>CAJQUW010006340.1:0-600000 GCA_907163375.1 Prostheceraeus crozeri | reverse complement strand
TCATATGGGCGATGATGATAGATGAAATAGTGTCAAATAAAATTAAGATAGCTTACACTTCTGATACAGGGATAGCAATCGACTGCGATCCATGTGTAAAGAGCTTGTTAGACTACGAAAGAGAGAAGTGTGTTATGTTGCGTGTGGCGCGTGAGTGTCCTCCCATTTCATTCCATTCATCAATTCGTCTCATTGATAGAGACAGGTAGAACTCATGGTTCTCATAACGTATGCAATGGAAAGTTTTAGGCAACCTTCGACAGTTGGCTAAATGTCGCCCTGGCGCGAATGCATACTACGTTGAGACAGAGGCAATCACTTGCAAACATGACGCAGAGAGGTTTAACAAGATTGACCATTGCCGAATGTCCCTTGCGGTATACATAGCTACGGGTTTCACCGCCGCCCTTTACAGGAACACCCGTCGAAAGGAAGTATTACACCGAACTTCATTTGCAACGTTCAAGTTGACTGATAACAGATTCAACTTAATGATAGTATTCGCCAGTCTAAAGACTGCCCAGGGCAAACCGCGTGGAGGCTCTATCATGTCTTGCCCCATAGTGGACGATTATACGGTAGTGTGTTAGTAGATTTCAATCATTGAAAAGGGAAGATGAGAATCATTTCATTTGTCTCATCAACGTTTATCATGGGAGCAATCATTGAAGGGACATCTAATGAATTACATTTCACTCTACTCCATATCATAAAGACTAACCTTTGTCGAATGGCTGAAGTACTCTGACCTGGCGAGAGAAAGCGTCACGTTGAGTATGAAGTCGAACGCCCAACATGAGCAACGGCTCAGAGGTTTCGGTCTAACAAACGACGAACAACCCGTGCAACACAATCCCTCTACGGCAGTACCCGCCGTCCCGAAGGAACGCTCGAGCAAAGGAGGTATTACAGCGATGATGTGCTTTATGAGCAGAAGTGAATCTCTTGATAGCAAGAGACTATTCAACTAGATACCAAGTCAAAACAACCTGATAGCAGGACAAATGTATAGTCAGTAATTTACACTTAGTGAGGAATGATAGATTTGAGTGTAGTGAGTGGCACTCGATCCCGTCGACAGCCCGAAGGCCTTGTACTGATCACTAGGGAAGTGAGAGATCTTCCCCGATACCCGCTCTTTACAGCTGAAGACATCATTGTCACTGCCCCGAAGTGGTAACAGCAACGCCGAGTCAAAGGTAGTGAACAGTAGCTGGGATCTAACCCCTCAAAGCTGCCTTAGTCTTAGTTAAATTTGAAATCTGATAGCAGATTTGAACTCAGCATACTTGAAAACCTTGAGGAAACATCCCAAGTTATTGCTTTGATCTGCTTGATAGCAAGCCGTAGAGAGCTTGATTCACCAGCGTTTTGCAATGGAGATGTTTAGAGGCCACCCATGACAAGATAGCTAAGACTCAACCGATTGGCGTTCAAAGTGCTACGTTGAGAGCTGTGTCAAATGCCCAACATGAGACATGAGTTGTCCCAGCGGTTACGGTCTTAAATATGACACATTCCCTTGCCACACTTATCACTACGGCATCGTCCGCCGTCCCGAAGGAACACCCTGTCAGTGGAATATTACAGCAAAACTCTCCGTGTCTTGCTCGCTTTCAGTGAAAAGCCGCTTATACCATGAGAAGACTGGCTCAGACATCATTAAAAATGCTTTCATTGACTTCAGCAGGGTCGAAAACCCCAGAAAACCTCCAAAACTAGTGAATTTAAATTTTTCAACTTTTTAGCACTACTTATGAAATTTTATAAGTAGTCCATCACTTAGGGCAGGTCAATAGCGACCGAACCTTTTTTGAATCAAGTCAAACGGACTTGTAGAAGCAAAGTTACGAGCCTTTAAAGTTTTGGAGTCTTTTATGGCCTGGAGACGAAGGCCATCTCCTGGCGAACCTCTAAGTCTGACGGCTTAGCTGATATCAGCAATGAAATTTTCTAAGTCGGTTTCTTACAGAAACTTGGAATTTGGAATGTCCGAAGCTATCATCGGAGCTCAGAGAGACGACCTACCTCTGACAATCGTTCTCCTCTAAATGACAAGTCTCCGTCGGTTCCCAGCTTATATAGTGTGTGGCGATCAGCTGATGACGTAATACCCATCATCCAAACACTAAAAATTCCGTCTATCTCCGGTTCTAGTGCTCCGATTGAGCTGGAAATACACCATTTCCATGTAGAATTTGACGCTGAATCCGAATCTGGCCTCCGTTTTCCCATCTGATGCTTCGTTTTGGCTCTACAGTAGGCAGCCATCGCAAAAATTCTAACTCTGTCGTTTTTCCGAAAAATGTTGAAAATTTTTCTCGCCGATTGACTTGAAACTCTCCGATTGACATGAAACTCACCATACAGATAAAGAATCTGACGCTGATTCCAAATCTGAAATCCGTTTTCCAATCCGATGCTTTGTTTTGAAGCTAGAGCCCAAAACGTCCCAAATTCTAACTCTGTCGTTTTTCGCCAATGTCCCAAAATCTTAAATGGCGTCTCACATCTAAATGAAGACAGATAGGAACAAGCCGATTCTTTCACTGAATTTGTCTCACTCTTAGCTTTCAAACGAGCTATCGCACGACAAAATCCGTCCACTGGAAGCCAAAATCGAAGCAAGCTGTCCAGAGGGGGGGGACGTCAGTGAAATTTCAAAATTTGATGAAAAATGTTTTGGTGACGGTCCCAGGTCGAAATTCTACACTTTGGAAAATTTTCAAAATTTTACCCATACAAAGTCACTCTGACACTTAGGATTTTTTCAGGTAAGCGAGCTCCGACCTAAAATCTTGTAACCGCTCTAACTTTTGAACGAAGACAGATAGGAACAAGACGATTCTTTCACTGAATTTGTCTCACTCTTAGCTTTCAAACGAGCTATCGCACGACAAAATCCGTCCACTGGAAGCCAAAATCGAAGCAAGCTGTCCAGAGGGGGGGGGACGTCAGTGAAAATTTTTTCTCTCCGATTGAGCTGGAAATACACCATTTCCATGTAGAATTTGACGCTGAATCCGAATCTGGCCTCCGTTTTCCCATCCGATGCTTCGTTTTGGCTCTACAGTAGGCAGCCATCGCAAAAATTCTAACTCTGTCGTTTTTTCGAAAAATGTTGAAAATTTTTTCTCTCCGATTGACATGAAACTCACCATACAGATAAAGAATTTCACGCTGATTCCAAATCTGAAATTCGTTTTCCAATCCGATGCTTCGTTTTGAAGCTAGAGCCCAAAACGTCCCAAATTCTAACTCTGTCGTTTTTTGCCAATGTCCCAAAATCTTAAATGGCGTCTCACATCTAAACGAAGACAGATAGGAACAAGCCGATTCTTTCACTGAATTTGTCTCACTCTTAGCTTTCAAACGAGCTATCGCACGACAAAATCCGTCCACTGGAAGCCAAAATCGAAGCAAGCTGTCCAGAGGGGGGGGGACGTCAGCGAAAATTTTTTCTCTCCGATTGACTTGAAACTCACCCTACCGATGCAGAATTTCACGCTGAATCCGAATCTGCCCTCCGTTTTCTCATCCGATGCTTCGTTTGGGCGCTACACACCAAAACGTCCCAAATTTTAACTCTGTCAAAATTTTGAAGAAAAATTTTTTCTCGCCGATTGAGCTGGAAATCACACCACAGATGCAGAATTTTACGCTGAATCCGAATCTGGCAGCCATTTCACCATCCACGTCAACCTAGACGGTCGCCCACGTCAACCTAGACGGTCGCCCAAGTCAACCAGGCGGTCGGACCAACTCACTCGAGTCTCACACTCTGTCGTTGCAGAGGGGGGGGGGAGTCAGCGAACATGTTGTGAACGTTGACCCACCTGGCCGGCACACCACGACAGACCACAACCTCTGTCGTTCCAGAGGGGGGGGCGCGCTGTGTTTATTATGGACCTTTTGTTACTACTGAGGGCGAAGCCCGAGTCTAACTTTCATGTGCGACAACTAACTTGTTCTTAGTGTCTGACTTTTACGCCCCTCTCAAATGAAGCTGCGAATCTCCGACTCTCTTAGGAAACCCATTTATGCTTAATCTTGCCCCTCATTGTTCTGTCATGGCACATCTCTGAAAATAGAAGGAGCCGCCCCGCATTTTATTATTTCTAATATTGGACTTCTGGTATTCAAGTTAAACAGAAAACAAAGTCATATCAATAGTGGAAGACCGACGACAATGGACACACGATTATCTAATAATTGAGATTCTGTCAAATTGTCAAACTTCAAGAAATAACAGTCAACAGCCCCTCATTGAATTTGTCTCACACCTCAACACCGCCTCATCTATGCAAACTTCGAAACACCAAATAGCGCCCCGCATTAATTGCCAAACAATTAGCTAGGTGTGGTCAAATCGCCCATCTCCAAAAATCACAGCAGCCCCTCATATAATGTGGCGCCATTCAACTTCACTGAACAACAGCCAATTCACTGAACGACAATATTTCAACTGTTCGTTGTACGCACACTAAGAACAATTCCTGATGCCGTCGGAATATTATGCTTTTGTGCTAAATGTTCATATAAAGCACTGATCGATGAAAGGTTATTTATGGTTCTCTTGTGTTCGAGATATCTAGTCTAGTAATAAATTTGCGGACCGTCTTACCAATATGAAATTCACCACACATGTGGCAGGTGTATTTATAGACTACGCACTTATCATAACAGTTGAAAGTCTTATTTACGCTCCTGCAAACTTCTCCATCGCATTTACAGTTTCTACAGTTATTATTTTCATCAAAACGAGTACTTGTGAGTTTGCCGTACTCGTTGATTAATTTTACCGGTAGATCGTATTTCTTGATTGCTTTATTTATTTCCGTTACATTTGTCCAAAACAAATAGTTCAAAACCAAGTCAAATAGTGATACTAACAACATGTCGATTTTAAAATTACCTTCCATTAGCGACAAATGTATGTTTAAGATGTAAAATTCTACGTCAAGTCATTCTACGTCGCTGTTATATCTTTGTGCTGCTGTGACAAGATGATGTAGGACAACCAAGTTCCTAACTTTACGGAAAGCATTCAAATTTGTCTAATTGGTCCTCAAAAAACACAGTTGTGGAGAAAATATGATCATCCGGAAATAATGTCAAATACTTGTTGGGTTCGATCTCATATGTAACGGGCAGTTCACGTATACCTGTATGTACATCGGTATATGCACTAACTCACGCACACGAAAAATTTGACAAATAAGTTGACAATTTAATGCATGGATTCCATCAATCGAATTCTCATAAAATCAAATGAAACACATTAACTGACAATCATTTGGATCGCTGATTCACTCAGGAGCTACCACGAACTTTCAAATGAACTATTAGAGATCGCGACAAACTTGATGCAAATTTTATTTCCCATGAAAATCTTTGAGACGAAAACGTCAACATAAATGGAGTTAACATCATCCATTTACAGGGTTATGATATTATTATTATTTTGCATTTCAATAAGTCAGCTCTTAGTGCAAGACATGTTAAGTGGATAGAAATACATACACGAGTTGGCCTACCTCATGCTGCATTTTATTTGTGATTATAGCAATGATAAAAGATGCTGAAGCGATTATACTGAATGATTGTTTTATTGAAGATATTTTGCGATTTCTGTAACTGACATTTGAAAAGTGTCGCTTGCATCATTAGCAATGATGAGTCGCTGAAGTATAATTCCTTTATATAGTGACGTAAATACTCATAATACCAAACGTTCAATATTTTTCCTTTATTATGATCTTTACTTCAATATCATCAAATCGAATATTGCAATTAAAATCAATACACGGTAATTTAAAGAAGTATTACAACGTGATTTTTTACTGGGCATGGCACATCTTTCAATTCTTATACTCGAATAATAATATCTTAATGTCTTGATTTATTAAAAATCTCTACAATTCCACTTTAATCATAGTTTTGCAGAAAATAATATACAAATTTAGCAACAGCTTTGTATATTTACATGTTCTACGGTGATGGATGCATGCATGTTTGTAATAAAAATCATCCTATCACATTCTCAGATGTCCATCAAATCTGAAGAATTTCTTTCAAAATTTAGCATGAATTGTGGGCCTATAATTCAGGAATTCAACTAACCTAGGCGATTGCAGCTGTACTAATTCAAATATTTTTCAATAAACATGCACAGCTGAAACTGTCGCTCTCTGTCCGCAATTCGAGAGAGTTTTATAACGCACTGTCCACTTGTTCTAGTCTCTGTAGGATAACGAAGTTTAAAAGATGGATCGTATTGCATTCTTCAGATTTGAGAAGGCGACATTATTTAATTTCTTCAACTCTTAGCAAACGTAGTCAGGTTCGATGGCACCTTTCACAAATCTTTCTAAACATGCTTGTAAATAAAGTGATACATCAAATATATGTGATGTGTAGTCTAGTATAACATGTTGACACATTTACATTTTTGAGCAATGCTCGTTGAGGAACAACATTGAGTTCGAACTTCGAAGGGCATACCATCGGGCGTGCACTTTTCAAAACGCCATTGATTTGAATGTCTCATTTGAAATTCGACGACATTGTCACTCCCAAGAACAGCATCGAACCCCTTTCCTTTTTGTCAACAAAAGCAAATTTGACTTACTCATGTTTGTTTTGAGATTGATGGTTTCACTGTCCCTCACAATCGTGTTCAGAGCAAGATTTAATTGCTTCACCGACTCATCAATATTCCGTCTCATTTTTAATGCATGTTCGCATATTGAGCATTGCAGTAACTTTTGCAAATCATCTTATCTGTCATCACGTTTGCGTAACTACGGAGTACACAAATGTGCAAAATTTTTCTAAAAATATTTTCGATTGTAATCTATTTGTCTTAATTTTGCACGAAATTGCCAAAAATTCTCGTTTTCCCCAAAAGGACTTTCAAATAAAGGTCAAGTTTTTCCCATTTGCAAAAATTTACACCTGTGAATTGGTTATATAGGCAGAAATATATACTTAGAAACTAAACGACACAAAACTTAAAGTCACACCTACACTTTTCTTGTCAGAAACATGAAAGTTGTGTAGGGGGTCCAGGAGTTCACCCACGGATAAAATAGGGTCAAAATCGCAATGTGAATGCAGTGTAAACATTGTATAATTCTGTATGTGGCGCAAATCAGCAAAAACTGTCAATAGAATTAAATTATGTCTATCATTTGTTTACCTTATCTGTCAGCTTTTTCTGTTACAAAAATGACCTGTCCATGTATTTGTAGATCAATTTATTCTTTAAAAGTGTCAATGAAAATTCCAACGCTTCATCCACCTCGGACTTAGTCATGGACCATTGGCATAGGATAATCTGCATAGGAAGAAGATAAACCAAGATAACCATGAAAGACAGCAAAAGTGCTTGAATTGTTCAAATCAGTGAACGTTATTTAATTCTATGCTCAGGAGAACTACCCCTTGATGAAGCCTATTATGCTTGCCTAAGATGTCTTAGGCACCAACTTATGATAGTGATAGTGTTATTGTTCAATAAAAATAGCAATAATCTGTGCTGGAAAATTCTTTGGTGTTATTTGTGTTGCACACAAGATATAATTCACAAACATAAATAGTTTACAGATTGCAAGTCATTTCTTGAAATATGCAGTACACCTATCTTTTTTTATCTGCACATTAGCACGGCAAGTTGTGGACGAGATATCTTATCTTCTGCAATTAGGCAAGCGTCACCGACTTGAGGTGTCTCCTGTTCTGTCAACCATCGCTTTCGGGGCATTAGTGTTGGCAAATATTCAGTTGACCATCTTTTCCAGAAATGATTCAGGAGATTTTGAAGATGTTTGTATCGCTTGTTGATGGATACTGGAGTATTCCGATCATTCAAAACAGGGAAATTCTTCAGGGTGCGTCCAAAAGCCAAGTGTGCGGGAGTTATCGGCTGAAGGTTCATTGGATCGCTGCTCAGGTAAGTCAGTGGCCTTTTGTTGAGTGAAGCTTCAATGTCTGTTAGCAAGGTATTCAATTCAGAATAGCCGAGGCTTGCATGTCCCAAAACTTTGCGAAGTGGCTCCTTCAGAGAGCGATTAATTCTTTCGTAGAATCCACCACGATTAGGGCTTCTTTCTGTAATGAATTTCCATTTGATACTACTATCGGCAAGGAACTTGTTGATATCTTCACTTTTCAGATCAATTTTGGCATTGTGAGCTGTCGAAAATCGAAGTATTTTATCGGCCTTTTTGAACGTAGTCTGATTGTCACTAAATATAGTGCTGCACCATCCCCGTCGATTCATCATTCTTCTCAATGCTGCCAAGAATTCTTCCGTGGTCATATCATTCGTTAATTCAAAATGGACCATTCTACTGTGTGCGCAGGTAAAAATACAAATGTAAGCCTTTTGAGTGATTCTTTTGTCGTGTGATTTCAGATAAATTATCCCAGTGAAATCAAGTCCGATCTCGGAAAATGCCGGAGAAACACATACTCGCTCTTCTGGAAGAATTCCCATTTTTTGATACAGGGGTTTCGTGTTTGCGTGTTTACAGATCAGGCATTTTTAATCGCTTTTCCAACTTCTTCTCTTATATGAACAATGTGGAACCTTTGTCGTAACAATGCTATGGTTGTATCCTGCGGACAATGACAGTTGCTAGTGTGAACATAAGGAATCAATTTCTCAATTAAGGGATCTTTGTTTGGAAGAATTATTGGATGCTGTATTTCTTTGGGTAAATCAGATTTCCTCCAACAATTAGACGGCGTGAATCATCCCAATGAGGATCGTGGGCAATAATGCTTGACTGTCTAGACACTGATTTTCCGGATTCCAATAGGGTATATTCATCTTGAAATTTGATTTGTTGAATTCTTCTTAGACATTTCTCCAGCGAATAATTCTGGCTGTGATGCGAAGAATCTTGTTATAATTCTCAAATTTCTCAATGTATTCTGGATAATCTTTGTCATCAGAATTTCTACTTTTGACTATCAGTAACTTCTTTGGGTTAGCTTCTCTCTCGATTTCGATTCGTGCACTTTCAGCCAAGTTCTCTTCATTTCTTTGGCTGGTATTCTTGGTAGGAGGCCCAATTGATTTGCCCTTGGACAGCAACGAAGGTCCTTTCCAATACAACCTACTATGCTTCAGTTCGGCTAACTTCATCCCTCTGCTATGCAAATCTGCAGGATTTTCCTTTCCTGGACAGTATTTCCAATCCGCAATCGAAGTTAAATCATGGATGTCCTGGACACGGTTTCTCATCCAACCTTTCCATCGAGCTTAAAGTAGAACTACCACCTCATTTCAACGATAATGAGCCGGTGTATGTATAGCCAAGAGCTCTAAAAATCGTGTTTTATAAATTTTTATAAAATTTGATGTCTTCATATTATCATGATTTACATGTATATTGTTTTCTTAAAAATTTCTCTTCCGATGATAGCATTTCTACATCGCAATTTCTTCAATGTTGATCAACCTAAATCGAAAATCTCAAACCCTGCTTTGTTGTGTGAAATAAAGCACAGTGGCGATTGCATGCTGTTAGTAAGTTTACATCATGCAACTCATATACCGGCTATTTCATGCAGACAGGAACTCAATATTATTGGTAGTTTTCCCGTCCGCCTCTCCAGTCAGCCTATCTACACAGAAGAAGGATGACTGGCGCCTACCAAAAAGCCACTCATATTCTCATCATCATTTAGGAATCTTAATTAGGGTTCAAAACACATGGCTTTCTTATGAAGCAGTATTAAAGAACATGCTTTTTAAAAACATGAAGTTTAAAATAGCAACTTAAAGAAGCATGTTTAAAAAGTAGGATTTAAAAAGAGCTTATTGCAGGGTTCTAAATTTCTTACTTTCTTCCTTGAACGCGGTTTCAAAATCATGCTTAAAACTCGATCTTGACCCACGCTTTATATCTTTGCTATGAAAATTTGTATTAAAGCTTAGAATAGTGTCAAAAATATCGGTTAAGAAAAACGCGTTGAAACGCCCACTTTAGCTATTCAATTGATAATTTGCAAATATGTATTATTAAATTGTAATATTGTATTGTATTAATTTGTGTTTCATTAATCAATTAGTAATATTATTTATAAAATTGTAAATATTATATTTGCGTGTTATTGGAACTCACTTGTAGAAGTACAAGAGGTGTATTTTAATGAATGTACAATCTTTGACTGTTGAATGCATCTTAATTCCAACGAAGGACACTAAGAAACTGCCAATACGTTACAAAATCCAAAACCGATTTACTTGATATTATTTTGGAAAATTTTATATAACCTGTCATCACTAGGAAAATAATGATAATAGTAATCAATTAGAAACAAAATGCGCAGTTTTAATCTAAAGATCCCTGTTCTTTGCAACTATTTGAGGTCTATTTGAATATTAAGACAAGCCAAATACATTTTCGTACTTTTCAAGTAGCTGTCGTTTAATCAGTGCAACAGCTAGCAACTCTTAGTATCGACGTTATATTAGTGTTAATAAACACTTTAAAGCCTATAATGGTAGAAGTAATTGACGTTTTTATTTTGACTAAATATTTATTCCGTGAGAATCTTGAACACATGACATGTGGCAGCACAATGAAGTTTTCATCCATGGGTGTACACTTTGACAGATTGAATTTGACAGAACCACTTAGTTCGTCATAAGAAACATCGTTTCATGAAAGCAATGTGTATAACACATCTGCTGCGCATTAAATCTAAACCCAGTAGATTAAAAAAACAATCATGCCTGCTTCGGATCAGAAGATCAATTTTTAATGGAAATCAGTCTATTAGATGGCATTAGGGCATTCTGACGTCTGCGTACATTGAAGTCAGACACTCTAAATATTCATTCTCATCAGTGCTGTCTCCAAGACAGCTGCTAAAAAGCGATTGTGTCAGGTGTCAAAGAGATACGGGGCCCCGAACTGGATTTGATCGTATTTCTTAACAAAATGATTAAATCTGTTTGATCTGTCTGGCTCAGCGTCTTTTCGGTCGCACTTCGAGAATCATCTGTTGTACATTTTCTTATTTAAACGACTTTTCTAACTGTTTCCAGCATCTTATTCTGAATAATATTACTCTCCTTTCATGCAAACACCTTGATTATTTTTAATTTAATACAGTCGCCCAAAGGGTTGGCAAAAAAGCATGTTTTTTCGCTTTAGCCATGTTTCAATGTTTCTTTCAGCTGTGAAAGCGTTACTACAATTTTTCTTATTGTAAAATCAACAGACATGTACAAATACTGCTGTTAAAAATTGCCTTGCGAATTGCGATGCTACTACAAAGAATAGAAACAGCAGGCCTCAGTACAGCACAATTATGTTAATATGCATCTATTACATATGAGAAAGCAATTACACGATTCACAGCTTCATGTTTCTTAAGTATGATGAAAAAGTAATTGTCAAGGCAGATAACAAGACTTTCCTGCCGGACGAATGCAAAATTTAGAGAAGCAACTTTTGAGAGCACGTAAACCCTAGATATTGTAGAGCATGTAAGCCCGTATGCTCTCATCTCGGGGCCGGCCCGGATGAATTTTACATCTGGGACGGTTGAGAAACTTTGTCGCTTTGCGTACTTTACCATCCTTAATAGAAATATCAATTGCGATAGTTGAGTGTAATCGCTTTAAGAATAATTCTAAAAATCTAATTGATGATCGCATACTACAGAGCCTATGTACCATCTGTAAATAAATTGATTGCTGTTAAGCAGCAAGGCGAATTTTTGAACATGTGATACACTGTAAATTTTCATTTGTTTTTAAATACTGTACATGGATAGCGCGTTTGTCTATCACAAATAAATTGTATCTTATTTGATGTACCGATATTGTTGTAAGTTATATTTAGGTTTATCAAAACGTGGAAAACGAAGGCACTGAAGACATACAGCCTACTTGAAAAAGTGAAGTCATCAAGTCAAATGATGACATATTCAATCGACTATATGACCAAAATTCTAGAGAAATGTTGCTTGCTAATTGTCTGTAGATTGTTGTTTTGGGTCAAGAAAGCACATTTATGACTATTCCGTTGTTTTATTTCATATTATTGCTTGACAACCATGTTGATAAGTAATCACATGAATTGAATCAGATACTTTAAATGATCAAATGAGGAAGACGCTTCTAATTTCAGACAATAAATATCGGCGCGGGTGCTAGATATCCCAGGACCCGGCCCAGCCCGGCTGCTTACAGAATGTTTCAGGCCCGAGCGCGCTCCGACACGACCAAGGCCCGGGCCCGCTTCCAGCTCTGGCCACATGGCTTAGTTTCAGTTTCACAGACGAAAAATAAGTGTGCGTCTTGATCCATAAGCAAGGATATGAAAGCGAGCAATTTTTTTCACTTTTGTTTCCAATGATTGGTAGCGCATAAGAGTTTACTGTGGAAATATTTATATCAAAGTATACAGTTTTTCTGAAGATTATTGGCCGTATACACAGTCTAGTCGCGACTAGGAACTTCTAAGTCGCGACATCTGCTAGTTTTGGATAGTTTCATGGCGGAGATGCGATTGTGAAGGATTCATAACTATTTCAAGAAAAGGAAGAAAATGTTTCACGACCGTATAATTAAAATAAAAGTAAGTATTTACAAATAAAACAGTCTGTCGACGTTTCGGCGGTCGCCTTTCTCGAGACACAATCACTTATGAAGTCAGCAAACTGTTAAGCACAGGGTGACGCTGTTGAATTTCTTTGAACTCTACTCCTTGTCTGGTAGCTGTGGAACATAAGCCGCGGTGCATGACAGACCAATTAATGCTGTCAATCACACTATCTGTAGAGCCGTGAGATAATACATGGACACGTACAGCTGAGGAGGCTCGAGAACAATGCTCAAGAATGCGAGAACGAATTGTCCGTCCCGATTCACCAACATATTCAGTATCACAAATTTTGCACTTAATTAGATAAACAATACCCTTAACATAAAGCTTGGGACGAGTTGAACACGCACAGGTATTACAATTCGAGGGGTAATGATCTAAACGAGGCTTACCACAAACAAGATTACTTTTTTTACGAGAACGAAAATTAATATTCACAATATCAGCTAAACCAGTCCTACGAATTAAAGAATTACATTTTCTAGAAAAAACATCATTTACATAAGGCAAAGTTAAAAAAGTCTTGCGAGCTGACTGTTCACGACGAGCCTCCTCAGATTTGAACGAAAAAGCACGAGTTCTTGCACGTTTGATAATGCGAAATGGAAAACCATTTTGAATGAGTCTATTCTCAACCAAAACGAGGCTGGACTGAAGAAATTGCGGAGAGCTCAGTCTAATAGCTCGCAAAAACTCATTTGAAGACATTCTCATCTTGAACCGGATGATGTGAAGTCCAGGGAAGAATACAACCAGAATGCAAAGGCCTCATGAAATGCCCAGTCTGAAAACTGTTATTAACATTCATCACAGACATATCTAAAAAAGGGAGTTTGGACTCATCCATGCCCTCATACGTGAATCTAATAAAAGGATTGACATCATTGACTAAGTCCATAAGCTCAGAAACAGAAAAATTGACATAAACAATGAAAACATCATCTATGTATCGTTTCCACAACAGGCAGTTCTTTAAATTTTAAGCAGTTCTTAGATAGCGAGTCCATACCTGATGGCGCAGTAGTGGCGTCTTTAGATGTAGATAATCTGAATGGATCAATCCCGTTAGATGGTTCATTTGATGTTATTTCTATTGTCACATCATTTTTTTGAACGATATAAGCATGAAACTATTTTGTCCGACCTCTGTGTTGATGATATGCGTGACTTGATCAAACTTTGTATAAAGTCAGATACTATTTGTATTAACATGTCAGCGTATAAACAAAATAAGGGCCTTGTCATGGGAAATAATCTTACCCCGGTCTTGGCAGTTATTTATATGCACTTCGTAGAGAGTCGTATTTGCACAAATCAGAATATCTTGTTGTGGAAACGATACATAGATGATGTTTTCATTGTTTATGTCAATTTTTCTTTTTCTGAGCTTATGGACTTAGTCAATGATGTCAATCCTTTTATTAGATTCACGTATGAGGGCATGGATGAGACCAAACTCCCTTTTTTAGATATGTCTGTGATGAATGTTAATAACAGTTTTCAGACTGGGCATTTCATGAGGCCTTTGCATTCTGGTTGTATTCTTCCCTGGACTTCACATCATCCGGTTCAAGATGAGAATGTCTTCAAATGAGTTTTTGCGAGCTATTAGACTGAGCTCTCCGCAATTTCTTCAGTCCAGCCTCGTTTTGGTTGAGAATAGACTCATTCAAAATGGTTTTCCATTTCGCATTATCAAACGTGCAAGAACTCGTGCTTTTTCGTTCAAGTCTGAGGAGGCTCGTCGTGAACAGTCAGCTCGCAAGACTTTTTTAACTTTGCCTTATGTAAATGATGTTTTTTCTAGAAAATGTAATTCTTTAATTCGTAGGACTGGTTTAGCTGATATTGTGAATATTAATTTTCGTTCTCGTAAAAAAAGTAATCTTGTTTGTGGTAAGCCTCGTTTAGATCATTACCCCTCGAATTGTAATACCTGTGCGTGTTCAACTCGTCCCAAGCTTTATGTTAAGGGTATTGTTTATCTAATTAAGTGCAAAATTTGTGATACTGAATATGTTGGTGAATCGGGACGGACAATTCGTTCTCGCATTCTTGAGCATTGTTCTCGAGCCTCCTCAGCTGTACGTGTCCATGTATTATCTCACGGCTCTACAGATAGTGTGATTGACAGCATTAATTGGTCTGTCATGCACCGCGGCTTATGTTCCACAGCTACCAGACAAGGAGTAGAGTTCAAAGAAATTCAACAGCGTCACCCTGTGCTTAACAGTTTGCTGACTTCATAAGTGATTGTGTCTCGAGAAAGGCGACCGCCGAAACGTCGACAGACTGTTTTATTTGTAAATACTTACTTTTATTTTAATTATACGGTCGTGAAACATTTTCTTCCTTTTCTTGAAATAACTAAACCGACCGATGACCACCATTAAAGAATGCATGTCTCATATAATTGCTCTACAGCACTGGTTACTTTTGAATAAAGAGAAACTTGCACGGGTGACGCTGCAGATTGGATTTCTCAAGAAGTGTAAGCAGATGTTTTATAGATGTTTTGCTGCTTCGGTAGGGGAAACCGAATCGATTTTCGAATACTTTTCAATATCTTTCCTTGAATTACTTGTTGAAAATTGTAGCCTACATATTACAGTTGTGTCAGCATACTTGAATGTGTGATTATATACTTGCGCCTTTTATGTTTTCTTATCATGTGTACAGGGTAGAGATTCCACAATCCCGAAAAGTCTCGATCACGAAATTCCGGGATTGAGTAGAAAAGTAACTGCTATGACTTGGCTATGACAAAGCACATGTATATGTTGCTAACATGGAATACCGAGATGTGGTAATAGCAGAGAGTCGGAATTGCCAAAAGTAGGTTTACTTGCAATATCTCAATTGACAAGTTGACTTAAAGTTTATTCCGCTTTATACACAAATTGATAACGGCAACATTGAGAGTAACAGGGAACAGTTGTGAATTCCTGATTTTTGCTCCTTCAATCTACAATTTCCTGAGATTCGGGATTGGTAGAGTGAAAAATCGGAATTAGAGACTGCCTACAAAATCCCGACTTTTCTTGATCCCGGGATTCGGGATCGAGATCCACAAAATATAACCACACCAGCTGTAGCTACAAGTAAAATGGCAAGATAATCAAAATCACAGCTATTTCCTCAATGCATTGCACGAGCACATTGAAATTCCAAAATCCCAAGCTCGGGATTGCACCATTGAAGATATTTTACATAATTTTTTGCCGTAAGCTAAGCTGATGCTGTGAATAGCAATTATGGTCAAATGAGAATAATTCTTTCTAGATTAATCCCGGTATTGACTTAACCAGATGCTGCTATGTAAACAAGAGCTGTGGTCTAATGAGAAATTTGCCTCCTAAAGATCCCAATCCCGAACATTAGTTCTATTCCTAATCCCGGTATTGTGTATAGGCCTACATCGCAAATACTCATCTTCAAATTGGTCATGCTTACAAATATTGTTGGCTTTGGCAAATGACAAGCTCGACCTTCATTCGAAAAAAGCTTAATCGATGTATTATTGAAAACGTTGCACAGGGATATCTCTGACGCAGCGTTGACGATTATATTGAAGCATGAGGAATTGTGATCGGAACTAGGGATTCCAATCACGAGATCCCGAAATTCCGGGATTGGGGTCTAATCCCGGGATTGAGAAATTTGCAAAATAGCTATATTCCATCTAAAGTAAGACAGATTGGCAAAGATAAAACTACCAGGGATCCCGTGATTGGAATCCCTAGTTTTCACCCTTCAACGACGGCAGCTCTGTTCCGTTTGACGAGCGAGTAGACATGACATACCAGAGTAGGTCGCTGACTTCTTCCAGTCGCCTGTATAACTTCAGGTAGCATGGATGTTTCTTCTTCTTCATCATCACTAGATGGAATATCATGCTCCTCATCAGAATCGATATCAGAATCGATGGCTAAGAGTTTTCTAGAGCTCCACCAGAAGAAATAGTCGAACGTTGTGCCATCATTCCACACACCACGAGGAAAATGAACATGCGCGTAGCTACCTAACCTAAGGAATCAATATGTTTGTCACTGTCCCCAATTACTCATCAAGTCTGCTGATACATTTTGTGAGCCACACAGACTGTTCACAGCGAACCAATGATGCTGCGGACGTGACTTCGTTGCCAAAAATTTGATTAATAGCCGCAGAGAGATAAAAATATCCAATACCGAGTTAACTCGGTATCAGGTTTGAGAAGATGTTCAGCCATACCGAGTTAACTCGGCATTAGAGCTCAAAGCAGGGCTGTGGAGCCGATGCGTTATCTCATCGGCTCCGGCTCCGGCTCCACGACACTGATGTGAAAGGCTCCGGCTCGGCTCCGGCTCCGGCTCGGCTCCGGCTCGGCTCCGGCTCCGGCTCGGCTCCGGCTCCAGCTTCAAATTCAGGTTCTATCTATGCTGGTTATCCTGGATCCGTTGAACGGGTTTTTTGGATAACGGTGTGGTCTTTAGATGCTTGCTACAATCATCAAATTAGTTTTCATTAACAAGCAACGACTTAAGTTAATAATAAGAATGATAATAGCCTAATATAATGACAAATTACATACTTGTCATATATTTTTGCATGAATTGACTATCTCTGAAAGATAAAATAAAGTTATAGCCAGGATTGGTTAAATTAGATAAAGATCTCCCGCACTGGCTAAATATAAATTGGCCTAGCCTGCAACCAGTCTACTACGAGGCTATATTAAATAAGACCACATGAGTAATGATGATATACCTAATTAGCCATCACAGGGGCCGAATAGTATAAGCTTTTTAACAAAGCTTGAATATGAAACTGGATAGCGTATGCCTCTAAATAGCTTATAGGGCCTGTATCTACTCGAACATGGAAAGGGTATCGGTTATATAGCCAAATATACCGCATCAATAAAGATATCAATTGCTTTATTGAATATTAAAGTGTATATAGGCTAGCTTAGGTTGTTATTGTTATTTGTTATTGCCTTTATTCAATAGTCTGTTGGTCCATGAATAATATGATCGGTGGGTAGCCCACGACTCATCATCTGTAGAAATTGTAATTTAGATAGCCTCATTGCAGTGTAGGCTAGAAATGTACAATTGAAAATTATACTTAAAAAATTAAAAATATCTAATTTAGGACAAGTTTTGTAATTCTATGCAGCATACTTAATAAGTTAAGGCCTAACTTACATTATATTAATTTCGTATTTTTCATTATGGCGTAAAGTTGCACTAAATAATTCATCAATGATTCATGTATATTATTATATTCAATTTATGTATAACACATTACCACTATTCCTCTGATGATGGTTAGGCTGATGAAACTGAACTCGGAGTATCACACAGTATGTTGCAGGGTGCTATGCATAATAAAAATTTGACTGCGAGCACCGAGCAGAAATCCCATCTACTTTGCTAGCTTTCGAATGCGCGTGCGGTTTAATGTCACAGACAATAGAAAAGGGAGGTCAAAGGCGTCTTTATTGAGAGCGTCTCAGTCTTTATTTATTGTTTACATATAAGTCAGCATGATATCAGCATAAAGTGTTGACAAACGGAAAAAATAATAATGAAAATTCTTGAAATCCACAGGTCTATGACATTTGGGGAAATATTATTACACGATACGGCTCTTGTGCAGTCCTCCCCCCCCCCATTTCTTCTCTGGTCAAAAGATGCAGCACCATTGGATGTCCGTTTCAGCATCACCGGTTTGAGTGAAGCATTCCGTGCTGTTGTCAAAATCTACGTGGGTAATTGCGATGTCATGGTCGCAAACTTCGTCAGCAAGTCAACATTGTAATTTGCCTTCGGGTTTTTCGCATTGAAATATACCCTTTGAATTTTGAAGTCAAAGGAAATTCATTGTGAATGAGACACCTTTAAAATAATAGGGCGCTACTAGAAGTGGCTGGGTCGCTTATTGCTATAGCCATGTGAGGACTTGTAGTCAGGTCATTCGTGTGAGTGTGAAGAGTTATCCCTCCAATCAAGATTGATCAAATTGAATAATCGATTGTTTTGAAAAATGTAGGTGGGGGGACTGCACAAGAGCCTACAATACAATCTAAGGAAATTGGCATTGTCACAGATGCCAGCAGCTTCTGCCAGTAGCCATACCGATAGATGATAGCCTACATAGTAACCGTATTAGATTTAAGACATTGCGCAAGAAATGTAGCTATATTATCTTTGCTGACTGAACTGGAAATGTGTACATAAATGACTGGCGACTTGTCTCTAGGAATCTACAATCATCTAGTTAGCATGCATATAAAAAGTCTTCAAATTAATGGATTTTGGAGAATACGTTGTCAATATGGAAATTAGTCTTACGAAACATATGCAATAAAAAAATATTACACATGTGTGTAAATATATAATAAATATAATACAAAAGAAGGCGGCAACTGCAAAGAAAGATATCGTGGAGGACAGATCATTGGTATACTTAAAAGACATATCTTTAGATTTCAAATGATTTAATTTTTTTATGATGCCAATTAATAACTTTCAAAATTCTAGATTTATATCAAAGCTCAAACTATCGGAGCCGGAGCCGGAGCCTTTGTGATAAATCGGCTCCGGCTCCGGCTCCGGCTCCGGCTCCGACCAAAACCATCGGCTCCTTAAGGCTCCGGCTCCGGCTCGGCTCCGGCTCCACAGCCCTGGCTCAAAGAGTTAATTTACTCACTCCATGACAAGATGCCAACTTTCACTGAGTTATGTAGGCTTTAAACTTAAAATGTGTTGGGTTTGTATATCGTGAAAATGAAACGATTAGACAGGAAAGAAAGCAGCCCACTCTCACAGTCTGTGCATATAAATATTAAAATTCAATACACGATAATCAATGCAGTCGGAACTTTCAGCTGTTACACCGTCAAAGAGAAGTCATGCTGTAGTTTATCAGTCAGTGACAAATTAAGCTTCAAAGTGAAATTGGGAAAACTACATTCGACATGTTTGATAATTTTAAAGGAGTGGGAACCTTTATAATGCCGCAAACTTCGAAGTATATAATATATTGAAGAGTAGTCTATGTTTATTTCCCGGCGATGACCGGGAAATTTTAGCATGACTAATGTCTCCATGTAGTTAGCTGATATATTCTAAACCACAATTGACTGTTTACTTCGGCTAACGTCGGACAATTAGCGCATATAGAGGAACCGACACTGGTGATCGATGTATTTCATCTCATGTGCGGCGTAATCGCTCATTTCTAGGCTCATAAGTTCTGCACTGATTTCGAATAATTCACTAAGGTATCACAATTTATTGGTAATTGTCAAAATGTGGTTAATTGTCTCAATATCACAAAAACATCTGCTAAACCTGATGGCAATTAATAAATTAATTTAACTTTCTTTCATTCTTCTCTCCATTCGCTTGACAATGAACACTAAATTATCTCTGTATGACGAACCTATTTCATGAAAATTTGCAAAAGTAAATTGACGTTCATGAAGCTTCCGTTTCCATCAAATCACCAGCCATTAATTCACCGATAGGAAGACGATGATTTGACAAAAGCTGAAACAATGTTGTGAGTTCACAGAAGTTGATCAATGCATCAGCATTTCATGCTTTACTAAAAGGTTTATAAATGAAACTTCAAAGTTACTGCGTCAGTTCGAAATATCATGTCTACTACAAATCGAAAGAGGAATCATTCGGGAGTTTTATTTAAATTCCTTGCTGATAGCAGCATCGGTGGACTTTCACGAATAGCCTCTGAGACTTCATTTTTCTTCAAGATATTTTGGTTCATCCTATTTATTGTTGGAGCCATAGGATTTAGTGTTAATTTCGTCAACATATTTCGACAATTACAACAGCGACCAATTCTCACGCAAATCCATCATCAGTACGCTGATTTCGTGTGGCCTCATATGACATTTTGCAATCCTACGAGTCCAATCGCATTCTGGAGAAATCCAAGCCTCAGAGAAAAATGGACATTTATTAAAGAAAAAGCACGAAGAATAAATAAAGTAATAAGGAAGAACAAAATACGACTGATAACAGAAGAGTTAGCAATGGCATCCATTAACGGGGCAGAGTTTTTTAATACAGGTGTTCGAGGAATCGTGAAATATGTTCAGGTTAATTATCGTGTCAGTAAAAGGATCGCTGTAACGTCAGAGAATTATGATGCTTTTGAAATTGTCAAGCAATTCGAAGTTGGATTTGCCGACATTCTTTTTTCTTTGAATTTCCCACTGGTATGTTTCACTTTGAAACCTGAGCTTCTCTTCAAAAACGACTCTGGACTAAAATTATCCCGATTAAGTGGAATAAAATTGCTATTGATTCTTGATGATGCAAGTTATCACTTCTTTAATCGAGGATATCAAAACCGCAAGTTGTATTTGTACATCGGCAATCCAAATCACACCTTGACATATTCCAGTCTGTACTTTGTCAACCCTGGTACATCCTCTCATTTTCAAATCGAGGAGAAGCGCTTAAAACGAATACAAAATTGTACTAATGAACAGTTTACCGTCAAACTTTATAACTCTCAATTTAAGCATTGTAGTGAAAAATACGGAGGTTATAATGATTGTCGTTTTCATCTATCACAACGTCTTTATCTAAAACATTGCGGTTGTCATACTGCTACTCTCCCTATTTATAATTTTTCCACTGGTCAGTTGCCTCGCTTATGTATTAACATGACATTATTCAATGCTTCAGAAATAATGTCAAATGTGCGATGTTTGAAAATGGTCGAAAGAAAATATGATCATGGTCGGACATTCGAAGAACTTTTGGATCGCCATTGTGGTATATATTTCAACCCAAGATGCTCTCAAACATTTTATTCTTATGTCCGACGGACAAATACTTGGCCAAGAAAAATGAATTCTGAACGCCGGTTTAAGTTAAGAAAATACATTCGAAAACTTCCCAATGTTGTTAATACAACATTAAATATTACGGAAGATTTTATCTTTGATAACTGTGCACTCGTAGATTTTCACAGAAATTTCCCAAAAAGCACGCTAACCTTTGAGGAATTTGAGTATCCTCTCTCTGAGTTTTTATCTGACGTCGGCGGACTCCTTGGTTTGTGGATGGGTCTAAGTGTTATTGGAGTATTTGAACTATTAGAATTGATTGTTCGATTATGTTTTAGCATCGTGCATCGCTTACTTCAAAGCTGATTGTTATTTATCCATCTTTCCCGACGGTATGCCTATTTGGTCCTTCCTAATCCTATTTTCCTAATCGTCGATTTATCGCACACAGTTTCAGTGCATATAATGTTTAGCCTCATTGCATCTCTCCAAACAATCTAAATATTCAATGTGTAAATTAATTATCGTTAATTTTTATATTTATCATGAATTTGTGTATGAATATGATTTACTTTCAGAAAATTATCAATTTGTTCAATGTCAATGTGAAATATAATGCACTCATAATATCATACCGCAACATAAGCTCATATCACTTTCTGAAAATGCTGATAGTGTATTTGGACTTATTTGCAGAATCCAACGTAGGCCTATTTCTTTTTATCATTTGTTGCTCAATAGCGAATCCAGTTCACACTTTCTTACTGTACATAAAGCACATATTCCCATGAAAAAATGTAAGGTCATTGAGCAGCTAGGAATTAATATCGCAAATTATGAATGTATACTGTCATCCAGACGAACAATAAAACAAGAACAAGCGCAATCACTTCGAAAACAGAAAGAAAAATCGAATAACAATTAAAGTTCATGCACGTGATATTTGCCATTATTGAATGACGACGTTGATGGAAAGCAGCAAGGATTTCGTACTATACTAAACTATGGATCCCATCAAACTTCCATGACAGCTAATTACAACTTAGAGCAGCTAATTACACGAGCCCATTTATTGCTTCTTCGAGGGCACACAGCTACTTATTTTCCTCAACCGCTTTTATGACAGTGGTGGCTCTAGTTAGCAACTGTCAAGCTCTCACTGTAACGAATAGTAGCCTAATGCTCCCACCACCATAGAGGAAGGATGGCTGCCATCATGTCTCACACACTGTCATTGATCATGTCAAGATATCTATACGTTGGTGTGTATGTCTGTAAACCATTCTGGTGTTCTTTCACGTCGCAATCAACATGTAAAATCTGAATGACATCTTGTTTACTTATTCATTAGATATTGTATGTTATAACAAAATGAAAGAAACGGACAGAAATAGAATTAGACCAATGTACAGACTAAGAGAATAGCAAAAAAATTGAGAAAAGAAGAGCAAGACAAATGAGAAAAAACTTGGCACAAGAAAGATAATTGCGAAAGTGTGTTATTTATCCAATCGATCACAAATTCGATACTGAATAAAGAGTTCGAAGAGAAGTAAAGAAAAGTGGATTGAAAATGAAAGTTATAGAATCAGCAACAGACATTCAAAAGTACAAAGATCAAATCCGTTCGAGCAAACTAAATGTACAGACGAACGCCTGGGATGCAAAAATACATGTAATGACAAATGTTTTTGATTTAAATGCGCCAAATTATCGAACAGTCAAATTATGCATGCTTGGCGTGTGTCTACTTTTTCTAGCATTGCCTCTTTCTTCTACAATTTGTAAATAGCAATTTGTTGCTTTATGTTCGATTTAATGTACTGATGACTTCTACAATCTGTAAATAACAATTTGTTGCTTTATGTTCGATATAATGTACTGCTGACCAAACGCAAAGACTAAGCTAATGTATACATACATGTGTATGCTTTACATGATGCACTACATATTCATGAATAGATTGTCAAAGCTAAGCTTGCCTGGGCTTCTAAACACGTAAAATCCAATAACCATCCATAGTGAATCGCAAATGATGCTCGAGGAAGCAGGAAGCGGAATAGCGTCTTCAAATAGTTAATAAATTGTCATGGTAGCGTGGAAAATCTTCGCATAGAAATGTTAGATGTATTTTATGGAAACTTAGACCTGACGATGTTTAGCCAAAATATCTTCGATGAACATTTTCAATTGCACATTACGAAAGCTGATGTGTTTGGAAAGCTTTTTTACCTAAATTTTGGAAATTCTGATAGACCTGATCGAATATCGACACTTTTGTAACTGAAAGACGGCGGTCCATGGTTATGTATTCCCTTAGCCGCAATTTTCAATCGCTCGATTTCAGATAGACAGTACTAACACACTCAAACTTGATTCAAACTTGAATATATCTTGCCTATTCCCAAAGCATGGCACCCCCGCTGCTTGATTTTAGACCAACTTCTGTAATATCAAGACTTTAAGCATGCATGACGGCCGGGCTGGAGCCAGCTAGGTTTTTGGCGGGTCGGTGGTCAGGACGGCTCTGCCAGAAGTCGGAGGCCGGCGCATTCAGAACCGGCCGGTCGGTGGCCGGCTCATTCAAAACCGGCCATTCGGGGATGGGACGGTGGCAAGTATTGTTTGGTTAACAGATGCCATTAGACATTATTCAATTTCCACATAGGATGCATGAAATGCATGAATGTGAGGCCAACCGGCTCTCCGTTTTAGCGAGAGTTGCCTATTACAATGCAATTATTCGCACTTTGAGATCATGTTTTTTGTGCTGAACATTAATGTGCGTAATGACTTATTCACTAATCAAATGAGTTGTAGGTCTTCTCAAAAATCTATAATAATGTTAACTACATTTTCAAAGTCAATCAAATACGCAAATTGAAAACAGATAATCAAAATAATTACCCAAACGAGCATTGATACAATAAAAATATATGGGTATACCTGGTGTATATCCCGCCTCCATAAGAAAACTTTGAGCGGTCAACAATTCTAAGTTACAATAAAATAAAAGTTCTGAGATGAACAATGCTGACAGTTCTGATGTTTCGAGATGTTTTGTCTGCGACGTGCAAACTTAAATTAAAGTGATTCATTGAAATCCATTGCTTATTTGTTTGGTTTGAACTACATGTATAAGTTACCGGTAATCATTTTTGTTAGCGAATACGATGAAGTAAGAACAACTTGACCATAGTGTTCCACGTTTATTGCAGCTGTGAAATTGAAACAAAATACGCCTAGAAACCGAACTGTGAGCCCTCATCACATCAATAACCAATAAGCATTCGTTTACTGACACCGCAAAATAACAATAGGGCAATAACAATAAACAAAGGACTATCAGACCGCGTGAATGACAATAGATAGCAATTACACCGTGAAACAATTAGACAATGTTTTCACAATTTGAATCAGCAAAACTCCCCAAAGTTTGATCCCATCGACCGATAGAAGGCGCAGGACGCCGAAGGCCCGTCTGGTTTACATTTTGACTTCAAATTATAAATCTCGACCAAACTTTGGGGAGTTTTGCTGATTCAACTTGTGAAAACATAACATGATCTCCCGTCGACTGGTCAGCTATGAATTAGACAATGACCGATAATACCGAACATACTCCACACCGAAAAAAATTAACAAAGTTCATCAAACTTTCCAAGTGTCGCTGATATAGTATGACCATTTACCGCACGAGTGATGTGACTATTCACGAGAAGACCATTCTCTAAACATAGCAGTCACTAGGCTGTGAACGGCAGTATGCCTAATTTCAGAAATGGTAATCCAATATTCCGATCTTCAATGAGTTTCCAACGATTCCAAAAGATCAAAGCTGCTTTCTGCCTTGACAATAGGATGAGACGAGACCCAACTGATCCAACTGGCTCCAGTCCGTGAAGTCGTTGACCAAATGAATTCGATCTTGGGAAGTCATGACGATCCGGGATCTCTCTTATGTATTGATGAACAGATTGTGGAGCTCCATGGTCAGGTACGCTTTCAACAGTAGCCTACTCACGAAGTAAGCCGATTAAGTTTGGAATAAAAGGATTTTTGCTCACTGACGCTGAAAACAGCTTTTCCTTGCGTTGCGTTGTCTTTGTCGGAAAAGAAACTTTATCGGACGCAGAGCGTATTGGTCCGGTCTGTGAAGCGATTGTGATGCTTTGTCGAAGTCATACTTGGGCTCCGGGCGAAGTATATAACCATGGATAATTGGTTTACATCCGTGAATCCTTGTGATCGACTGGCAGATGCTCAAAGTTGATTTGTTGGAACCATCTGCAGCGTGCTGTCCCTCCTGCTGCTAAGTCTACACAAGGGAGAATGAAAGGAGACTCAGCATTTTGTGACTGGTGATGTGCTCATATTTTGATAGAAGTAATATATGCACCTACTCTCCTTTTATCAACGAAACACACCTATGGCCGACATAACGATAGAGAAAAACCAGAGATCGTGGCTTGGTATGATGCGACAAAATCAGGAGTGGATAATTTAGATAAATTGATCCGCACCTATCGAAGCCAACGCAAGTGCTGTAGGGTATGGCCCTACAGTGTGTTCATGACGCTTATGATTCTTGCTGTTGTTGCAGCCATGAAAACCATGCAAGCTCCGAGTCTCTATTCCTTCAAAATGAATCTTGGATATTAGTCCGGGAGCTACTGACACTTTCTTCCTACATTCGCGCACAAAGGACTTAATAGCATGGATTTCTTTAATAGCATGTAGATCTTCAAACGCTGAATACAAAAAAACAAATTCTTACGTGTCACAGCCAGTCGCTTTCGGTTATAGGAAAGGTTAAAGGATTTCAATTGGAATCCAATGGTAAAATTCAAGAAATATCTATGGATTGTGAAACACTTGGCAATTTTCGTACATTGTCTTTTGCAGAAAAGAAACTATTTATCAGAATGCCATGAAATTTGAAACATGATTGAGTTCAGAATATCAACTTCGATATAAAAGTTGAAGGGAGTCACACGATTCAGTAGTTGACGTTTGAGAGCATCAACAAAATGAGCAAAATCACCAAAATTAAGTGAAAACATGAAATTTACTCATTTTGTTGATGCTCTCAAACGTCAATTACTGAATCATGTGACTCCCTTCAACTTTTATATCGAAGTTGATATTCTGAACTCAATCATGTTTCAAATTTCATGGCATTCTGATAAATAGTTTCTTTTCTGCAAAAGACAATGTACGAAAATTGCCAAGTGTTTCACAATCCATAGATATTTCTTGAATTTTACCATTGGATTCCAATTGAAATCCTTTAACCTTTCCTATAACCGAAAGCGACTGGCTGTGACACGTAAGAATTTGTTTTTTTGTATTCAGCGTTTCAACATCTACAAATTCATGCAATCAAGCCCTTTGTGCGCGAATGTAGGAAGAAAGTGTCAGTAGCTCCCGGGCTATGTGAGACAACACTCTCTCTTGTCCGTCTGGAGTAGGACAAGTGACCTGCATCAATGTCTTGCATAATAGTCAAAGTTGGTTTGCCGATAGCTACCGCACATTTTCTCTAGATGCCCTACAGCAATATGTACAGTACATGTTTGACCACCAATGTACATGTAAGTTGCAGGCCTACACGCAATTGAAACAACACCATTTCAAGGCAAATTTCAAAGAAAGCAAGGCAGATTTCAAACAATGTCGGATTTGTTTTCAACGATAATTACATGTACGCTGATTTCAAAATATATTTGGTATGATTTTAGACTATGTAAAGTTGATTTCAAGGATATATCATTGACGTGCGTCTTTTTTCTATGCATGCGTTGAAAAGTTGATATTACCATAGCCCTCAGAGCGCATGAGCATTACTTTTCAGTCCTTGATCAGCACTTTACATTCCCCGGTCAACTTTGCAGCAATTGCGGTCAACACTTTGCAGTTCGTGAACTTTTTCTGCTGCAAAGTATATTTGCGTCATGATTTTATTTTCTCTATGTATTATTTTGATTGCAATTGCGATGAATATCCTTGACAAGTGCCTAAATCTAGCATTTCAAACATTGGAGCATTGCAATATGCTCAATTGAATTATCGACCTAATGCAGAATCAGAAATGTAAAATTGGTAAGCGATTTATTATTAACACAATTGTCAGCATTACTGTAATGTTATTTTCTATTTGTTTCGGAAGTCAAAACACTGGATCGAGATATTCTTTATTATTCAGATAATCATCGATTATGATCGGAGTCAATGGACTATAACATATTGCAACAAATGCATTGATCGAAAGCGTGGTTAACAGCGTGTTCGTATACTCGAAAGTATCTATATCGTCTGTTTGTCCATTTTCTTCACTGTACACAATAATCATTTGATGAACTAAAACAAAATAATGTTCATGTAGTGTATGGTGAAACAGATACAGAAAAATTCGGAATGATATTTCCGACACTCCCACCTGAGCTATGGCATAAGTTGAGCAAGAGCACAAGATTTAGCTTTGCGAGGAGGCCTACGACGACTCGGTGGTTCATTCAAAGCGATAGATGTGTTTACTTCGGTTGAGCTTTTCATTTCTTCATCTTCCTGCGTTTTCATTTCGGGGTTGTCTTCCTCGATGTCACATTCTTCGGTATCGTCGTCTTCTAAGGGTATCAGCAATTGTAATGGGCGACGTAATAGTTTTCCATTGTGCGTTGAAACTGTGGCTGATCGTATTTTTCCATCCTGGCTAGGATGTAATGTGGATATCTTTACCAGTTTCCATTGACCGCGAGGACGTTGAATGTCTTTGAGAATGACAACTTGGTCCACTTTCGGAGTAAAGGGGGAGGAATTTCTGTGAGATTTCGAGTCATTCCGTTCTCTCAGAGACACGAGGTAATGTTCGGACCAGGATTCCCAGAACATATTGGCATAATGTTGTTCCCGTTTCCATAAATCAATCAATATTGCAACGCTCCTTTGTGGAGGTTCTCTAACTCGTGAAGCAGCTGGTATTCCGAGGCTTGACGACCTGCCTCCAACGAAGTCAGCGGGTGTTAAAGCTATAATGGCATCGATGTCCGAGTCCACATATGTCAGTGGGCGTGTGTTTATCATCGCTTCAATTTCTTTAATTAGCGTTTGTAATTGAAGAGAAATGAATGATCGTCCCAATACTTTCTTCATGCATGATTTGACTGATCCGACGAGGCGCTCATAAAACCCGCCCATCCATGGGGCTTTTTGTGCAATGTATTTCCATGAGATGCCATGTTGTGCAACATAGCTCTGTACGTCGTTACTATTGAATGTATTCATCCACATTTTTTCGATCGCGCTTCCAGCCAGGCGAAATTGCTTAGCGTTGTCGGAGATTATTATTTCAGGTGTTCCACGAGTTGCGATGAAACGTCGTAGGCAAAGAATAAAATCGTGTGTAGACATCGATTCTACAACTTCCAAATGTAGTGCTCTTACTGTGGCACATGTGAATAGACAGATCCATATCTTTTTGGTGGGATCTGTGTTTTCATTTGATCTTATTAGCAGTGGTCCCAAGTAATCAGTTCCAGTTACAGCGAATGGATATCTTCGGTTTACTCGACCCTCCGGCAAGGGTGGCGGTGGAGGTGTACGGAAGCAGCCACCGTCATGTCTTCTGCAGACAGTACATTTTCTTATTATCTTCTGTACCTGTGATCTGCCTGACGGAATCCAATGTGATTCTCGCAGCGTAGCTAAAGTATGCTTTGTACCTTGATGAAGGATTCTTTCATGACACTGTTGAATAACGAGATTGGAATAATGATTGTTCTTTGGTAATAGGACAGGGAACTTTGCTAAGTCGTTCAATGAAGAGTTTCGCAGTCTGCCACCACATCTTAGGGTACCCGTTTCGTCTTCAAATAGATCAAGGTGTTTTATGATTTTGCACTTGACACCTTTCTGTAGGTCTTACTTTGTTGAATGAAACTCAGTACTTTGAACTGATTTATCCCAAAGATTCTGCGCTTCTTTAATTTCCGTGGCATGCAAATGATTCGTTCTTTCAATTTCACGTTTGAGAAAGGCATTTGAAGCACGGAGACACCAAGCAGTCACGTTTAGTAGTCCTTTTAAGGATGAGTAGTTGGTAACATTCAAATCAAACGGTGATTTCTTTCTGACTGCTTCGCTTGTAACTAGCGCACTTGTGTCAACACATTCGATCTCTTCGCTCACAGAGTTATCCACGGTCATCGACTCAGGCCAACCGGTAGGCCTATCCTTCAGCCAGTGTGGACCAGACCACCACAGTGAATTGTCGATTAACACTCTTGTTGAAATTCCGCGGCTGAGGAGATCGGCTGGATTTTCTTTCGTTGGTACATATCGAAATTCATGAATTTCCCCTTGTCGAATTTCTCGTACTCGATTCTCCACGAATACTGGTTTGGGCTTCTCGCTTTGTATCCAATGAAGTACGCATTTTGCATCACTCCAAAGTGTTTTCTGTTTGATGGACAGATCTGATATCGTTTCAACGTGTTTCATGAGGCGAACTCCAATGACAGCAGCCATCAACTCAAGTCGGGGAAGCGATATTTCTTTCACTGGAGCGATTCGATTTTTTGCGAGTAGTAAAGTAACTGTTGTATCTGATTCATCTTCTTCCTTCCTTACGTAGACACAAGCGCCGTACGCATCTTTAGATGCGTCGACAAAGACATGAAGTTCAACATCGTCATCTTTGATAATGCCAGCAAACCGAGGCCACTTTATGTTGCTGAGTTCAATGAGATCAGACTGAATACCATTCCATCGTTCATTGATTTCCGGTGGTGGAGGTTGATCCCAGTCATACCTATCCTTCCATATGGTTTGTATAAGGAGTTTCGGTCGAACCGTCACCGGTGATGCATATCCCAGTGGATCAAACATCTTTGATGCGTTATGTAGAATATTCCTTTTCGTCAGTGGTTGCGCTACTTCTCTGTTGAGCGATGCAAATGACATCTGATCTTCAATTTGATCCCATTGAAGTCCTAGAACCTTTACGGTCTTCTGTGTGACCTTTTCCGTTTCAGGAATCTGCTTGAGAACATCTGGCGAATTTGATCCCCATTCTCGAAGAGTCATGTTGGCTGATTGAAACAGTTGTTTGGCGGACATGTAGAAATGCAAGGCGGATTCGGAGTTCCCCTGGCCACTCACTAGGTTGTCGACGTACATGTTTGAAGTTATTTGTTCAGCATACGGAGATTGACTTGATCTGATATGATGATTGATTGTAGATGCGAGTAAAAACGGACTCGAGATCACCCCAAAGGGGATCCTCTTAAAGCGAAAAATTTGAATTTCCTTGGAATTCGATTCAAGCGGATCTTTGGGCCACAAGAAGCGACAGACATCGCGATCAGGATTGTGGACGCCAATTTGGAGAAATGCCTTTTCTATGTCGGCTACCAGTCCGATTGGGTGTAGTCGAAATCGAATCAATATTCCAGGAAGCTCTTGCAAAATGGTTGGACCTTTCAGGAGACAATCATTCAGACTCAAATCTGATCGTTTTGGTTTTGAAGATGCGTCATAGACTATCCGTAACCGAGTGGTTTGACTGTTTTTTTTGTGTACAGCATGATGTGGTAGGTAGTGTACCACACGATTTTCTTCATCAGTTGCCAATTTGGCCGTCAGGAATGATTCCTCAACCTTTTCGATTACTCCAGCCTGGAGCTGTTCGGTTATCATTCCATGATATTGCGCGAGAACATCCGGTCGATTATTCAGACTATGCAGCAGCGATTTCAGTCTGCCCCAGGCGAGGCCAAGATTTGATTTCAGTTCAGGCGACTTCCTTTTCCATGGCCAACTGACTGTGTATCTTCCGTTTATTAGCTGGATTGACTTATTGAATTGATGTAGAGCCAGGTCATTGTCAGAAGTTTGACCGCAGTCCTTAATTCCGATTGTGTCGAGAGTCCACAGCTCCTCAACAGATTGCATGAGACGGTCCGACTCAGTAGTTAGAAGCGCAATTTCAGGACAAATCAGGTTTGTTGATTCAGCGTTTCCCCTTTCGATCGAACCCGTAGGTACCCAACCAATGCGAGTGTGCAAAAGCACCAGATTTGTTGTCAGGTCTATTCTTTCCTTGAGTACGATTGCGAAGTAATGATCAAGTCCTATAAGGACATCCAATTCAGTCCGTTCCATTGAAGCTGACAGAGGCTCAGCTAATTGAATAGAGTTCAAAATTGGAAATTTGGTTCTATCGATTGGGTATTTGTTTACAGGACTAGTGATTACCGGTACTATCGTAACTTTGAGTTTGATCCAGTTATCATCGATCGTTTTGATTGCGATATCAGCAACAGGAACCCGCCGAGAGGTTATCTTGTCCGAACCAAATGATGCATACGTAAGTACGTCATACGAGTGCGACTTCAGGTTTAGTGCTTTGGCCGCTCTTTCAGTGATATAGGATCTACCACTTGCCCCATCGAGTATCAATTTCATCGGCATTTCCTTCCCTACATCCTTTCTGTTTGCACGGTTGAGATCATGTTTGACAATTACCGTAGCTAGGGGAAGGAGCGATTTTGATGGAGAGACCAGCGACAGTGATGGCTCAGAATTCTGAACTTCTGCTGGTACCACCGGTGCGACATTAATATGTTCATCCGTAGGTCTCCTGATCCTTTCCGAACTCGATTTCCGTTGTGTACAAATGGTCGAATGATGTGTCTCTCGTTTGCAATAGAAACATGGTTTCGATCGTTTACAGCTAGAAGCTTTGTGACATTTTTTAAGACACTTGAAACATGCTTCATTTTCCGTGAGCCGATTTATCCTAGCTTGTCTTGTGTTGTACCGTTGACATTCATAGGAGAAATGTCTCTCAGAACAAAACGCACAACTGATGTGCTTATTGTCGTTGTTAACTAAAGCCTGGGTTGTCATCGGAGGGCGGTGGGGATTGTAGTAAAGTTTATTATCCTTCGAATCTTTGGTGGTGCTGTTGCTAAGCTTATAACTATCAAGCGCTCGAATTTCATCGGTAAGCATTTCACGAAGCAAAGGTAAGTTCCAGTCCAGATGACCCTTTCTACGAGTGAAGTCGGCTCTGACACGTTCAGGTATCTTGGATAGTAAGACGCATGTGAACAATTCTGAGTTTTCCTTTTCAGAAAATCCTAAGGTTGTTAGACATCGCAGGTGGCCTTCAACTTTGTCAATTACAGATCGTAACTCATTCATTTTAGTAGCAGGCGTAATGTTTAGAAACTCCAACATGTGAGCGAATTTTACATCCTGTTCACGACCGAATCGAGACTTGAGTAAATCGATAGCCTGATCATAGCAAGCGTCAGTGATTTGAAAGTGTTGTAAAGCCTCAGCTGCTTCACCCCTTAAATTCTCCTTCAAAAATGCCATTTTTGCAACCTTTGAATATTCTACATTTTCGTGGACATTGGCTCTGAACGTGTCCCAGAATGTTTGCCAAAATAGTAGATCACCTGAGAAATTTGGGATTTTAACAGCAGGCATCTTGGGTCCTTTAAGGGTAACTTTTCTGTGAGCAGTGGTTGGTGGACAATTGCTCCCCGGACTATGCTTTTCCATTGACACAGTATTCAATTTGACCGACAAAATAAGTTCCTCTACATCTTGTTGAATATCTGCGCTTTTAGATATCTCTTCCTCCAAATCATCATCCGGATAGTTATCTGGATCTTCAGAATTCAATTGTGCTAATCGGTCTGTAACGAGTTCGTCTGTTTTTTTCAATTCATTCGATACGTCCTCTAAATTCGCTATAACCAAAGAGTCGCGCGGAATTTCCTGCTTAGCTGAGTCTTTTAATAAGTTTTTATACTTAGTTACTTTAGCCCTGATGGGAGTCCTCAACAACTTATACTTTTTCAAAGAAAAATCCATATTAAGGTTATGACTACTCATACGACGTACACAGAACTGCAAAATACAGTCAGGCTTATCAGAGTAATAATGGCACTCAAAGAGGAGTTCTACACAATGAAGAATCAATAAAATGTTCACAGATCCGTGACACAAGGAAGATGCGGCGAATTCGATGTACTTCTAGTCCTCTCCGTCGTAATGCGAATGCGATTGTTGATGTGGTTGAGAGCAATTGCACTTCCCGGGTTGCGGCACCATGTAATGTTATTTTCTATTTGTTTCGGAAGTCAAAACACTGGATCGAGATATTCTTTATTCTTCAGGTAATCATCGATTATGATCGGAGTCAATGGACTATAACATATTGCAACAAATGCATTGATCGAAAGCGTGGTTAACAGCGTGTTCGTATACTCGAAAGTATCTATATCGTCTGTTTGTCCATTTTCTTCACTGCACACAATAATCATTTGATGAACTAAAACAAAATAATGTTCATGTAGTGTATGGTGAAACAGATACAGAAAAATTCGGAATGATATTTCCGACAATTACCGGTAATTTGTTTTCTGTCAAAAAAAACTGACAATATTCGAAAAAATTGATGCATTTGATCTGCGTATGTTTTTCTACTAGCTTCCCATCTACTTCTATTTTCTTTATTAGAATTTCTGCGGTTCTTTTCATTTTTCAGTCGCTATTTGGTTAATTAATAGAATGTAGCTTGACACTAAGGTAAAATTCTAATTAAATTTTAATTCAAAAGTCGTCCTGTGCAATGTTTAGTAGTTTATGTTTGTTCCTAGTCCATGGATAGAAATATTATGCATTTCTAAATATGGCCATAGACTTCTTAATGTCATGGAATTTTCAGTACTCTGAGCGATATCGCTCTCTCGATCGCTTCTCTCTCACTCGACAACGATATCGCTCCTCGTACTGAAAAGTTGACTTTTTAATCTTCGTGAAAATAATTATAATTGATCAATACAAATACATCACTTTTTGCAATGTACTTTGTGCAAACTAAATGAAATCTCTATTGAAAATCTCGCATGCATATCACCTACTATTTTAACCCACTAAAAGTTTATGAATAACAGTTGGTGAATATTCTAATGCTTCATGCTATTCTTTAATCCGATATTTTCATTGTAAGAGCATGTTTCTTTAAGAGCCTAACTTTCTATGAACTTTGCCTTGAGATGGTATACTGCATAATCCGCTTTATTCGGTTTTGCCTTAATTAAGGCCATTTCACTCTGAGGAGATTTCATCCAAGCCTATCGATTGTGGTGGCACATCTCTCTTTGTGCTAGTTTGATGATCTATAATGTCTTAATACGAAGAAAATTGAGGAATTCTTTTATTAATAGGAATATCTGGTTAAAGGAAAACGAACAAATTCATCCTGAAGAATATTTAGTACAAGGATTAACATGTTCTGAAAGAATATATTGTCTTTGCAATGCTGATTTCCAAATTCATATTAAGATATATTTCAACATTTATCTTCATTGTAATTATTTAATGCAATGTACAAACAGATAAAACCCGACTTTTCCTAATAAATTGTTTATTTTGTAAATCAATTTTTAAGTCGTATTCTAGGCCTTCTCATGATAGATTTTCAGAAAAATGGATATTGTTGTTACACATGGCTTTGTGGGTTACTGATGTAGAGGAAAGACCCTTCTTAAGAAATTTCAGTATTCTATTCTATGCCAGTTTATAGCGGTCGTTTTCAATATTCATGTTTATACCTTCATACTAGCCGGTATCGGCCACTCTTTATCATGACCGGCCGGCACCCGTCTGAACGCTGTACCGGCAAATCGGTTGTATAGTGTGATGATTGCTTGATTGCTTAAGACTTTTAGGCATTTGTCTAATAATTGGTTTCCGAAAGCTTCGGTCCCCGGGAATAAAAATTATTTGATTACATACATCTTCGAATATTAACGATGCAATGGTGCAATCTCATTATCAAGCTAATCAAGAATTTTGAAATTTATCAAAATAGCAATGTAATTTTTTGATATGTTAGAATGCATTTTGAATTATTCATTTTATGGCCATTTGAGTTTCTTTGATGTCCTGATGCTGTCCACAGGAAACGCTTCACGAAAACGCTAAATTCGATCATAGATAGACAAATTCGCTTGTCATCGACTTGATCTCCACAAGCAAATTTTGTCACAAAGAGATTCAGCATGAGATTTCGCATCGTATCGTGTAGATTTGACAGTAAATAGAGATTTCGTCATCCTTTTTGATTACTTCTACATGTGAATATTTTGAGAACGAGAGGTGGTGGCCGGAATCAGGGGTGGCGCTACGGGGGGTCCTGGGGGGGCACAGCCCCCCCCCCAAGAAAATTATTGGACCCCCCGTCGGCAGGGCCACTGTCGACACCCGGATTAAATTTTGTCGGCAGTCGGCCTCCAGCACCTATATTTTACATTACAACAATAGAGAATACAGTTACGATTCGAATCGTTGCATCAGATATTGACTTGGATTGCTAGCCAAGTCAGCAACATTTACCACAAGCATTTTTGTTTACAACGTTATCTCTTTATCCTGTTGAACGGTAGCAAGATTGTATAGGGAAGAGATTTTCTCTGTGTCGAGTTTTTGGTTATTTGATAATTGTTGACACGTGCACAGCTATAATAGATCATTAAACACAAGATAAAAGTCTGTTATCGTCTTGTTAAGGGTCGGTATCACGTTTCTGAGATCTTATTCTGAGACATTACTTTAATGAATAATTGGAACAGCTGATAATATGAAGGAGCAATTGTCATTTTTGATGATTTTGCCGTGTTCAGAATATACGAGCGTATTTTATCTAACAGATTTGCTACCTATTAACATGTAGCATTATAACTGATTTCTCAGTGGATTTTTTTAATGATGAGGATGAGATAAGATCATAGATAAACGATTTTCTACTAGAGATTTCCACCTGCTAATACAATCAATCAACAGAGCTAATATAGTGCTGTGATCGATCAAATTTTGCGCGAGCGTGCGTAGACCAAATCGTGCGATGATCTCGCTATTTTACCAATGAGATGGTCCAAATATGTTACAGTCATATGATTTGCTTTCATTTGGATGTTAAAGGAAAACGAAACGCCACATCTACACCATTTCTGAAGTCGCACGACTGATTCAACAGTTAATAGAACGCCTGTTGTTCGCGTTGTCGAATAGTTCAAACGGTAAGTCGATCTGCTAAGCAGAATGTCAAATTATGAATTGATGCTTTACATTCAAAGTCAGTGGTACAGTAAGGTATGGAGTAACCTCCTCAGCGACTCTAGTGCCTGGTCGCTGCGTCGTTTCTGGAAGCAGTTCCGACTAACTTCGACGTGTCGGCCCTCGCTACTGGGACATCTTCCCAGGTGGTTGACTTTGGCGGGAATGTGGAATTTTTCCGCTGAGTGAAGCAGTCGAAGGAAAAAACGAAGGCATAGATGTACCACTGACTTGGCCATGAGAAGTAGGGAGACCCCAGTGACGGCTGGCCACCACTTACAGTATGTTTTAATAGATATTAAGATTTCCTCCCCTACTTCATTTGAATGACCTGTCTGGGTGTAGTGTCGAAAGCAACAACTTTGACAGTCTGAGAAGCTAACAGGTACCCCGATCGGATCGACCATCTGAGAGGGACCGGCCTGAGAGTAGAGACGGAAGTTTAAAATTGCAATCGATTCGCCAGCAGGTTCAAACATGAGATCTAGGCAAGTCTCATCTTGGAATCCCTTTTAAATCCCTTTTACTATTGCGAAATACAGAAGTCACATACATTCAGATATATAACATGCAGTGTAAGTTACAGTATGGGTAGTCATATAACCGTAACATCTGTGTAGGCAAATAGTCTGCATCCTATGTAGTCACATACATGGTCAGTCATACAAAATGCTTTGTAGTTAAGCGCAAGGTTGTAGTTCCTAAGTGATAGTCATAATAATGCAGTATGCATAATTTGCATGCAATTGGACATAAATGCACATTTAGTATGCCTATATGTAAATTTAACTTGTTATATAATCGGAACATTTCTAATTCAATTTTTAAGAGTCTAGATAATAAGGTTCAACTTTTCTCCGGGTTCAACTTAGCCAGGCCAAGGAGTTATGAAACAAATCAAGCAGATGAGCTTTGTGATGCTTGTGGTCTAGAAAAAAACAAGCACAAGAAAAAAAATTAGAAAACAAATCGAAATGCTTAAAAGACAGTGTAGTTATGTCTTCGCTGGGATCCTCTTCCATTATTGATTTCCGCACACAAGTATTTTATCCGATAATTGATCTTTGCATGAACGAGTTGAACCGATGATTTAACGAGGAAAATAAGGTTATCATGAAAGGTATATCGGCACTAACCCCTGGAAGCAAAGATTTTTTAAAGTGGGATATCATCCGACCCTTCGGAGAAATTTGCAATGCTCAACAAGACGATCTTGATATTGAGGTAAAAAGTGTGATGCGATTACTATCAAGAAAAAAGGACGGCATTGATCATTGTCCTTAGTGTCATTTTCTCTAATTATGTATAAAATAGTATCACGAATAGCAATTACTTTTGTAAGACCTATCTCATTTCAGTTTTTGCTCGTATCTTTTGTAAATGTAGGCCCAATACTGATTTAAACGAAGTTATAACTTGCAAGCTCTATCCATTTACTTTTGTACATAAATGATATTGTTTCCTGAAAATCGTGTCCTAACACGTTAGGAAAAGTACATGTACATCCCATGTCTTTCGAAATTTTATGAAATATGCATGCGGCACTTCCTTGTAATCACCATTTGTACATAAAAAATTCCAATATTTTCTCTACATACCTTTTTCTCAAATTAAATTTGGAAAACAAATGCATAAAGTTCCTACATAGGCTCTGATTATTTGAGTTGCATGCATGCATTAACATCAAATCGATTGACATAGTTGATAGCTTTTATGATGTAGTCGAAAAAGTCATAGAAAATAGAGTGCATGATGAAGGTCATCATCACGCATGCTACATGAGTCAAAGCATCCTCGTATTTATACAACACGTAGCGTTTAGCAAGCGAAGGTGCTTTTAGTTCATAGCTACTTATTTACGAATTTTAATTGTTCACGCAAGAAGAAATTTAACAAACCGGTACAAAACTTGCTACCTGCTCTTATGCAATGTACATGAGGTAAGCCAACAGGCATTTGTTTCAAAATTCTCAAAGTTGACATACATGCATTACGTAAGATTTTGAAAGTTAAATCATAGATATACTCGTTATTAATAATTAAATAAATCTCAGATGTAGGAACACATTTTCGATGACAGTTAACATGTAAATTGTCTGAAAGAAGAAATCGGACATATGTGTAGGTGTAAAACAAAGTGTGCATCGATTGCACAATTTTTTGTGTGTGCAAAAATTGCACATTTACAACTCAATTACACAATTGACATGTGCATGTATAGCCCACAAGTAGGCATAGCTGTTCATAGATTACAATAATTAGCCGGTATAGCCTGTCGGCACCCCCCCAGCTCTAGGACCCTGGCGCCACCACTGGCCGGAATGCACCACATATCCTATAGTGGAAACTTTGTTACGGATGCAATAGTGATTAAGCATGTTCATCCTAAACAAAGAAATTGACAGTACTAATTGTTAATCCTTCAAATTGAATGTTGAGTGACATACGTGGTCAGCAGGTGAAAATAGAAGACATTAATGCACAGTAGGGTGCGAGAGAGATTATGCATGTATACCAGTAGGAGGTCTGTTAGTACGAGTACGACCACCAGTCAGTGATTTGGAAAAGGAATCCCCATTACTCCAGCATTCATGAAAAGGACAAAAAGCAAAAAGATGAAGAACGTGCATGACAGCTCGGGAAAGCAAAGACACATTTCTGAAAATCTTAACTGAATGACCATGACGTATATTACAAGAGTTATATCACTTTACACAGACATCTGTCAATGATAAGATCAACCAGACAATTATTAAACGACATTCCTCATTAAGGCTGGAATATACTCAGTGCGGATTCTCCACGCAGCGCACTGCGTGAAGAATCATCTCATTTCCCGCGCTAATAGACGTGAGAACACGCTTAGCAGTGCGTGAACATGTTGTCCCGCAGTGAGTAATCGATAAAATTTGCAACACGCACAGCGACAAATATCTTCACGCAGTGAAGTTAGAAGCAGACAAACATTTTTTCTCCACGCACAGTGAAATGGCTTGCACTAGCAAAGTCGATATAGACTCTGAAGAATCTTTTGAGGAAAGGCTGATAGATATTGTTCAGGAATATCCTCATCTATGGCGGATCGACAGCAAGAAGTACTCGGATCGCCTACGTGCCACAAACTCCTGGGCTAAAGGCGAAGCCGTTCGACCAATTTGTGTTAGATTTGTGTTAGATTTGCGACGCTTATCATCTCTTCGTAATAAAATGAAAATATAAACCATTAATGATGATTATTCCTAATAAAATAATATTTCACATTCGTCATGTTTAAGGTGCTGTACGAAGCGGAGGAAAGCATGTACGCCGGAATGTCAGCAAATCAAGCAGTAGATGGTACATGTAGAAGTCGAATGACCGCAGAGCAAGAAGATGAAGGTTATTCCTTTTAAAGTGATCTGAACGTGGCAAATATTATGCAACTATAATTACGTGTATCATGTTATCTCATACACTTAATTTATGTTCGTGTGAAAACTGTCTTTTTATTGATTTATGTACTGGGAATTACATGAAAATTATTTCCACATACAATAAAAATCGTTAAAAGCACAGGACAGATAGGCTTAGGCCTAATGGGATAATAAGTAAGCCTACATGTATAGTATATGCTATGATTATATACTTACAGTTAGTCTATATACTAGGCTAGGAATGTAAAGCAACTTTTCAGTAATTATACAAACAATACATTTCACTTTCATATTGCGTGATGTATTTCGAGAGAAGCAACATTTAGGTTTAAGCAACAACAAATTTCAAAGAATGAAGCCACGATTCACCATACCTTGCTCCCATGTTACCTGTCCTGTGCAACTCAGTTATGCAATTTCTGACAAATGATGGACTCACACGAAAGTTGAAAGCTGTAGATTGCACTGAATCTCCAGTGGCCATCAGTCTGATGATCATAGTGAGACGATAGAATGCCGAAACTGGGTGCCGATGTGTAGTAGCATGTTGTAGGTAAGGCTCGGTAAGTCGAAAAAGAACATCAAACTTTTCAGAGCTCATGCGAAAGTATTTGAAGTGTGCTTTGTCGTCGAGTTTCCGCAGATCATTAATTAGCAAGTAATCACCATGCAAGTCGATATTTCTATTGATGTTGAGTGGTCTCATGTACCATCGTCGTATATTCTTCTTTTTCAGTTGTTGTTTTCGTCGAAGTATTAACAACTTTCTTAGTGCGTCTGTTCATGATCACAGAAGGAGAAATGCTCACGCAGCTATGTGCGGAGAAGTATATTTTGATGCAGATAAGAGTGTGCGTGAATTTTTTCGGCCTCTCACGGGCAGAGCGTGAAATCTTAAATGAATGCGGGAAATCCCTGCCACTGAAATTTTACACAGTGAAGAAAACACGCTCTACGGACTGAGTATATTCCAACCCTTAATGTGACATTGATTATCGGCATCTGTCATTACATTGAAATTGTCAAAATTCAAATTAATTAATGTCATAAATTACCCGAAAACCAAATTAGATTCTCTATTAATTCTCGTGTAACCCCTGAATAAGAGTACATTGAATAAACGAATCGCCATTTCGTTTGAGATTTAATAGATACAAATTTAGTGATGATGATGATAATTAACACTGCATCGGAAATTAAAAAACCAAGTCTACTAATCTGTTTATTGATGCCTTCGCCTTAAAATTTAATGATCCGATAATGTGCTTATCAACTTAAATTTTTCTAAGATTTAGCACCTTACTGAAGACCAAGCATAGTATCTAAATAAACTGTCTTTGCTGAAAATGTTCAGAAATGTTCGTACTTTAATCATAGCTACTTCGAAAACAGAACAATGCTATCGATGTCAACAAATTACACTTATGATATTGAAGCGGAAGTATAAAAAATGAACAAAAAGGCACCTGATCATTCCGACTTTTACTGTATAGCAGAAGTTGTAATAATCGCATCACGCAAGTGCTATTCACAACCAATCAATCCCATTAGTTTGTAATTCATTCGTGATACGAATATGTACATTGCATCAAGGAATTTTGATTTAGATTTCCTTGATTGTTCATGCATCTAGCATTCAAATACTGATGCAAGTGTTTGAACTACAAGTAGTCATGTACGCGTCATGAAAATAAATAGAGGATGAGATAAGGTGGCCCATTTATTGCTGCCCATGTTGCCCCCTTTCCTTCACCACCATGTCATGGTTTACATGATAATATGAAGTGGCACTTGCTTTGCATCAAAGAAAATTGGATACAAGAGGGACAGGCGAATAACTTTTTTTTTTGCTCCCATGTGCTCTCATTGACTCATATGAAATTTTATTTCAAGAGAAATGCGTACATACCAAAAATACAAGAAAATAATCTGCAAACACAAACTACCTTAGCTCAGAAATTAAGTCCTTATCACCTACGAAAATTAAGTGAACAAGACCTAACAAAAATCAAAAATTTCAAATAAGTCCCTGGCAGATGGTAAGGTAGCCAGAACAGAGGAAGCATTCCCCCTCTGAACAGCCATGCCACCATCACCACCATGTGTGAAGATGATTCTATCACACATGCACGTGCACATCGTTATTTCATGTCGTGTTCCGGAATACATTTCCACATTGAGGCTGTGAGTTGGAGCCGGGCAGATGATAAAATTGACAAAAGATAAGCATGCATGTATTTTCTTATGTAAAATTTACTGCTTTGTCAATTATTTAATTAAGCACTTCTACGAAAATGGCTGTGATGCGGCAACTTGACAGCGGATAAATATTTTCTCAGATGATTTGGCATTAACACAAATTTGGAAACAGTCGGACTCTAGTCGGAACTGACTGAAGCCATGAATTTTTTTTTCATTAGAAATGAAATAGAAGTCTTTCAGACATGGTGAATGGTCAGCGTCAAGTAGTACTTATGATCAGTTATGAGTTTCAAGAAAAGTCGATGTTTTCCGTAATTAGTTAGGGCTTACAATTAATTTAAAGCTATTGCTGTCAGCTTCAGGAATGAATTGTGACCAGACAAATTAAAAGTGATATAATGGCCATAGACATGAAGCGAACTGCAAATCCATTCCATTGCATTAACATTTCCATTCAAATAGGAAGCGTAGCATATGCAATTGACATCAGCTGTTTCTAAGCAATCTTTTTTATCCGATGGAATTTTATGAATTTATAGATTCCTTTCTCTGCTATGATACCACATTGCTATCCCTGTTATTTCTGAATTCGTTTATAAATGGCTGATGTGTTGTTTTCTGATGGCTGCATTATTATAATTATACAATTTTTTCAATTGATTGCATTAAGCCTTACGTCTCCTTAATAGCATTGCTGACAACATGTTCATATTAAAGAAAAAACAAATTCACTTCGATTTCATGAAGTGCAAAATGTCATGCAAGAAAGTATATAGGCTACAGCTTTACATGTTAGGCATGCGCATACTGTGGTTTTTGCATGCATCCTGGAACATGATGTGAATTATGAAAATAAGTTACGGTACACTCTAAACCAGCACCTCCTAAATCACACACTGAAGCGAGACACTATTCGTAACTAATAAAAAAATCCTAAAGCAAAGCGTTTTAGGAAGCTAGCGCACTAGTGTTATTGTTCTCTTTAGTATGTCAGCATTCTATTTCACGCAACCTCCTAAAATTCTAGTGTGTCGTGCTTTAGGATGCAGATTTCTTCGATTTTAGGAGGTGACAGTTTACAGTGTACTACAATAGTCTCACTTTTATATTTCAGATGCTGCCAAACAACGACGTCGCATGGAGCGGAAGTGGTGAAGAGACGAATATAAAAGAATTGCAAGAGGAATAAAAACGCTGCTGTGTCAATAACTTCTGAACAAAAATATATTGGTCACATATGAATACTTGACTGTTTTATTTATCCCGATCATTAAAGCACACGGGAATTAGGTTTTCGGGAAATCCAAAAAATTGTAATATTGACTTTAATGAACTAGATATAATTAAAAAATTGTCATTCTCTTTGAAAATATGTAGAAAATTCTTTGAAGAAGAATATTTTTCTCTATAATAATCCTCAAGCAACATGATAATTAGGACTACATGCATGTATACATGTAGTTAATTATTCAATAAATGCAAAATAAATCCTTTTTAATCCTAGAGGACCAGAAATGCAGAATCGTTCAGGATTTTATCCGAATAATACCATAGAAAATCCTGCAAGACTTGACCTTCAAAATCCTTCACGAAATTTCTACCGGATTTAAAGGAAAAATCCTATAGCAAAAGGCTCCATAATACTACAAGAACTGGTCTACAGTAATCCCGCAGAAAATAATCAGTCGGGGCGTCAACGCTATCGGATTTCCTTAGATACCATCTCTCTGTGGCATGCGAAAAATATAACATTAACTGGCTTTTTGAGGGCAACAATGTAGGACATATGAGGCTGCGTAAGCAAACATTGTGTCCTACATTGTTGCCCGAAGAAATCTATGTTAATACTATTGTGCGTAATTGAAATGAACTGGGCAGCAATGTAGGAAAAAAGCGGGCAACAATGCTATGAATACACATGTAGATATACGCTGATTGAGATTTCAAAAATGTCCTTCACATGCATAAATAGAGAAATCATAATTACGGGATACATTGTCTTTAGGTTCGTATATCTTTCAATGTTAAAATATTGAACCGCAATATACCTGTTTAGCATATTGTGGTTCAATCATAGCAGTGGCGGCTCTATGGATTTCTGTTAGGTCATGCTCATCAATTTTTTCGCATCATGAGGAAAAAAGTATGTGTGACAGCTATCATACGAGGATTTTTAACCATGCAACTGATGTAGCATAATGTAGCTTAATATCATGCAACTTAAGAAACAGTTACGAATTCGATGAACAAAATTTTAATCTCATTCCATTTGCATTTGCCCTTTCCTAATTATAATTCAAACATGCAAGCCGCCTACTTTTCACGTCAGGTAATCCAGTGAATATGGTGTAGGGCTAGGCATAATTCTAATGATCTACATACTGTATCAGCCAAAATACGCTTAAAATAAAATTCCAGGCGTAGGCTACATGATTTGTATGTTTGAGTACATCCGATGATAATCTGATGCATGCATAGCCTATTATACTATTTGCTCCTAGACATATCTACATATGCAAGCATGTAGAAGACCACAGCTAAATTTAATCACCAGATAATGTATATTAAATAATATTCAAGTTCTAGTTATTTGAAGCATGCATTTAAGATAGTAAAAACACCGTCAATCGCACAAAATCACAAGCTGTATTAACATTGGAAGATATTGAATTACTTATAAAGGAAGTCAATTCGATGGGGTTTCAATCGTGCAACTGAGACTCGAGACATCTCATGATCTCACTACACCGATAAAATCAGCAGATTGCCGTCCAATCAGCTACCGTTAGTTGGTTGAAACGAGCTATACGTATCATTTGTGCTTCCCGTCCACGGCATGAGATGGAGTATGAAAATCGTCATCCGCAGATTTTGCTATTGTTCTCCCGTCAGATGATCCGGCCAATAACAAATGAGGTATGCTCGAATTGACTTGCGTTCCCCTGAATTTTTTAGAACAAGTTAGCTACTTGACAAATCTTAATTGAGTATGACCTTAATGTCACAGCAACATGATCTGACATAGTAATCAAATGTTGTCAAATGTAATCAAATGATGTTGGAAGTTTTTTTGTTGATTCAAAACTTTCCCTTTCTTGTGGTTGACATCGTTGATTTGTGTGGAGGAAAATTAGACAAAATACTTCGTCATGCTGAGCATGAAGGGCATGATCGCTAAAGCCGCCACTGAATCATAGATAACCTCAACACAATGATATTGCAATTCAGATCTCAGTACTGCAATAAGCTATGGCTTCGTGCCTGACGGCCCTCAGCCTTATAGCATATTGCGGTTCAGATATCTGAACTGCAATATTACATTGTTACCTTCCTTTTTCCACATTGTACCATAGCTCAATTATATTATTACTGCCCTGATTGTATGTGAATATTTAAGATCTTTATGTTTCTTGAGTTATAGATTCATGTACAGTGGATGCTGACTGCAACATGTTCAATTATTTGACACCATTTGTGTTTAACATTACATTACAGTACGTAGGTCTACGTGTTATTGACTCCAGAAAGCATCATACATTAGAAATTTCTACTCTATGAAGGGCATGGATATTATAATATTGTAATATTTTACTTTAGTATCTCACATATGATATTGCATGAGGCATGTATATCGCATTACATTCAAACATGTGCACACCTATTATGTAAATGTATCAGTCAGATCATACTGTACGGATGAAATTATCTGATTCAGCTATTAAATGGCGGTTGAATTCCGTTTGGTAACATTTTGTAGAACGGGTCTAGCCAGACTCGGATTCATCATTTACCTAGTCTAATATAAGGACATCATTTAACCGTTAATCAACAGGTAGGGCTGTGATGTGTGATTCATTATCTAGAATTATGGGATATTTCTCATAAAACGTTAGAGTCATCAGAACAATCAGACAATAGCTAACCACCTTGACTAATCACTCACATGTTTCACATTTAGGGTTGCTAAAATGTCTTTTGTGCTCCTCCTCATATACCATCCTTTGAGAGTAGTTTAGTTTTTATTTCAACGCCATTGACTTCGTCTGTGATGGTTCGTTTTTCTGCCTATTCCCTCGGACGACTGGTCGGTGTAGAAAGTTAACCACTGACGAAATCGCCGACATAAAAATAGTATCACCAATATGTCTTGAATCATCGAAAATCACTGACTGAATCACACAATTATGGAGCCTTCATCACTCTATCCTTCAGCGGCTTCTAACCTTCTAATAGTCTTCCTTCATTCTGAACGCAGACACGACGATTCAGCGTCATCATTCATCTCCAAAATTTGGCGAAGCCACATAGGAAAAATTTGCGCCTCTCTCTATCTGAATCTAAGAATTTACATAAAGATTTTTTCTTGCACTGTTGCAATGTATTTGTTACTGCAGAGGACGAGTCGAACTATCGAGCTAAGTACACACGTTCCAACTGTCACGCACACACATATCTATGTGATTTGCTGTGAACACATCTCTAGTGCATTGTGTGACTGCTTGAAGATGGCCTGCAGTTGACAACTGAGCGCTGCGCTCTTATTTGAGAGTAGTGACTTGAAAATGTAAACTTGTAAACGTAAAGATGCTCTCAAAAACAAATGAAAACTGTTTTAACCTTTTATTTTATGAACGTAATTATTTTTGTGTATGCGGCGAAGGCCTCGCAGGCACGGAGACGACGCCACCGACTAAGATATTTACCGAAAGAATCACAAAGAACGTAGATGAAAGGCAACCAAGAGAGCAAGCAGGTTTTCGGAAATATTATTCAACTGCAGATCATACACACCATGAACCAGATAAAGGATAAATGCCACGAATTTAACATTCCGGTGTGCATGGTATTCGTGGACTATGAGAAAGCGCTTGATGCAGTTGAAACTCAATCTATACTAGAATCACAAAGAACAAGGCATAGTTCATGGTTACCTTGAAGTCCTCAAAGACATCTACTCGGACAACATCGTGACAGCAAATCTCCACAAGAAAAAAGAAAAAGAAATGCACAGAAAGGAGACACAATGTCACCGAAACTCTTCACGGCAACACTAGAACACATCATGAACAAGCTTAACTGGCAAAATAAAGGAATAAACACTGATGGAGAAAACTTAGCACGCCTACGGTATGCAGACGACATAGTTCTTATGAAGAGCAATGCGGACGAAATAGAGGGAATGTTGACCGAGTTAACGTACAGGAGCCTTTATTGTGGACTGAAGCTGAACACAAGAAAAACCATAGTTATGTTTGACATTTGACAAATCCAAAACAGATAAACGTGTGCAACCAAGCAATCGAAGCAGTGGACAAATGCGTGTACCTATGCCAAACATTCTGCCTTCTAGACAAAACTCAAGAAAAAAAGAGATACAAAGAAGAATACAAGAATCAACGCGGGATGGGCAGTGTTTGCGAAACATAGGGATGCATTCAAGAGTAACATGCCCATGTGCTTGAAAAGAAAAGTGTACAATAGTTGCGTTTTGCCAGCTATCACCTATGGACACTGACCTCATTCATGGTGAACAAGCTTAAAGTAGCACAAAGAAAAATGGAACGAATTATGAATGGAATCAGCAAGTGGGACAAGGAGACCAATGAATGGATAAGAGCCCAGACAAGAATCAAGAACGTGGTGGAAAAAGCAAAAGAAACCAAATGGAGATGGGCGAGACATGTCGTAAGAATGCAAGACAATAGATGAACTATCAGATTGACAGACTGGACCCTACGTCATGGAAAAAGAAGCAGAGGCAGGCCAGTAACGAGATCGGTCTTTGTCCAACAGTGGAACAGAGCAGGCTGGTGATGATGATTCAAAATTTCAGCATCTAGATTCTCTAGCCGACTATTCTAATGAGACGATTACAAACATCCTGTTTCATATTATTCGCTATCTCCATCAGGCCTCACAATTCAGTCATAAGTCTTCGTGAAGATTGATCTGACTCCACCTCTAATTGCATTTATTTAGATCGGCCATTGCGTACAATTACAATGACTATTATTGCAAAACTTCCAAAATACGTATCACTTTTACCTAACTCACAAGTAGTAATAAATTATGTAGTGTTATACTCGTACGGTGACCAAACAACAGTCAATGTAAATAGGTCAGACAAAACGTTGCACTCATTTATAAGTCCTGAATACGTGAGCTTCAAAAACACTTAATAAACATAAAAAAAACTTCAGGATCATGAATCTTACTCATCCGTATTGCGAGGCTCACGACCACTTGAGCACACTGCTGCAACTCGACTTCTCGATCACCAGCTGCGTAACGTACTGCACTCGTACTGCACTGCAACTGCTTCCGTCAGGCGTCCACTTTCCACAACTTGTAATCCACCAACAACTTGCGTGCGAGCGTGACTTGTTAGTGAACAACAACGCTTCACTCTTCATTCCCTTGTATCGACCTTTCCATAACCTAGTTTTGTAATGCACACGATGTTCATCTCAACTCAACGTATTCTTCTCCTTTGTCAACGATATCTATGGCTGATGACCCATATCCGCCTCACAGGACCGATGAATACGATTAGCGAATACGATGAAGTAAGAACAACTTGACCGCAGTGTTCCACATTTATTGCAGCTGTGAAATGTAAACAACAAAACACGCCCGGAAGGCGAACTGTGAGCCCCCATCACATCAATAACCAATGACTGATCATTCGTTTACCGACACCGTGGAATAACAATAGGGCTGTAGACAAAGGACTCGACTATCAGCATATAGATAACAATTGCACCGTGAAACAATTAGACAATGACCGATAATACCGAACAATTTTTTGAATGTTCAAATAATAGTTTGCAATATATTTATCACAAAACATGTGTGTAGATGCTCTCAAATTATATTACAATTATATGCAATCAGTGTTGTAATGATTGACAAAGCAATTTGTTCTAGACTGAATGTTGTCAACGGTCGACATGAGTCAAATTAAATTAGCCGGCCGACGTGATGAGTAATATTTGCGGCCGAGGCCACGCCGGCGTTACTAAAATCGGCCGGTAAGAACAGACCCGACCGGTCGTTCCAACCATACAGGGTTATCTTACTTCCATCTTACGATAACAAGAAGATTGCAAGATATTATATTTTCAATAACAAAATAACATAATACTAGCTACTGTGGCTTAGCACTTTCCATTTTAAAAAGAAGGTGATCGTGTGTATCTCACCCAACTGATTATTGAATAACAATAATCGCGTTCACCTGATAGGCCTACAAAGATAGAAAAAGATGAAGTTAGTCTAAAATTGGTCAAGGCGGTTACTGCTAATGTTCACAGCAATCAATCAACAAGTATTACACAGATCAAAATGAAGTTTTAGCGTCATCCTTAAGAAAATATTTGAATATGAAATTGCATCAGTCACGAAGAGAGTGAATGTCTTCCATTGATTTTTATGTTTGTCGGAATCAAAGAGAAATGAAAGAAAATATGAAGTCATATATTTTTTGCTCATCGTCTTAAGTGTTAGGTCGCGCAATCAATGCATAATTCTCCTAATTTTTCAAGTCATTATTATTTAATATTCTCACAAATTGTTTAAAAGAATCTGAAGTTTAATCCTTGCAAAATCATGGCTTTAAGAGGAAAAATGGGCTGCTAACTGAAGTGACCACGGTAATTGGATAAGAGCTACCTGTTGATTTTGCAATTTATTCTTCCCTCAATTCCCATGATATTGAATAGAGAATTACTTCATGAAAATTTTCAAATATAAACTGCCATCAATCACCAGCCATCATCAATCAATTCACAGATAGAAGGATGATTTGGCAAAATGTGAATGAACGCTCTTATTTCACAGAAGCTTGGTTGATAAATACATCAGCATTTCATACTTAAATGAGTGACTTGTAAATGCAACTTCAAAACTGCGTCGTCATCTCAAAAAAATCATGTCCACTCCAAATCGAAAGGGAGAAATCCTTGTTAGCAGCAGCGGATTTTCACGAATAGCCTCTGAGAAATCATTTTTCTTCAAGATATTTTGGTTCATCCAATTAATTGATAATTAGATTTGATTAATTAATTAGGATCTACTGTTAATTTCGTCAGCAATTTTCGCCTATCGGTGCATATCGATTTTACTAACTGATTAGCTTCATCAAGAAGAACATGATCATGGAAATGAAACTGAAAAATTTAATCAAAATTGTGAAAAAACGAGTCTGACTCAAAAGAATATATTCAAATCTTCAAATCTGACAGCAAATGCTTCGCCTCTCTCAATAATATTGGTATATATTCTTTGTAGCACATTATCACATCAGCATGGAATGCTTTACAAGTTTCTCACAGTATCTCTAAAAAACACTCAGTCAAGCTGTGTCAAGCTTTCGAGAGATTATTACATGATTAATTCAATAACATGATTAAAAAGTTATATGTTTTCGGAAATTGCCAATGAATATCGGATTTGATTACAAATTTATGATTGCTTGATGCTGAAATCGATGGTTAGAAATGAACAGCAATATATCATGATAAATCTCATTTAGATCACCGATGCCGGATAAAATCGAGGATGTGGTTTTTTTATTTTGCCTAGTAGCACAATCATGGATTTGAAAACTGGAACTAGTGTTGTTTTCAAACACTATTAATCTTTTTCGAAATTTCCATCGAAATTGTAGAAACAGATTCCTTGATTTTCGCAACCTATATGTGAATCTCAGTGCAGAAATACAATTATTAGGATTTGCGTGAAACGGTTACCATTTCGTACTTGTTTGGCAGAGACGTTCTTGGCAACATCCAAAACCAATGATTCTGACAAAATTTTAGTGCAATTTATTTTTCAATTCATTATTATTTAATATTCTAGCAATTTTTTCAAAGATTTTTAAATTTGGTCCTGCCAAAATCATGGCTTTAAGAGGAAGAACAATACACATGTTTCATTAATACGTTGGTGAGAATAGACAGTTCAAGTGATATAACCGACACACTGCATGCACGACATTTGCGGATTTGTTTCAGGTGTTCCAAAACATGCTCTATCGCCAAAAAAGGAGCACTTAGGCATCATGTATTCTTCATTTGACAACTGCAGCTGATTCTCTGAGCACCATGATCGTGAAACGGTCATCATGTCGTACTTGTTTGGCAGGGACGTTCTTGGCAACATCCAAAACCAATGATTCTGACAAAATTTTAGCAGTTAGAAAGTCTTAGCTGCAGCCAAGACGTCGCTCTAAGCACAATAAATTGCTAATTATAGGACTTTGCCTATTTGCTCTCCTAACATAATTGTCGAAGGTTGTCTAATAATATGACGCTCCAATTTTTCCAAATGAATGTTTGTAATCAGGGATACGGAGTCGGAGTCCCGAAGTACTATCATTTCAAATGATAGGACTCCAGACTCCGACCTATAACTAGACCCGAAGTAAAACACAAACAAATTATTTATCCTCGTGCATAGCCGGCACTGTTTTGATGTCAACTTACTCCGGCAAGCAAAAGTACAGAGAAACTGCTACATGCAAAGTTTGTAATATTTGATGGAATGAACCGTGATAGTGAAATAAGGATTGTCTCTTCACTCCTGATTTAAAAGAGAAGACAAGCCTTCCTAGCCTCGATAACACCTACGCACCAAAGGTCACATCATAGACAAATATGAAATACTAGTTTGTTTGAGAACATTTACCTCTTCAACAAACGTTAATCTTGTGTGACGGCTCCTCCAAAGCGCATATTAAAATCGAAAGTGCACTCATATTTTTTGAAGAAGGATGGGGGATTTTCCTGCCTGGTAGAGACAGGAGAAAAATCGTGAGGCACACATCAACAAGATGGGAGGAGCCCAGTCATATGCATCCAACTTAAAGCGACATTTGATTAACTTTCATCGAAAATGATTGATAATTGATACAGCAATGATCACTAGAAATAGGTTCAGGTAAGCCTATAATGATCTATGACTTAGGTTACCAGTTTTTTAAAAAAACTTGGCTATATATACTGGCCACCCGCAGTCGGAGTCGGAGTCCTATCATCCCCCCCCCGAGTCGGAGTCCTATCAAAATGATAGGACTCCGCATCCCTGTTTGTAATATATGCATACTTAAACTAAATGTCACTGTATTTAGTGAGGTATGAAAAATGTTTTGTATACAGATAAGCAATGCAGCTATCTACCACCAGCGCTTCAAAATATCTTCAGGTGCTTAGTTAACAAGCTACGGTAGTAAATTAAACACCTGAAGATATATTGAAAGCGCCAGCGCTGAATTGGCGCTTAATGGTTAGGGGCGTTTCACTCTCCCTCTCCAAACTCAAAACTCAAAAAGTTTATTGCCCAACTTGGGTACAGACGTTGTGGCACATAGTTGTTTTATTTATATACTAGTGGAATGAAAGTGAAAGATGACATGATTGGGTGGATGAGATGAAAGGTAAAAGCACAAGCTAACACCTTGGTCGCCGTTGAACTCCATCGATGACGTGTTTGAAATGAAAGTCTGAAAAAGTCCGATATATGTACAGATGATGATAACGATTTGAATGTCAACAATGAAACGTGAGTTAAAGAGATTCAGAGAGAAGAGGAGACAGAACACGCATCATATCATTAGCAGGATAAATTGATGTTATTAATCATGTTATTTATTGTTTTTATTTACACATCACACACAGCAGCAGATAACTAGCCGTATTATTATTCCTATTATTTATCGGAGGTACAGTATATTTTAAGTACAATTTTAAGTAATGTTGAACACATACCTGGAATGTGATTGAGAAAAAATTAGAAAACTAGACCTCAGCCTGTGTTGTCAACCGACCTCCGATTAAGACTTGAAGCGAGTGATCAAGACGATAATCTATAGTTTGTTGTAGATGTCTGTGAGTGATTTTCACTACCTTTCACGCACTTTGCTACGTTGAATTTTAACAATACAAAAATGCAATTTTGCCACCCACTGTCGCACCTCATTGATTTTTTTTATTGTGTTCATGCTTTGTCAATTAGCATCACAGAAATCTGACCAAGTTGCATGCACTTCATTTAATTTCTACACCGTCTGCTTCTCAATATATTGAGTAGAAAAGTCAATCATATTGATATTCAGGCATTCGCATCGGGTAGATTAACATCCGCTAAATATGATTGCATTTTGACGGCAACGTTTGATGTCATGTCATTGTTTCTTATGTCGAAGTTTTATATTCGCTCATTATTTTGTTGATCAAAGCGTAAATACAGGTTTTCCAGTTCGACAATGCGACTATCAGATTAAAGAATATGTTTTAAGATGCAACAACGGTATTTCTGTTAATCAGCAGCGTTTTCAATTGAATGATTGTTTTAATCGGTAATGATAATAAGTGAGTTTATCAATGGATTTATAAGTTTAATGAGCGGCAACCTGAAATCATAAATTTATATTTTATTTAACAGGTAAGTCAATACAAAAAGTTTTGATAATCTTGAAATTTTTTATTCCATTATGAAACAAAACAAGTACCGTAATAATCATTGATGGTTTTGTAAGACATCCTCGCGATTATTTAGTCTAGGCATCAATCTGCTCATACGTCTGGAAGACCTTCCCATCTTATTTGCAGTGATGGCACTCATGTTTTGGGAGGCGAGTTGCAATAAGGTCGAATTCCGCTGTTGTCCAGTGTAGTTGTGTAACTGCTCACGAATCTCAGCTACTTCTCTCTTGAAAGCCGCTTTCCACATGGAAAACGCGTTCTCTGCGATATTGAGAAATGGAGAGTAGGGCGGTAAGTACCTAATAGAGTGTCCCTCTCGCAAACTGACTTCGCGGGCTCTATTGTGGCACGGAGCATTATCCATGACGAATACAAGAGCTCCAGCCCCAGCCGCAACGGACGCTTCTTCCAGCCAGGAGTTAAATCTCTCACAGGAGGTTCCACCTTCGTCGAATTCATGATGGACGACACCTTCATTAGAGACCGCCAAGATGAGAGTAAAATTCCGCCCGCGGTGTCCATGAACAATCCTGACAGCTCGCTCTCCCCGTCTGGCACGACCTCGTGTGCGACTGATCCATAAATTAAAGCCGGATTCGTCCACAAAAATAAATGTTGGTGGATAGTTTGCGTTGATCGTGTGCAGATACCAGTTCGCATACTCGGCCCTTTCCACTTTGACGTTATGGCTATTGCGGTTGACTTGAAGTCTCCATTTTCTTTAAGATGATAAGACGATTTCTCAGACATGTGCTGATAGTTTGAATTGAGACAGATGGCTTGTCCGGCATCCGCGCTTGTAGATCAGCTTTGATTTGGGCTAGCGTGAATTCCGGTTGGGATTCAACAATCTCTACCACAGTATTTGCCATATCTTCGTCCATCTTTTGGTGTCGTCTTCCTCCTCTGGGACGCTCAATGACTCCTTCAAGTATATAACGATGTACTATTGAATAAGCAGTACCCCGTTTTACACCGAGAACTCGAGCGGCTTCAATATAATCATCTCCGGCTTCGTGAGCCATAATGATTCTGCGTTCAACATCAGAAGGTATTCGCTGGCGCTCCATATTGATAAGTTAATTTAGTAGATGTGAAGACATCTATATAGGGCTTTGGATCAAACCGAATAGATATCATTTATTCTTCACGTGAAATACCGCTCACTAATCTGATAGAGACACAATTGAACTATTTTGCTGCAGTTTATTTATTGTTGTCGCTCTCAATTGTGAAATGACGTAATATTTTATCTTTTAACGTTTTAGAAATTAAAGTGCCGCTCTTGATTCGGTAGTTGCCGTTGTCGTGTAGGAAAACCTGTACAATCTTAGACATGTTGTCGTCCACAGTCCTCTATCTATGTTCTTTTGTTTTCAATGTCCATCGCTCTATCAATATATTCGTCAACAGCCGCAACTGTCCGATTGTTAATGAGTTCATCATAGAAATCCGTTCGTGAAATATCTTTAACATGTGGAATTAAAGCATTTCTCCCATTACTATAGCATGGCCACACAGCAAAGAAATGAAATATATCTTCTATCTCATCATGTTCGCACAATTTATAAATATAATCTTTATATGTAGTGCGGTTATGATACGTTCCAACTTCTAATGCTACTGTGTGATTTCCTATTCTGATTTCAATAATATTATTGATTTTAGTTTTGTCACTAGTGAGTTCTAGATATGGTTTTAGTTCACATTGAAATCTACACAGCTCCAAATAATTTAATCCTTTGTTGCTATGTTTGACACTATCAATCCATTACTTCCTAAAGAATTCCGTTAGAGCACCATTGATTATTTTTTTGGACTTTCTACTGCAATCCATGCCTTGCACGTCTTTAAATTTGATTTTGTTAAATAAACTGTATATTCGAACACACCATGTATTTCGATAAGACTTATTGTTTATATGACATAGCATATTTTTGAATATTCGTTTGATTAATCGTGTATCACTTTTGTCATTTAGCTTAAGAAAATAATATATTGCTGATTTATAGCAATAAAATTCTGTTGGTTTCACACCGAATTCATCAATAATGCAATAATTTGGCGTAGTTATTCTTAAATGGTGATATCTTTTATAGAATTGAATAATCACACGATTTAGATCAGTTAAATTTTCATCGAAAAACAGTTCGCTGCCATTTCTTATTTTTGATATCGTCAACATTTCAAATGCTTCTGTCATTACTCTACCGTCTATATTGTCAAATTCCTTTAAAGTTTTAGCGGTGACGTACTTTTCCTTTGTTCACTAATTCTTCTGTGTGTTTTGTAACATTATTTGCAATCCAATAACCTAAATATTTACATTTATCCACAACTTCGATTGGTAATATATCATCATCATCATCGTTTAAATGCAGTTTCTCATATTTTTCAGTTTCATTAAAGATCATCATCTTCGTCTTATTGTAATTCATTCTTAAGCTGTTACTTTCACAGAATTCACGAAGAGGCTTAATCTGTTTGATGATGCCAGTTTGCGTTTCACTCATCAATAAAACATCGTCGGCATATATGAGCGCCGCCAGATTCAAATTGTTTATCTTTATAGGATGAAGTGTACTTATATTTCTATAAAGTTCAATTAAAAAGTCATTCATGTAAATACAAAACAGGGTAGGCGATGAACTATCTGCCTGTGGAACACCATGTTCCACCTGGAATTCGTCACTTTCTATACTATTAAACAGAACTTTGCATGTTTTGTATTTTATAATACGAGTATGTATCAGTAACAACAAAAAGTCACCATTAGGTATTATGCATCTCAACTTATTTATCAGTCTGCTTTTTTTAACAGAATCAAATGCTTTCGTAAGATCAAAAAAGCAGGTATACAGTGGTCTCTTATCATTTTTATACTAGTATATCTGTATTATTTCTTTTAAAATCCAAATATTGTCAATTATCGAATGTTCTTTCCTATCCCTTATCGAATCTTGTGATGTAGATAGACTGGTCACGACAGAGTCCCTTGAGTGACCTCAGGAGTCCCTCGATCTTCCATGGAATCTTCGTTTTTCTCTTGAGATATGCTCTGACGATCGATCTCAGCTTGGTCTTGATATCCTCCTCTTGAGTCAAGGTCATGTCTTCGCTCCTCCGGAGTTGACGATATAGGTTCTCTGAGTTCACTTTGAAAGCAATCTCACCTGGCTGTTAAGGCCAACTCTATTCAACTTTATTTTGATGAAATTTTTCAATGTGATATTTAGGAGACCATTTGAGAGGGATGATCCGTGTATCATGATTCATTTGTGCAAAATTAACATTAGATGATGTATTCTTTGCTACAGTCTTTAAAGTTATATTTATCTCTATTACCATCGGTCTGTGGTCAGTATTGAGGCTCCAATATTTCAAATGTTTCTAAATTTTGCAATGATGATTCTGATAGTATTAAGTAATCTATCACTGAGTTGCAATACTTTCCATTTTACAGTCTGCAGAAAGTGTGTTCTCCCTTTTCGTACCTTCCATTAGCTATCATCAGAGATGTTTCATTACAGAAATTTATCAGTTCTCTTCCTTGCTCATTTACAATTGAATCTTCAGAATTTCCTAATGGAAGATCCATATATAGGTTATCAATCAAATTACCTATGCTACTATTTAAATCTCCCATAATAATTACATGCTTCATTTTTAATTTTTCTATATAACTTTTTATTTTATCAAGATATTCTTTATCTGCATGCATGGATTCTCTGCTTTCTCTATAGCATAAAATCATATGTATTCTTTATATTTCCTTCCACTGTTTGTTTGACAATTCAATTATTATCGTGTCTCCATTTTCAGAAACTATCTTTACTATATTTAGGTTGTCCTTTTTGTGATACAGATCGACTCCTTTAATATGGCGCCCTAGATTATTTTTAGTTTTGATAGATGCTTTTATGATATTGTATTGGTCTATTGTCAAATTATCATGTTCCGTTAGATGTGTTTCGGTGAAGCACATTATATCCGCGTCACAATTAATTTGATTAATTAATGTCTTCAATTTTATTGATATTTAATCCACTCATATTTGTGTAAAATATTTTTACCAATTGAATTTGGGTCTTACTTTTTTATGGCTCCTCCCCTAGCTCACTTCCGCTAAATAAACTGTTGGTGTTGCACACCGACTTGATAAAAATTCGGATAATGTCCTTGAGCCATGGTGGAAGCGGGTGGCTGATGGTAGCTCATGGGCGGTTGGAAGTTTTGCTGACTGAATTGCTGTTGTGGTTGGTAGCGCTGATTGTAAGGCGTGCATGGCACTGCGTAAGGTACGCGTAAGGTACTGCTGGTAATGTTGCTGTTGTGGTCTTGGGAAGTTGCTTCTCGGTGTGTGCCAGTGTGGTCGATTCGAGTAACAGTTTCTTGCTATATGGCCTCTTCGGCCACACAAATGACAGATTGACGCTGGTGGTCGTTGCTGCTGTCGGTAGTGTCTCGGTTGATGGGGTCTTGGCTGGTACAGTCTCGTTGGTGCAGGTTGACGGTATGTGGACGTTGGTGCAGGTTGATGGTATGTCGACGGGTTTTCTTCTTGTCTGCTCAAACTTTTATGCATGCTGGTCTTTAGGTCGTCGATGACATGCCATAACACTGTTATCTCCGAACTCGTGTTTTGTATGTGTGCGTCAACGAACTTAACCAGTTCTTCAATGTCTTAACGAGTTCTGTCTTTCCTTCTCCTTGTTGTTATTATTTTCATTTCTTTCCTTCTCTTCATATTCAGTCAGTTGGGAATGTACACTTCGATTGTTTGAAGAAGATCTACGTTCTTTCTTTGTACTATCATCAATTCTTTGTTCTGTCTTTCAACTTCATCTTTCATTTCATTTCTTTCGGTAGTTGTTTGCTGTGCTGAATTCTTCAGGTCGTCTATTTCTTCTTCCATGATTTGGACTCGCCTCTTGTACTCTGTTATCAAATGATCTTAGCCACAATACTTTTTCACATTTTCTTCCATCGTTGGGTACTTGTGCATGGAATTTCTCTCTCTCTCTCTCTCACCGTTCGAAATGAAGAAGAAGCTGGTAAACGTGCTTATATATGCTTTTCTTAAAGTATTAATAATAGTTCCGGCTAGTATTCGTTGAAATGCGATGTGAACTGAGTAATGTATGCAAATTGGCGAAACCCGTATACAAATTTTCGAGTTAGCATGTCTTTTGTATTGTCGTCACTCTAGCTCAGTAGGCGGCTAACACGCTGAGACACCGACCGCAATTCCGGTCTAAAACATAATTAATTAAGGTGGCAAGAATATGTTTAATTGAAAAGACGGGTCTTATATTCTTTTTCAGAAAAGCATATTTTAAAAATGCTTTCATCATATCTTCTGCTCTTCATGTATCGTAGATAAAAACAATATTTAGCTGAATCAATCATATTGCTAAATAGATAATTCCAGCATTCACAGGAAAAATCACTTCTTATTTATCAAATTTGAGGAAATGTATCTCGTAATCGTGATTATTGGGTAAAAGAAACTTGAGATTTGTTGTAGGGATGATTGCATTAAGTTCCGCTACGAGCTTGTAGATGAATAGTTTTACTTTACTAAATATTAATCATAAGATTTGACACTGACTGAATCTTTATAAAGAAAGACTACAAAAACATGATGCGTTTCGATTATATGTGACTATGTGCTATCATTATCCCATGAACGCGATGTAGGCTTTTTAAGAAATGATTGAAATGTTAATCATGAAGTAAGTTAGAAGCCTCCTTGTATTATTAAAAATAGCAAAGTGAAGTTGAAATAATTACAATGAATACATAATGCAATAAATCCATCATCATTATCATACAGGTATCTTTTGCAGTTAATCTGCTCAATTGCTTGTAAAGAAAACACATTTTGCCGCTTCTGCTTCGAGATTAATCCGCAATATTTTTATGGTAATCCCTTGTATAAGTTGACACCCGAGAACTTCTGCGCTGCTTGTGTGCTGCATTATACTTTTGCAATCCAAGATGCTTTTGCATAAAAACCCATGCCCATCCGGCTTCACGGTGGGACGATAGGGTCATCTTTTGAAAAAAAATGTACAAGCAATCTGTTGACACTTTTGGATAGACAATTATCAACCCTTTCAGGAAATGTAAATTTCAAAATCTTTCATCGGCATCTTTTCTTGCAAAGTTAAAAAATGTAAATATACTACTTATAAAATTTGCTGATCGGATAGTGACACTCTTATCAATCCATGCGAGTAAGAAAAAAATGTACAAGTACAAATCTATGGTCACTCGATAGACAGAGATCAGGGCTACAATTTGAGACTAGTTTTAAGAAATTCCATCGATATCCGCATGAATAGTGCTATAGTATGTGCCAAAAGTACTACTTCTTAGTAGTAAGTAGTATGTGTCAGTCACTGTCAGGTAATTTTGAAAAATTGTACAAACTTCTGCTTGATGTCATTGTGAAGATCACATCATTTGCATCGTTTTAGTGGTAGTTTCATCAAAATTGATCGATATCTTCATTAGCAGCAACACTTTTAAAATGAGTATGTCATGTGAAAAGGACGGCAAATTCTAGCAATTGCGTTTAATATATTAGCATCTTATAGGCAATAGCTTGCCATGTATGTTAAATAAACATGTCAAATGATATATCAATCGATTCGTCTTGTTGAGACGAAGAATTTTAGAGCAATTAGGGCGACAGATTTTCAAATTCAAACATGTTATAATGTTGCAGATTGATTCTCCACTAATTTCTATGGGTTTTGCTAAATCAAGTTATGTAGGCATTTACATGTATGTAGTGAGTTTTACCTGTTAGGATTTTTTTACTCTCCCATGCCCCACCCAGCGCACATGGCCAAACTAGCCGAAGCTATGGGTGGGGCATAGGGGTGTTAGGATCTATTTATCGACCAGGAGATTGAGCATTATGCTGTGAGTGGACAAAACATAAATGTATGATATCAGCATCGAGGTAGCACCAGGTTATAATGTATCCCTCTACACCTCGTATTTCCATCAATTGTGACTAGGAGACCAACACGTTCATGTATATAGATTCAAATTTGATTATAGAGAAGAAAACTGCAAGTGAACAATAGGATTTGTTTCTTTACTAAATGGTGGCTGCACAGAAATGAAGATAACACAGATTCCAAAAAGTTCAAATATGCACAAAAGGTGGAAACGTAAGGTCCGCTGCAATCAATTTCGCTGAATTAAGTTATAAAATATTTATGAAATCCGCTATAAAATATCCGTTATGAAATATTTACATGTTTTGTCTCTTAAAAGTATGTACACAACATTCAAGAATCTTTCGCAAAATTCTTCAACGTGAAAATTCGGATGTGACTTTGATAACCACTGTCTAGCGTGAGACCGAAACAGCTATCGACAACTTTTTGAAAAGATTCGAAGGATCAAACCTAGCAGGATGTTGGTCAACTTCAAGTCACTCGCGATCATCACAGATGTGTAAGGACCTGCATTCTGAGTTAATATCAAATTTCGTCCACCATCAATCGCTTGACATTGCTGCCTCATTGTTTCTGCTGAAATTTAGATTCTGAACTGTAAAATGTTCATCGAGTTGATGGGATCTTTCAAACAAGACTTGCCGACTTCCAATTTCAACTGAACTTCTCCTACCAGTCGCAGCTCTAATTCGTGTTGCCAAATCTCTTGTCTTGTTGGATTCTGTGTTTCTTCATCATTTCTTTTCGGTGACGTTAGGGTCACCAAAAGTGGTCTCCCTGTTGTTTGAGATAACATTGGTGATGGAGATGTTTGCATTTTCTCTTTGATTATTCTGCTTGCTAGATGGTCTTTTGATTGTTGCGGTGAGTTATCAACAAACTTTTTCAAATTATCAGTTTTGGAGGTTTGTGTGCAACTGTGAGAGACCCCTCTCGCAATATGACTCAAACAAAGATTACAAACTTTTATAGGGCAGCGTTTCTCTGTATTTCACAGACAGTACAATCGCATGACTCTTGACTACGAGTAAAGCAACCTCTTCTGTACTCATGTAATACTGTGAAACACGTTTGGCAAACAACACTGGGCAGTCGCGGGTCATTTGCATCATATTCTTCAAGAACATGTTCTTTAATTGTATCATGAATCACACTTGATATTCCTCGCATGGACTTCGCTTTTTGCATACATAATAGACAAACCACCTTCCTATTATCTTCATGACTTCGTTTTTCGTAAGGCATTTTCCATCTGAAAAACAGAAACATTAATAAAAGTTAGTAGTAGAGTCTGAGCAGAATCAGGTTGACGTTAATTTTTAAAGGTAAGTGATGTAAAGTGGCACAGCTGTGAGGCTAAGGCGCAAATGAATAAGGAACCCAATGACGTAGGTTCGATTCGCAGTATTTTTCATTTTATTTCTCAGTAATTATCAGACAAATTTTGCTTTAATGATGAAATCGAATATCTGAAGGAAGCAACCATGTAAATTGCCTACACATATTATTAATTTCTCAATATTAAATCTCCATTTGATAGGTAAGCTTAGTAAAAACCACACCTGCTAATTCATAGTTATGTGTGAGATTGGTTTACTAATTAGTTCGTTATCAAACATTGTCCTTAAATATCTCGCAATCCCCATTAGCCTATGCTTGCACATACATGTATTTTCCGACATATTTGTGAAAATCTTATGTACTCACCGATTGCTAAGAGCTGTCAGATTCTGATCAATAAAACTTTCAGAAAGATTTCAAGATAATAAAAGAGCTTGTCGTGAAAAGCTGAAGTAGTTTCACTCGTTCGAATTTAAATAGTTAAGCATTTAAACAAAACATCGTCAAAAAACAGTTTTCATAAAAAAGACGAAGTATACATGTATATTAGCTTACATTGTTTCGAAAAACTGAACTGCTAGCTAGATAACACTGACATTACAGTGTAGTAGCTACTTCTCCAGAGTGATGGCGTAAACACGTAGAGAAATGTCTGATATAGCATAAAATTAACTTAAAAAATTTGTGCTGAAATAAGTTTCGAAGTTATCTCAATGAATCCTAATTTGAAAATCTGTCGCCATAATTGCTCTAAAATTCTTCGTCTCAACAAGACGAATCGATTGATATATCATTTGACATGTTTATTTAACATACATGGCAAGCTATTGCCTATAAGATGCTAATATATTAAACGCAATTGCTAGAATTTGCCGTCCTTTTCACATGACATACTCATTTTAAAAGTGTTGCTGCTAATGAAGATATCGATCAATTTTGATGAAACTACCACTAAAACGATGCAAATGATGTGATCTTCACAATGACATCAAGCAGAAGTTTGTACAATTTTTCAAAATTACCTGACAGTGACTGACACATACTACTTACTACTAAGAAGTAGTACTTTTGGCACATACTATAGCACTATTCATGCGGATATCGATGGAATTTCTTAAAACTAGTCTCAAATTGTAGCCCTGATCTCTGTCTATCGAGTGACCATAGATTTGTACTTGTACATTTTTTTCTTACTCGCATGGATTGATAAGAGTGTCACTATCCGATCAGCAAATTTTATAAGTAGTATATTTACATTTTTTAACTTTGCAAGAAAAGATGCCGATGAAAGATTTTGAAATTTACATTTCCTGAAAGGGTTGATAATTGTCTATCCAAAAGTGTCAACAGATTGCTTGTACATTTTTTTTTCAAAAGATGACCCTATCGTCCCACCGTGGCTTCCTGCCAAGTTCTAGGATGAACGTTGCCTTCAAAAAGATCTTCTGTGTGCGTAAAATGCCTTCGAATGGGATGAGGGGTCCAGAGATAACAGTCGCAGCACTAACGATGGAATATCGAAAATGTTTCGCTTGCTGTGCGGTTACAGTCAAGTTTGCATATTGAATCGTGAATCCGACAGATTCGCAGCAATCATCGGATGGTTGCACCCCCACTGTCACTCGTTTTTCTATCACGTGCTTAGATAATTGTGCGACCTCGGTAGCATTTTCACAACAATCACACCGCATCATAGAAGTAGATAATTGTACACTGCACTGTAAATCGCTGGATACGAAAATTACATACAAACATCTACCAAAATCACATACAATTTGAAACTAGCATCTGATACGAGATTCTCGTATGTTTCCAGAGATCTGGTATGTTTTTCATACGACATCTCACTTACCTTCGTATGTGATAGGTATGTAGCGATACGAACTATTCTATGTGTGATTGGCTGTTTTACATTGAAGTACGAGTTGTTGGTATGTTTTATATGCGAGACCTGATGCAATTTCATCCTTATTCGTATGCCTCTGGTATGCATTTCTTATGTACAGCTTTAAGTCACATAGCAAAAAAAATGTGCATTACATACTACTGTCAAATAACTTTCTTTGGTAATCCCAGTCATGAATATTTGTTTGATAGATTGATATTTAATTAGATTAGATTTATTGTGAATTTTATGCTCCACGAGATTGTCGTCGTTGCTCCTTGTCTAGCAACATTAATAGGGCATTTAGTTAACTCTACTTTGAGAACCAAGTTGATAAACATCAAATTTATTGATACGATTTCTTTCGTGAAATCTTGTTGACTTATATACCTCAAGCATAACTATTTTTGCGTTCATGAATTATGATGTGTTTTTATTTCGGATTGATAATATGTTTAATTTCACAATTACATAATGCATAATTGTTGAATGTTGAATACTTATTGATTATTCATGAAATGCATTAGACTTACGTGTATTAAAATGGAATTCAGTATTGAAAGTATGACTCTTGAATGTGATTATCGCACTACTAACAAAACAGTAGTAACATTAGTGTGATCTTTATTGACAAAAAGTCCTTAAATCAACATACTTTGGACGTGATTACTGCTTTCTTTTAACATTGTGCTGGTATGGCTTTAGTATGTAAAGTATACCACATTTGAAATAACATACGAAAAGCATACAACTATACCAAGAGAATACAGATATATGCCAAAAAATATTTTGGCATGCACCCTTCGTATGTGATTGGTATTGAGCGATTTACAGTGTAGAATGGAAGTTTGATATATCTTGCTCATGTACAACAAGGTTGGATCTTGGGTCTTGGGTGATCTTGGGGGTAGGCCTACCCAAGAATCTAGGGATGCCGAACCAAGATCTTGGGTGACACCCAAGATTTGAAACCCAAGATTAAAAAATATATAGTGTAAAAAAATACAAGTGTAATACATACAGAATTTACCCGGAAAATCAAAAAAGTCGTAGTCCTTGAAATCAGTATGTTAGCACCTGCAACCAAATCAAAGAATCTAACATTTTGAGTACTTTACAATATTTGGCCTAAATGTGTATTTTTCTACACATGATTATTGTAGTCGTTGTGAGTCAAAATTATATCTACACATGGTAATCAAACATATGTCTATGTTTTACACCATCTAATAATAATTAGGTTAATTATCATTTTTGTATAGGTTACTGTTATTGTATTTATAAAACCGTTAATATTATTTAGGCCTACACTGTACTTCATTCATTCTGCATATGTAAAAACTAAGAAATGATAAATGCTTAATACAATGCTAAGCTTTTTATCATTTGCTTTTATTAGCATAAACATTTAAAGACCTGCAAAATAGGTCAAGTTCTGACAGGAAACTATAATAATACATTAATGAAGTATAGACAAGCATGCCGGCACGGGGTGGGCAGGGTGGGCAAAGCCCATGCTGCCCTTTTCACAGGGTGGGCAGGGTGGGCAATGCTGCCTTTTTTTTACAGGAGGGGCAAATTGCCTATATTACGCTCGTATTGCCCTTTTTTCAAGTACGCTGTAATTGACTTCAATTAGGATGTTTACTTTAGACAGGATGGACAAGTTAATATGTGTCGCCTTTTGGTTGACAGAGTGGGCAAGTTGATCAACATGACTGCCGTTTTGTAGGGTGAGCAAATTGATCTATTTTGCCTTTTTACATGGTCGGCATAAGTTATTAATGTACATGTTGCCTTTTTTACGAGTACAAGGTGGGCACGTGTTTCTATGTTGCCTTTTTGCGCGGCGGCCAAGTTATTCTACTGTGTCTTGGATTTTGACAGGTGCAATTTGCCATTGTGCAATTTATAGAGGATGGGCAAATAGAAACAATGCTGACTTTTCACAAGGCGTGGGAAAGTCTGCGGTCACATTTACAAAATAGGTAATGTCATACAGTTGGGAGACTCGCGAAAAGTCGAAAGGAATAGTGAATCAATTGAGGGACACTTATTTAATCGCTAGCATTAAGTGCTCATACGACGTGATCTGTATAATGGAGAATATTTCCAGGACTTTTTCCCAGAAATATTTTGATTTGATCAATTTGATCGACGGAGCAATGCAGAGAAGATTCTCCCAAAATAATTTGAAAATATTAGAAGATATTGAAATAGCCCTGATAGACTCTGTAAATGGCAAGCTCGAGAAGGAATCATTTGACAAAATATTTCCAATTGTGTCCAGAGTAATGAAGCTTCAACAATCTCGCAAAGCAGAATTTGAAGAAGAACTAAAGGGCTTGCCAGTCCTCCTCAAAATGAGAAATGAACAGATCAAACCAAGAATAAAGACGGTTACAAAGATATCAACAATTTGTGATATATTTACCGCAATGCCAATGACGAAAAAAGCTTGCAAAATTACCCACGACTGCTGAAATATTATTGCACAATACCCATGAGCTCAGCGACAGCGGAAAGAAGTTTCAGCGCAATGCGACGCCTGAAAACATCGACCAGAGCCAAGACTGGACCAAACCACCTCAACAATATCTTGTTTGCAGTATTGCATAAGGATTACACGGACGATGTTAATATCCACACCGTTGCTGATGAATTCATCAAATTCAATGAAAAGAGACTCTCATATTTTGTACATTTCTGATCTGGCTCTTGTTTTTCTTGTTTATATCATTAGAGTTATCACAGAGGTTTAGATTATATTGTTTGATATTTTGTGCATAAATAGATCATAATGATTTGATCAAATATTTTATTTTTGAATATTTTCCGTATCAAAGCTGGATACCGGTGTCGTGAATAATAATAACCTTACAGTTAAGTACACATTAAGAATATCAAGTTTAAGTCACTGTACGTAAAAGTGTATATAGAACCTACAATACATGATTCGATTTCGGTTATATCACATTGTCATATTTTTAACTTCTCCTTATTCTATAAGCCTCATATTTTCACACGTTACTTCATCGGAATAGAACCTACTTATAATATTGTTAAATCATGGCATTATGTTTATGCATTTGTTAAAAGAAACCTCTATATAAGATCATTTGAACTCCGTATTCATTTAAGCAGAAGAAAAGTAATTCAAAAATCACATATAAAGTCAAAATTTTCAAATAAAAGTTCCCATACTTGAGATACAAATAAAGGTGCCGATACCGATGCGAACATGCAATACTATGGACTACGGAACTATTCCTACCGCAGCTAATTGTTATTGCAAAGCGATGATTATCATGCTCCGATGTAATGAAATCAAGCTCGATCCACATCGTTCTACACCACGCCTAGTATGGAAATCCGCGCGATTCGCGCGGCAGGGAAACTAGTAAGTGCTTCTGGTCTATGATTATATAATTTAAATAAATAAAGGCGTATAAAATAGTCCAATTTCTTGCATATAGGTGTGCATATGCAAAATGCCTTTTTTTATCCTTGCCCATGCTGCCCCTTTTACGTGCCGGCATGCTTGAGTATAGATATACCGTAAGCCCACCCGTGATTGATTTATTGGTTTCCTTTTTATGAATTTCATATTATCACCACAAGTCCGTGTATTTTCTAGATATATTTTTCATTCTTCATTTATATACACTTACCATCATTATATCATATTTTCAGGTCTTTTTATGTATAAACACATTGAACTGTTTTAAGAATGAATTGATATTTGTATTAATTTGAATATATTAAAATAATAAGCTAATAAATGTAGGCCTATATACTATGTATAGAAGGAGGTATACTAAGAAGATCATGATTTCAAAACACGAATTTATTATATCATCTGACACTTCACTTCAATCGTTAAAACAAGAATTTTACGAGTTCTATATAAAAATATCAACGTATTCTACAAAAGAATCTTTCGAGTTATGTACAATCATCACAGAAAAAATACTTCTTTCCACATATGCCGCAAGATTGGTGCGCCCATGATCCACAAATATGACACTTCAATCCCTCCCGGTACGCCTTTTTGCAGACTGAGCATGTATAAGTATGGTTTGTGAAATTATCATCTGCAACGTTTTCAACCAAAAACTCACTTGATTTATCACTCGGATACTTTTCCAGAAGCTAGTGAAATTTTCTTTTCTTTGACTCAGACTCGGAAGAACTGCTTTCTCGTATTGATTCAAGTTTTCCCTTACATTTTGTATTACTCTGTTTTATCTTATCATAAGTTCATTGACAGATAAACTTGACTTTCGGTTGAGCTTTCATGCATTCTGTTTCTCAATGCAGTATAAACGATTGACTGTCTCGAAAAACTCCGCTCTACTGCAGCCTCAGTGATAGCACATCTGCCAATTGACAACCCGAAACGTGATGCGTCACACCAAGAAACGGCTTTCGAAGTCCATTAAGATACAAATTTCGTTGAGTATTCTTCAGATGTTTTATGTACAGTCTCAGGGATCAGATCTCTTGTGATGAATTCTCCCAAGTGACTTACAAAGAGGCTCATGTCTACTTGTTCTCCTCTTCGCTTCGCCCAAGCAGTTGCATACTTGACAAGAAGGTCACATAATTCGGTTCTCTCTTCTCCTGACAGTTTCCGCTGATGCTCATGGGGATACAGGAACTTTTTGCATTTAAATAAATCACAAGTAAAGTTTTTCTCAATGCGACGCTCGAATTGTTGACGTGCAATACTTACCCCATGGTTGAGATCGGAATCAATCAACATCTCCAAACGACGAAAGTGTCGAAAGATTTCCTCGATTTCGTACATCAATACAATACTTGATGACGAGTCACTTTGCACTCGGTCAGTTGCAACACCAATAGGCTCACACAGGATAACTGCTTTCTCAATGGAATCCCACTGAGCCGAAGTTAGGGGATCGAAGACTAATTTGATGTAATCTTTGAGATCTAAGTCTCTCCACCACGCGTCGATTCGGCTATTCCAACGAGTATCGCCAACACACACTAGTACTTTGGGATTTTTTACACCATTTGCATTTTGGATTGCTATTAGCTGTTGTTCACGCTCAGGTGATCTGGAGAAATGCTCGCATAATGTAGAGTGCGCCTCTTGAGCAATTGTGACAAAATCGACGGTGTTTCCAATGTCTTTGAGGAGTAATTGAAAGCTATGTGACGCACAACAGAGAAAATACCCATAGCAACAGATGTTTTGTCCGTATCTCTTAGAACATGAAGTTCGTTCTCTCCATCGTCTGTTTCAGGAACAAATATCGAGTCACTATTCACATTGTCGTCATCTTCATCTTCACTTATCTCCTAAATACTCTTCAGAGCGTTTTGCATCGACGAAACATTGTCGGCTACGATACAGAAGACGTACAGTTTTCATCTCCAAGCTCTTTGATAACGCTCATCAAAACTTCTTGAACCTGATCAGCTCCCATTTTCCTCATTCTCATACTTCTGTAGAAGAAGGACTCACTGTCAACCGCCACCGATACGTTGAGATGTCGTTCACGGTTAAGTGTACCACCATCAACTAGTAAGAAAACATCACGGCCGCAGAATTTGTCGAAAAACTCTTACTTCAGTTTGGATGCCATTTCTGTAGTGTTTAGGGAGAGTGCCTTTCGATCGAAATTTTTGGGGATGGTAGATCCAAAAGCATCACGAAACTTCGAGTTATCTATTCCTCGAAAAGACCATCCATTTGATGCCCATGCTAATGTAATGTCATTTTTCTGAAGTTGATCTTTCGAGTTTGTGTTGATTAACTTTGTAAGCATATTAGATTGTGAAGATGTTCGTGCATCCTTCTTTACTAATTCTGCTTTGTAGGTATCGATGTGCTTGGATTTGACATGTATGAGAAAGGCATTTTTTCCATAATTAGTCCGTTTAACAATGGCATCACAAAGTTTACAACTGGAGATCGGCGTATTATCTTCTTTTCCACAATCATTAAACAGATGTGATAATTCACTGCCTACTAAGTGAGTCATACTATGCTCGTACGTCGCGCAGAGAATGAGTCGAGGATAAATAGAATGTAATAATGATCCATGGAACAACAAGAGCACTATTATAAGATCAGCCTGGAACGCTCATCGCACACAGAAGCACTGAGAGAGGGAGAAGAGAGAGAGACGAGGGAGAGGCCCCCGTCGTGTTACCCGCTCTGACTGATTGAAAAAAACAACGTTGTTCGGAGAAGCTTTCGAGACTAACCTTCTTCAGCTCCGAACAAAGGCAAAAGAGTGCCCAGGAGATCAGACTCGGTCTTAAATAGGTTGCTGACCAGAGGTGAATTATTTTAACAACGATTTCAGATTCTTATTATTCTTAAACGCTATGTTCGTATTGGTTGAAAAGTTGCATTTGGTCTTGATCATGTTATAGATTCTGTAGGAACACTGGCTGAATGGTAGAATTAAGTTAGTTTCATTGTTCCTGGCCTGAAATATAGAGTTCAATCCATGTTCGCCGTATGTGCGTAAAGTCTTGATCCAGTGTCATTCTCGCTTAATTCTCTTATTATCAACAGGACAATGTTCAATGGCATAGAATGTGAAATCGATCAGAGCAATCAGAGTTAAAGTGCTTGGATATCGGTGATCGGTTCGGGTCACCGCTTCTGATGTTACTAACGTGCTCTTTAATTCTACAAACAATTGTATGTGATGTTTCGCCTACATAAAGTTTGGAACATCTTTTGCATTTTATTATATAAATGACACCAGTGATATCACAGGTGATTCTATGAATTATTGGGTATTTGACTTTATTGTGAGGGTCATCAATAACTTTAACATTATCAGAAAAACTGCAGTAGCAATGAGAATTTTTGCAGGGGAAGTATCCCGTATCCCAATTCGTGAATTGATTAGTTACAGTAAGGACCTTACGTTTTGTCTCACGGATTAATGATCTAGAAAAATTTAGTTTGAGCCAGGTTCTTTTAAGAATTCTGATAGTCACAAAAATGTTGGCGGTCCGAACTATGGGCACTGGCTCTGTAAATTTGGCTATATATCACTCCTTTATGAGTGTGAGGATGGTGAGATCTACTGTTTAGGATGTAGTGAGAGTCTGTTGGTTTGAACCAAAGTCCATATGATAATCTGGTATTATGGTTATCTTCTTTTCCACAATCATTAAACAGATGTGATAATTCACTGCCTACTAAGTGAGTCATACTACAGTCCGTTTCATAAAAAGTGGATCATCCTAAAATTTGACTAAATAAAACATAAGTATGATACAGAAAGCATTTTTCATGTTATTTCATGTCCCTAATATATTTAAATGTCCTTATATAATCTGATAAGCTATGATACAGTAACGGTTCTTAAGAAGCTAATATTTTGTGGCCCTACCCTTATTGTCAATGACATTACCAATTCGTCTAGGCATTGATTCGATGATGTCGTTGATTTTTGACTGATCTAACTTTCTCCACTCTCTTTTTAACAGTGACGTAAGTTGTGATACGCCATCTGTAGGTAGCAGTGAACGACGAACGTTACGTTTTAGAATACTCCATACATTTTCTATGGGATTCAGATCAGGAGAACGAGCTGGCCAAGATAATGTCCTAAGCCCTAATTGAGACTTGCATAAGTTGACTCTACTACTCCTGTGACACGTAGCATTATCATCCATAAATAACCAAGTCGATGGATCACCAAGTTGATCTGTCATTTGGCCAATGTTCATTCGTAAAACATTCACATAGCGTTCAGAATTCATGGTTCCTTGCTGTATGTGAAGTTCAGAGTGGCCATTGGTTCAAATGCCAGCCTAAATCAGTAGAGTCGCGCCACCTTGTACCCGGGGACGATGTAAATGTCTCGGAATTTCCTGATCAGAATTTATCCATAATCTCAATCGACCATCACTATCCTTCAGACGGACTGATGCCTCATCAGACCAGACAACCCGATCCCATTGATTTCGCCAGTGACAATGACTCATTGCCCATCTGAGACGTCTTTTTGTATGCTGATCTGATAATTCGATCTGAGAGGGCCTCTTACAGCTCTTGAAATTCGACTCAATAAGTCTTCTACGAATAGTGGACTTAGAAATAGACGAGTCTAGTGCAGCCATCTCAGTTAACGAGAGACTTGGATCAACTTTAACAAATCTCAAAATTAGGCGGTCTCTACGTTTGGATGTTTTGCGTGGACGGCCAGAGCCCTCTTTACGACAGAGTCGAAAATCATCATTATGCCATCGATGCACATTTGTGTAAGGGACATTTAGTCGCTTGCTTGTAGCTCGCAAAGAAAAGCCTAGTTCTAACAAGGCTGACACTTTGCCTTTTGTGAATGCGATCTCGTTATTGTTCATTTGTGCTTTGTATTGTTTTCAACCGGTAAGAGATAGATTTCTAGCTGAAAGAAATCAGGAGTGCTGCCAACACCACCGCAACGAAGTCAGGAAGCTTTGGAACATGAAGTCCAGTTAATCACATGTAGCCACAGAATTAGATTGTTTAACTGTATCACTTTGCTAGAAGTGCAAACTGAATCAAAATAATGGCACATGCAGGAACTTATTAAGTGGGCAAAAAGAAAATTTTAATACCTTGCAGAGATAGGAAAAATAGTCGTGCGTCGCTTGCGGATTGTTGTGGATTCCTTCAAAATGCTCCGATCGCGGCGATTCCTTCAGATTCGAAGAATTCAGATCATTGCGCAAAAGTTTTCTCGATAATGTTGGGTCCTCCGATCACTTTAAAAAAAGTTAGCAGGCGCACGAAAAAACGTTCACAAACTTCTCTGTAGAACTTGACATCGACTGTTTCTCTTTGCTGTGTGATCCGTTCGATAACAGTCACTGAAACTCTGCACAATTTGGCGTGTTTAATGTTGAAATGGCTGCTCATTGTTCGATTGCTATGGTATTATGTCAGTAGACTGTGCCATTTCATTAACGTTACATGTTGAAATGCTTCCCTTCTAGTCAAACAGAAGAAGAGAAGACCTGTCTAATTCTGTGCATGTAGCAGTTACATTATTGTTGATGAATAATGGTGCTATACTGGCTCTGATTGACCGATTTTCTTTATTTTTGTTTTGCTTGATAGCTTTTGGCTTGTAGAACAACATATTACATAACAAAGGAAACAAATGTAATTTTATAAGAGTGAGGTATGATTTTGTGTAACATTGCTAAATGAAGATCAAATTATCTACTACTTTTTTTATCTATAACAGGAAAACAACTCAATATTCATGCTTGAAATTTCCGACAATGATATTAGTAAGCACAACTGACATATCTTCCAAATTTCAGAGAAATTCATTCAAGTTTGGCGGAGTTATACAAAGTTGAAGTTAAGGCGATGCTTAAGGGTGATCCATTTTTTATGAAACAATCTGTATGTTCGTACGTCGCGCAGAGAATGAGTCGAGGATAAATAGAATGTAATAATGATCCATGGAACAACAATAGCACTATTATAAGATCAGCCTGGAACGCTCATCGTACATAGAAGCACTGAGAGAGAGAGAGAGAGAGAGAGAGAGAGAGAGAGAGAGAGAGAGACATATAAAGATTGTACATATAAAGATTGTGTCTGTAAACTATGTGACCATAATGACAACGAAGATATCTTTCATTTCATTGTTAAATGTCCATATTATAGTAGTGTGAGATATGCTTTGATTCCACATCTTAAAGATCTCTCACGAACAAACTTCTATGATTTCATGAACTCCTTAACATGTGTACAGGTAAGAATAGTTACCGAATATATTGATAGAGCAATGGACATCAAAAATAAAAGAACATAGATAGCGGACAGTAGACGAACTCATGTCTAAGAATGTGTTTCTGCATCATCCAGCGATAATGAATGACTTGTCTTTCTAAACAATAAATACAATTAGGAAACGACGATATCTGGAACAATGAAAATACCAACAAAATACCTGATCCGGCATCTATGATATTAAACGTTGCCGACTAAATGCAGAATGAAATCATAGATAGCGGATAGTAACAAACCTGATGTCCATGAATGCGACCATACAGTATCAATATGATTGACTTTTCTAATCAATATTTCTACGATATAAGTTGGTGAAACGCTAACACTTGATGAATGAACCGAACAAATAAAACAATGGGTAGCAGAGATGGTGAAAATTACTCACAGACATTGAAAGTAGATTATAGGAATATCTCAGTCACTCGCTACGATACTTATTCGGAGGACGGTTGACATTACAGGCTGTTATCTGTTTCTCAATCATTTCACAATCACATTCCAGGTATGTACTGAAGATTATTGAATCACAGACATTGAATTTGATTTAATAACCGTGCCTCCGACTAAATAATAGGATTAATAATAGGGTTACTAAACTGCTAGTGGGTGTGATGTGCAAATTATAAATTCCAAATAAACTTGATTAATAATATAAAATAATCATTCTCAAATCAAAGTGCAAACGATGTCTATATATTTTGATACATGCTTGTCTCCTCTCCTCTAGTTAAAGATGTTATGACTCATTCATTCATTCATTCGTTCATTGTCTCGTTCATAGCATAACTTTTGACTGTATATACCTCAAGACTTTTTCAGATTTTCATCCTAATCATCAATTCACTCACGGCATACAACGGCGATCATGGTGCAAGTGTGTGTTTTTAGCTTTCATTTCACCCATTCCATCCATTGTCATCTTTAATTTTTCTGCTACTCACATTGACATTACTGTAAATAATTTTATATGTACCTTGTTTGTTCCCACAAGATGGGCAATAAACTTTTTGAGATTTTGAGATTTTTTGAGAGAGAGAGAGAGATATTTGCAAACAAAACGTGAGCGACCAGTTCTTTGTGTCCTGCAAAAAGTGTGACATTATGCTGCATTATGGTTGTACGAAGTTACCAGTGTACGAACTGGTTAGCCTAAGTATTACAAAGAAAATATATACAAACGCAAATACACATGTACCGACTGTGTGAAGAAGATCCACGAAAATGAATTTACGATAATTAAAGAAAAGATCAGAGTTTATGACGGCAACAAACAATTATTAGAAGAGTACTAGAAACGCAACAGTTTAAAAGACAAAGAAGCAACAGAATTGAAGCAGTCACTTCACCAAGCGATTCTGACGAAAGATGAGATGAACGATGAACTCCAAGGAAACAAAGAAGAAATGAAGATCTTACAGAGGAAAAATGATGACCTACTGCTAACATTGGCGAGCTACGAGTCTCAACTAAGCGATTACGAAGAAAGGGAGAAGAACAGACACGGAAACAATGTCGAAGAGAAAAACCGAATCAAGAATAAAGAAACTGAAGACAACAACAAAGATGACCTCAGAAAATTGATCGAAAGTCAACGGGAGAATACTCAAAGTGAGCTGGCCATTATGAAGCACCTCATTGACGAGTTCAAGGATGCGGTCAACGACAAACTAAGCAGACATTCAACGTCCTTACAACTACCACCACCACCACCACTACAACAGCAAACGAGACCTTCCTATCGAAACGAGAATCGACCCGATAGGCCCAATTACTACAGACGACCACCCCCTGTCTGTCATTCATGCGGGAAAAGAGGGCACATTGCTCGTAACTGTTACTCAAAGCCAAGATGGTATGCCAATCCGGGAAACAACTTTCAGCAGCAGCATAACTACAGACAGCCTTACCAACAACGATACCAACCACATCAGCAACAGTATCACTTTCTAGGAAAGATCTAAATCATGTTATAAGCAACAATTCGTTTCAAAAGCTGAAGTACATGATAACAATTAAATAAGGTACACATAGTAACTAGACTCAAATTAATTTACATTTGAAAAAAGCACCATCATGATTAACTTGCTTATTCAAAGTGGGGTTGAGTTTTTTATGTACATGGCTTCCAAAATATTTAGGTCATAAGTGTTGGGAGCTTGAGATAGAATTTTGAAATTGTCAACTTTACAGCTGCAACTGCAATTTAACCTATGGTCAGAAATGGCTGACATTTTTTCCCGATGTTCTTTTATTCTTATGTTTAAGTGTCTTGTAGTTCTACCTATGTAGGTCAAAGTGTTTAAATATGTTAAGTGTGCAATCAACTCATTGCTCTAATGTATTTTTTTTTGGTATTGTTTTTGGCAACAACTCGAAAGATTGCAACAAGAAGCTTTGCTGTAATACATGTACTTTTGTTTTAATCCCATTACGATCAAACCAGTATCTTCGTCAGCTGGTAACTTACAAGTGCACGAGTTGAACTCACAAGATCTGTTTTACCTCTATCAATATGTTAGCAGCTGTTATTTGGTTACTCAGGATTACAAATATTGTAACCTTCTTTCATAAGTTAAAGACCAAATACAACATCGAACTCAATACTAGTCGTAAATTCGAAAAGTTCAACCACAAAATCATAAAACTACAATGTGATATCACATTCCTGTCCAAATGCTCAAAATATGGCTTGATTCCCAAATTTTTAAGCCTCAAAGACAAGAATAACCTATTGAACCGTGACATTATTCATGATCGCCAATTACGTAAGATTTCGATGCTAATTTCACAACACAAATCTACGGTCAAGCACCTCCGTAGTAAGTTGGCTAAGATTAGAGAAACTATTTTCTCTAAGTTGAATTACTTGGACCAAATGATTTTCATAAAGTTGTTTACCAGAGAAAATCAAAACCTTTTAAAGTCCATTTCAGAAACCCATCAAAAAAAGTTTATCAAGTTATATGTAGAAAACAAGTTAAGTACCCCCAACGGTACGGTACACAACTTGAGCAGGGTGACCCTCACGCATGACCAAAATGAGATTTTTAAGACAGGACTCAAGCACCCTAGCAGTCCTAACGGCAATGGAAGCGAACATCTGACTTGCGCGTTGGAAAAAGTGGTGGAGCGCCTGAAAAATAAAAGCTCTTAGAGAGATTGCAATGAGGTGAAACTTGCGTTACGAAATTACAATAAGCGTATGTTTAACGTTACCAAGACGCCACAAGCCAAACATAACCAAGATGTAGTGAAGTCCCTTAAACTAAATAAAGACATCAAAGTTGTCCCATTGGACAAAGGTAATGGTATAGCTATTCTAGATGCTGATGAATATGTAAACCGAGCTCAATGCTGTCATTGAAGATACTACCAAATTTACTGCTATCCCACACAACCAAAATGAATTGATGCTCGATCACCCTGTTATAAAACAACAGAATAAACTAAAATACTTTTTGAACAAATATGTGAAACCTTACGTGGACTCCCAAGTGTTCACTAAAATTACTCTTAGTGGGTCTTGTAGTGGCAAACTTTACGGTTCTGCCAAGGTACATAAAAATAATGTACCTCTTAGACCTATTGTTGCCAGTAATGGCACGGCCGAATATAACCTTGCCAAGTACCTAAACCAGTACATTACTCCTATAATTCCTACGGAGTACTCAGTACAAAATAACGCTGATCTGCTAGACAAACTCGCTAGCTACAAATTCTCATCGGATTCGAAACTCATCAGCTTTGATGTTGTTAGTCTTTTTACTAACGTCCCTCTCAAAGAAGTCATTGATCTAGCTTGTGATAAGGTGTATAGCTCCAATAACACAAAACCACCGTACAGTAAGGACACCTTCAAAAAAAATTACTTCAATTCGCCACTGGTGGCATTTTCTCGTTCAACAACATTCTCTACCGTCAAAGTGATGGTTTGAGCATGGGTAGCCCCCTAGCCCCAACCCTCAGTAACTTATTTATGGGACACTTAGAACAGACTTTCCTACAAGATGATAAACTAAACCTAAAATTCTATGTCAGATATGTAGATGACATATTGGCTATCTTTGAAGATGATGACCACTTATCCTTCTTCAACTATATTAACAAGTGGCATGGTAATTTGCAGCATGCTATGTCTATCTACCCCATGTATTATTGCCGTGCAGTAAAACTAATTGATGTATTCCAATTTCTATTGAATTATGCATAGAATCAAATTGATTGCACTAGTGCAATCAATTTATATAACAACTATCAACAACAAAAGTACATATCAAGATTATACACTGCAGATAAAGTCAAACAAAGATAGAAACCGTTGCTCCGTTCTTTTGAATGATGCAAGTTGGTTTTTCACCAATGGCTGTCGCTGATTGAGTGCTGTTTGCTAATCTCACAGTAGCATCAACTCCTTCATTTATCACACAGATCTTCTGAGAGGTGGAAGAAGCTGAACTCAATTGGCAGAAGTTTATCGCATCGCTAATTTTTTGCTGTTTTTTGGCATTTAAGTCCAAATAGTCAAGCTCGCTTTTTGACAAATGTCCTGTCTTCTTAGTCACTACATCTTGCCCAAATCCTTCGTCGCACAAAACTGTTCGCGTTGTTCGTTTTAAACTATGGTTAGTGAAAAAACCTTCAATTCCCGCTCTATCAAAGAGATTTTTGACCACCTTTGACAAACTGTTCACACCCATTGGAGATCGCTTGTACCATATCTTTGTTTTGGGTTCTTGAATCGGTGTCAAGTAAAATGCATCAACATTTTCTGGGCGATGACTCATGTATTTGTCGTATAACGCAACAATACAGCCTTCTCTATTGATCATATTGTCATACGCTCTTGATTCCCTTGGTTCAGCGCGACGATCATGCAAACCACCTTTGCTTGTTTTGGAAATGTCTTCGCAGTACTCAAGATAATAACGTTGCCCTTCTCGATCAAAATGCTTTTCGATGCTGCTTATCGTCATTCTTCTATGCTCATCTCTACTACGCAAGGCAAAGTTCTTGCCATTTAAAAATAATGTTTCAACCAGTTTTGTAGGAGAATCATTGCCTAATAGATTTTGTTTCCAAAGTTCGTCCTCCATCTCCTCACTTATAGATGCTGCTCTACGTGTCTTGCGATCGATGCCTTCAGCGCGACTAACTTTCATAGCCAGATCCAAATTGTTGCGCGTATTTTGAAATTCCGAGTCTTTGTATATGGACCATCTTTTAGCATGCACTCTGTTATAATAATACTGAATCATTGAAATGAGCAGCTTCAATGTTCCGCTTTTGTATTTGCCTCCATTTACCGTTCTAACTTCAAGAATGAAGTAACTCAACATCAAATTCAATTCATCCTTTGTCATTTCTTCTGGTGTTTTAAATACATGCAAACCTTTAACAATTCCTTGACTGTTCCTATGCTTTAACCAAGATCTCAACAGGTTCATTGCCCAGGCTTCTTTCTCCATTGTTGACTTTGGTATATTTAATGTTTTTAGCTCTTCGATCTCCTCCTCGGTGAAAATGGTTAAAAAACGACTTGCAGTGCTAGTTTGAGGATACAAATCTTCTACTGACATGCTTACTCAGGGATGCTCAATAATGGAATGAATATTTCAGTAGCAACAACATAAAGGCAATTCGAATTTTAAAAATAATCAAACCGTGGATTATATCATGGATAAATGTTATGTTATCTACGTTTTACCATTACTGTTAAAATTCAAGTAGCTATCTATCAACTGATACTTTTTGGCGTATACATGGATTTTTTAATTGTAGATTTCTACTATCAAGATAGCCATGGACGTCCATGAGATAGCCATGACATAGCCTGCTGCAAATAATATTACTACATGAGTTGCCTTGCTTATACATAATTTTTGAACTCATGGATATCTTAAAGCACTCGACGCTTCGCGTCTCGTGCATTCAAAGACATCCATTCGTTCAAAAATAGTATAAGCACGGCAACCCATGTAGTAATGTATACATGAAATTCACCACAGAGGTAGGAAGTAAAGTGCTACCTTTTCTAGATATTGACCTGGACGTTTCATCCAACACGATAACTACTAAGGTGTACAGAAAACCCACGTACACCGGTCTAACCTTGAATTTCAGAGCCATATGCCCTATGCAATGGAAAATTTCTGTTTTAAGCACTCTGATCAACAGAGCCTACATCGTCTACTCGTCATGGCAAACTTTCCATGATGAAATAGGGAAATTGACAAAAATTTTTCAAAACAATGGATATCCGTTGTACTTTATACAAAAAGTGGTCAAACAGTATCTGGACAAAAGATTCGGTGCTCCAAAAGAAAAAGATGAATCCCAATACTTCCATACTGTCAAAATTCCATTTTTTGGCATTCAATCGGTTTATTTTAAAAAGAAACTACAATCACTATTCCGTAGAATAGATAAAGAATTTCCTATCCGTTGGGTTTTCACATGCAATAAACTAAAAAGTGGTTTCTCCAACAAAGATCATACTCCCAAAGTTCTTAGGTCTAATGTCATTTACCAATTCGCTTGTGAGGTGGACCCTCGCACTACCTACATTGGTAGAACTACAAGACACTTAAACATAAGAATAAAAGAACATCGGGAAAAAATGTCAGCCATTTCTGACCATAGGTTAAATTGCAGTTGCAGCTGTAAAGTTGACAATTTCAAAATTCTATCTCAAGCTCCCAACACTTATGACCTAAATATTTTGGAAGCCATGTACATAAAAAACTCAACCCCACTTTGAATAAGCAAGTTAATCATGATGGTGCTTTTTTCAAATGTAAATTAATTTGAGTCTAGTTACTATGTGTACCTTATTTAATTGTTATCATGTACTTCAGCTTTTGAAACGAATTGTTGCTTATAACATGATTTAGATCTTTCCTATCATTGTTTTCACCTCCTTTAGCTTAATGTTCAGTATCACTTTCAACCAATGAATCATCAGCAAATGTATCCGCAAGTGTCTCAAGGACCATTATTCCCTCAGAATGTGAACGTCAGTGCTCAACAGCAGCAGTACTTTTAACGAAAGTGAAAGAGGAGAGGAGAAGAGGAGACAATAACATCTGAGACAAAAAGTGAGAATGAAATTCAAATTATAAAATTATTTTATGCTACGAGTAACATCAATGGCTTAAATATTAATAAATTAAAGGACCCCAACATGACTACAGATGCATTTGACTCTGATATAATATGTTTTACTGAAACACACTTAACTGAATATAATAAATTGCCAATTAACCAATATAATATCATAGAAACTACTAGTGAATCTAAAAATAATTTATAGACGTAAAATTAAAGGAATTAACCTGTACCATAAAAACGAAAATTTTGTCTTAGAGAAGTTGGTATCTGAAAATGGAGATTTAATAATAATAGAATTAAAAAGTAAGCAATGGAAAGAAATAAAGAAGATACATATAATTATTTGTTATAGAGAAAGCAGGGAATCAAAATATGCCGATAAGGACTACCTTGAAAAAATAAAAAACTACATAGAAAAATTCAAAATGAAGCATGTGATCATGATTGGAGATTTGAATAGTCGAATTGGAAAGTTGAACGATAACAAACACTTAAACCTCCCACCGAGAAAGTCTGATGATTTAATAATAAATAAACAAGGAAGAGAGCTTTTAAATTTGTGTAATGAAACCTCGCTTATAATAGCGAATGGAAGATATGAAAGCGGTGATTACACATTTTGCAGGCTTCAAAACGGCAAGAACTATAAGTCAGTTATCGACTATTTGTTACTTTCTGAATCTATGCTGAATCATTTGGAAGCATTCAAAATAATGGAGCCAAAATTATACACTGACCACAGACCAATAAAAATTCATCTGAACATAACTCTAAAAGCAAGCTCTGAAATATCTAATATTAAAGATAGAATGCAAGCAAACTATGATAAACGCATTGTTCCCTTCAAATGGACAATGAAGTATGACGTATAAAAATACCATCAGACCATTTCGGATAAGAGTTCAAAACTATTAGAAGAAATGAAAAATACAAAACTAAATAAATTAGAAATTTATAATAAACTAGTTGAAGTCAATATTAAATCATTACATGCCACCATGAATACTAATAGGCAAGTCATCTATTCTGACGAGACGCGATATTTTAGAAGAACGCATAAACAAAATACTAAAATGTATAAGGCCGACAAATCTGAACAAAATCTAAGTCTACTCCTACAATCCAAAAGAGACCTAAACAAAAGCAGAAAAAAAGAAAAAAAGACAGTTACAGAACTCAAAACTGAAGGAGCTGCAAAATGCTAGAGCAAATAACGACAGTAGAAGCTATTGGAATATACTTAAAACAAACAGACCTAATAAACACAGTAAACATGAAACCTCATTGAATGCTGATATATTTAAAGAAGCAATTCAGAAGCGAGATAATGAAAATAAAAATATAATACATAATCGTAACTCAGATTCCACAGTGAGTCAAATGCATCCTTGTAACAATGGTGATACCTTAAATCTAAATATCACAATAGCAGAAGTTGAAAACGCGATTAAATACTCAAAAAACTCCAAGTCTAGTGGCCCAGATGAAATTGTATATGAAATGCTAAAGAATGACGCAAATCAAACACAAATTCTACATACTTTGTTTAATCAAATAATGCATGACCAAAATATTCCTTGGCAAGCCAGCTGGATAACCTCCATTTTTAAGAAGGGAGAACGAAATGATGCTGACTCTTATAGGTTTCTTAACTTATCTTCATGCATCGAAAAACTGCTGACACGAATTTTTAATGATAGATTAAGTAGTTGGATTGAAAAGTATGAGTTATTGTATGAATCACAAACAGGTTTTCGAAAAGAACATTCTACGATTGATACGAGTAATATCTGGTTGCTAAAAGAAAGCATACAAACATACAAAAATAAGAAGAGGCCACTGTATACATGTTTTGTTGATCTATCTAAAGCTTTTGATTCCATTCCAAAAAGCAGACTGCTTGATAAGTTGAAAATCATTCTGCCATTTGGTAATTATCTGACAGTAATGGAAAACATTATAAAAGGCAAAACCTACAAAATTTTATTTAACGTAAAAGAGAGCGAAGAGTTTCAGATAAAATATGGCATTCCTCAAGGAGATAGTTTATCACCAACCCTATTTTGTATATACATAAATGACTTTTTGAAAGAACTACTGTATATCAAAATCTTGATGAATTCGATCCAGTACAAATAGCTGATTCACAAATAGCGTCACTTATATATGCGGATGATGTTTGATTACTGAGTGAGACGCAGACTGGAATTATCAAACAAATAAAATGTTTACATGACTTCTGCAAACTAAATAGCTTGAAAATAAACTACAAAAAAAAAATAATGATATTTGGGGAAAGACAGAGATATGACAAATTAATTATAGAAGATAATGACATATCTCCAATTGAAGTTGTAGATGAATATAAATACTTGGGTTATTGGATTACTAAAAATGATAGGAAACACATCGAAGAGTTAACCAAGAAAGGAAGGGCATCCTCATATGTAACTGCCAAAACCCTGAAAGAATTCAATACAGTTGACGGTGGGATAATTGCAGAAACATTTGAAATGTTAACATTGTCAAAAATGAGATATGGCAGCGAACTGTTGTTTGACAAAAATTTAGCTGACTTAAATCGTGTCATTCTACAGTTTTATAAAAAAATATTATCATTTAAGAATGACCACTCCTAATTATTGCATTTTTGGTGAATTTGGAGCCAAACCGATGGAATTTTATTGTTATAAATCTGCCATGAATTATTTCTAAAACTAAATAAGAACAATGATAAAAAATTAGTAGCGCGAATCTTTAAAAACATTAAGTACAACGTAGACAATAAAGCGTATCGAAATTCATGGTATGTTAGAATATCTAAACTGTTTGATAAAGTCAATTGCTCAGAGATAAAAAGTTTCGAATGCACTGGAAAGTCTAAGAAATTAATTGCTAACGCGCTAATTGAATTCTTCAGGAAAGATTGGATCGACAGTGCCAAGCATAGTAATAAAGGATTGATGTATTTAGAGCTTTGTAGATTTCAATGTGAATTAAAACCTTATTTGATGGATAGCGGAGATAAAATTAGAATTAATAACATTGTCAAACTAAGAACTGGAAATCACACACTAGCAGCAGAAGTAGGTACTTATCAAAATCGTAATACATATAGAGATTGTGTCTGCAAATTATGTGACCAAGAAGAAAATGAAGATATCTATCATTTTATTGTTGCATGTCCAGCTTACAACATTGAAATAAGTGCTTTAATACCGCATCTGAAAGATGCTTCTCGATCATACTTCTATGAATTTATGAATTCTTTGACCATTGGGCATGTTAGACCAATAGACGACTACATCGAAAAGGCAATGAATATCAGAAGTCATAGATAGCGGATTATAGACTGTTCAATCTACATTTAAGAAATACTTTGCATGTCTGACCATGGATATCCATTGATCGACTTGTCACAACAGCTAGATTGTCGAAAGAACAATGACGTCTGAAATCATAAACAGCAGAATGTGGACTAACTGCACATGTTATAAATAGGAAGCTCTACACATAATATCATGATAGACTTATCGAATCGATATCTAGACAAATGGAAACTAATTGTAGCTGAAACAATAGATATTTGGCAAAGAACGCAATGAGATTGTTAAGGCAATAAATACTGACCGACTAGAAAACAACGAATAGGAACAATACATTGCGTAGCTGTCAGTTGATGATGAAGATTAATCACTTTCATACACACTAGAGCGGAGAAATTTCTTTGTCACTTGCTGAAAGTCTAAATCGGAGGTCGGTGACACAACTCGCTTTGCTGCATATCATTTAATCATATCCAAACTGTCTTTCAGGTATGTACGAAACATGATGCATGTATTCTCTAAGACCTGAAACATCATTAATTAACCGTGCCTCCGATTAAATAATAGGATCAATAACCTGCTGCTGGGTGTGATGTGTAAATAAAAACATTAAATAATTTCTTTAATAACTTAAACTTATTTTGTAAATAACATGATACATACTTTGTCTCCTCTGTATGTGATGAAATCATGACTATCTGTTCACATGCTCATGAATACTGTTATCATCATCTGCACATAACTCAGACTTTTTTCAGACTCATTTCAATCACGACGCCATCTACGCAATTCAACGGCGACCAAGGTGTTAGTGTTTTCTTTTACCTTTCATTTCATTCACCCATCATATCATGTCAACTTTCATCTTTTGCCGATAATAGGACATTGTATTATTTGTCATTGCCATAACGTTTGTATCCACAAGTTGGGCAATAAACTTTTTGAGTTTTGAGTTTTGAGAGAGAGAGACCGTAGAATCCCTGAGCCACTCACTCTGACTTTCCTACAACCCGTGGTAAAAAATACTTAATAATTGAGAACAAAAGTGTGCTGGATATCCGGATTTCGTTTTTGACTTCATCAGTCCAGCGAAAATTGAGAGAGAGAGACGGAGCAAAAGCCAATGACGACAGCTCTCCCACATGCACACATGCCAATCATTCACTCGATGTCATACAAACGCTAGCGCCACTCGCTCAATAGAGGTATGTGTGAGACGACATATCTTCTGACTGAAGGCGTATTATTCGAACAGTAGGATATAGTCCGGGAGCCAGCGTAAAGTTGTGCAGGGAACGAGGTAGTACATAAAACTTTCACATAGCATAGTACACCTCTAAACTACTGCAAAACTTCGCGTCTGCCGGATCAGATCATTTGCTTTTCAGAAATAGAGATGATAACAAAATCCTATGTATTTCCAATGGTAAAATTGTGACATTTGAGGTGTTGACTCCATTTTTTCGAATTTTTGCTCATAGAAGTTACACAAATTGGTATTTTGTTGAACTGGTTATTATAGAAATCATCTACAGATCATGATCTTTCAAATGAGCTATCATTCAGTGACAGAGGATGAAGTAAAGTGTACAAACAGACACTTTTCGTTAAAGTATATCAACAATTTTCCTGAAATTTCTATGCTAAAATTTGCAGTTACACCAACGAAAAGTGTCTGTTTGTACACTTTACTTCATCCTCTGTCACTGAATGATAGCTCATTTGAAAGATCATGATCTGTAGATGATTTCTATAATAACCAGTTCAACAAAATACCAATTTGTGTAACTTCTATGAGCAAAAATTCAAAAAAATGGAGTCAACACCTCAAATGTCACAATTTTACCATTGGAAATACATAGGATTTTGTTATCATCTCTATTTCTGAAAAGCAAATGATCTGATCCGGCAGACGCGAAGTTTTGCAATAGGTTAGAGGTGTACTATGCTATGTGAAAGTTTTGTACTACCTCGTTCCCTGCACAACTTCACGCTAGCTCCCGGACTAATATTGCTTTTAAGAGTTTGATAGAGTCGTAGGTTTTTAATGTAAATGTATTTAACTCGTTTTCACACTCCACGTACTGTATACTCTTGTTTGATACCGTGTTTAATAACCAAATATATTCGAAATAAGATAGGCCTGTAGAATTATCAGATAGTTGGCTAGCAACATTAAATCAAAGCTGAATATCGGCCGAATATTGTATAAGCCAATGACGAATATCAAGCCAAGACGATGGATAAATATGCTAATAGAAAAGTATGCTTCGTATCAACAAAATAAATTTCAAAGTCTGTCTTCAAGAATTGCGAATTATTACAAAAAAATCAATTTACAAAAATTTTATACACCTCTACTCCAAAATGTTACACATAATTCTATCACACAACATAAATACTCAATATCAACCAACAATTCCTATACCCTACAAAACATCTCTCGCCTCTCGCTCGGCTATGTTATATATTACCTAACCAACACTCCCCACACCAACAAAACCTAACACAAACATCAGACCTACCACTCTCACCTCCCACTCACACCTACATCTCTTAAACACATAATATAATACACTCATAGATACAATCTATAACTATACAAAAAACAATCCTCAACCCCACATCTCTATATCTCACACACTCATAACTCATCTATTCCCACCTATAACTACCCTCCTCACTCCACTCTCTACTCCACCCACCCAACACTCACTAACCCCCCAAACATATACCCCCAAACACAAATCCTTAACCCTTCACCACCCCCTACTCCTCAAGTTCTCTTCCCCCCCACCCCCAAATTCCCTAATTTTACCCAACAACCACCCAACCCTCACCCATAACTTCATTTTGCATGACCCACCTTCAATAGATATAGCACACATGGTATGTGATGTGTATTGCTATTGGTGAGCTAATGCTTTATATGAGTGTGATGATATTTTGGAAGCTGATATTTAGCTGAGCAGGGAAGCCCTTTCAAGTAAAATGAATACTCTAAGATTTTTTGGCCTCTGATTTCAAACTGGAGCAATGCATGTTCTGACATCATTGACATCACAAGTTGCAGTGTCTGACAATACTCTTCATAGATTGTAAGAGCAACATTTCAAAATGATGTGCGTACAGAACGTTTTAAAGGATTTCTTTCTTCATCATCCTGTCGCTGCAGCATTTTGTAAATTCATTATTACTTTTGTGCACATGATCTTTGGACAAGGGGTAACAATCCAGATCACGAATTTGCTTGATAAAAGTAAGTGCCAACCAGATAACAAGAAAACCAGTTCGTAAAATTTGCATTTTGCCTCAACTAAGTTACCCCGGCGTGTGCCATAATTTTCATGCAATATCCATTCTAGGACTTTCTATGGTATTGTTGAATTCTATGCACCGCATATCTACCACTTCCCACATAAGTCCATCTTGCGTTTGACACTTGTCTAGGAAGATTGAAACAGTGTAATACTCGCGCAGATTATCTTCTAAATGACATGCGTACATTGTCCTTGATCTTTAATAATGTTGCATAACACTAGCTGGATATAGTATGCGAACTAGATTCGATGTAGAACACACTGATCTGTTCCACTGACGGGTTTCGCTTTTCCAGATAACCACTTATATTACCACATGTAATCATTAATAATCGCGGGAACCGCATGCAATATTTTCACAGTAAAAATGCTATAGTGGTTTTAACTTGAAAATTTCAATTGTCGGCTCCGCTGTTCTATTTTAAGACATTATTTTGTTTCTGAACAAAATATAACTGAATGAATTTCCTTATGCAACTTGCCCGACATGGATATCCAATACTTGCTGTTAAAGTTTTACTTGTAGAATCTTGATTCTACTTTGAAGCCATACTGTGGACTTCCAACTTAAAATTTGACTGGTAATAGTTGTAAGTTTATGGTACTCGTACACCGGACGCACTTAAGCGCATCCGTGAGAGTTTCCAAATTGATGGAATTCATTCTCTTTACCTCGTATCATTAATCAGCAAGTGTTGCCACTTGCCACACAGTAGCATAACTCACGAAATGTATCTAACATGATCAATATTTTGATTTAGAGGCAATTCTCGTGTCTGGATGGTTTTGTTTCAATATGGACATTATCTCTTTAGACATCTTGTGTTTGAATGACAACACAACCCGCAGACGTTCCGCTCATTGCGCATTCTCGATAATGGTCGCCAAAACACAGAAAACAATGACCTGTTTTTTTTATCAGCTTATATTTGTACATTGATGAGATGATCGGAATCGAGGATGTCATACCAGAGGAATGTCTACTAGTTTTTTAGTATCCAGCAGTGTTCGAATCGGAGGTAGAGCGGGCTCACTTGCGGTCTGAGGTGAGCAATTGATATAAATCAACTTGCACATCTACTGCTAATGTTTTGGAAGATTTTGCAGTATTATAGGATGTCCTAAATGGGTGCGGAAATATATTTTGTTATCAGATTACACCGTCACTAGATTTTTTTCTGTGCGCTTGAGACTTGGAAGATAAATACCCCTTTGGATGACTGAAGATTATTTTTGTACCAAGAGTTCTCTCCTTCGCGAGGACTCCTATGGCTGCACCCTTTTATATTACCCACACAATCCAATCAAATGTTGGTTTCTCGGAGAAAAATTAAAATGCATATCATAAAAATTCGATGTCTATGATTATCTGGCAAGAAGGGCATAGAAGCATCCTAAGATATACATTTTCAAATACCTCTAAGCAGGCATAGCTGATATTTTTTTGTTCACATGGCTGCACTTTTTTACACTGCCCATACAATCCAATCAAATATTGATTTATGAAGAAAAGTAGAATACTTCCTATGAAAATTCGATATCTATGATTTTATGTCAAGAAGGGCATAGAAGATTTGAGATAAACATTTTCAAGCACTACTAGGCAAGCAGTATCGAAACATACCACTTCTTTTGGTTGCACTTTTTTCACTTCTTAAACGGTTTCCCGCCGGGTGTGATAACCTACCGGAAATTGAATACCAAAAAGCTCATCGAATTAGATAGAAACTTCCATTGGGATCTCCTTTGCAATGCTGAGAACTAAGGCAAAAATGTGCCCTCAAAAAATGGCACAATTGACTACGAATCCTCCAAAACACTAATCAGAATAATATAAATATTCATATGCAGTAGATGTGGAAGTCAATTTAAAGCAATTGGTCACCTCAGACCGCAAATCAGCCCGCTCTACCTCTGATTCGCTCTGATTCGAACACTGCTGGATACAAAAAACTGGTAGATATTCCTCTCGTATGATATCCTCGATTCCGATCATCTCATCAATACACAAATAAGCTGATAAAAAATAGGTCATTGTTTCCAGTGCTTTGGCGACCATTATCGAGAATGTGCAATGAGCGAAACGATTGTACGACACGATTCGAAAGCATGAGAATCGATTGAATTTCAGCGAAATTCAGCGAAATTTAGGAGGTCCGTTTTTATGATTATTCCAATAGTTTGTATTTCCATTGGTGATGTGCGGTTAGATAAATTTCTTAAGTTAAACCGACCGTACAGAAGACTTCCATAACCGTAACCAACCGTAACCGGCCATTAACCGCGGTTACAGCGGTTAACTACGGTTAACTGTAACCACGGTTACAACCGCACACCACTAATTTACATCTAGTCTACATTATTTGCGAGACTACTCAATGAATTTATGATGGATAAGTTCTTTTGAAGTTTCTGTGTATAAATACACTGTCTAAAGAATTCTCCAGTGTATAAATAAATAACTAAGACATGGGGATAAACCTATAACTGCCCCTACATAGAGGAAGATGCAAAGAGACTCTTGTCTTAAACATTGAAAAATAAACAATTATGTAGCTTTCTGAACATCTATGGATAAACACAACACATGCATTATACACCGATTCAAACATTATAGTGTTGTAGTAAGCTGTATTTACACCACATTAATATGTGTGAAATTTGGGAATTTCACAATTTTCAATATTTTGCTTCAAAAACTTTGGTTAGTGTCATTTTTAAGGTTTATGTATTTACATTCACTATGTTTTAGCAATAAACCGCAAATATTTTTTATCAGATAACTTTTACGGGGGACGAGTCAACTCTACTCTCTTAATGAAATCAAACAATCTCCCGTCAGCTGCCATCAACTGCAGTATCCAAATAACATATTCACACTGCATTTATTTTGTAAAAAGGCCGACATACGGTGCATATATATTTAACGTTGAAAACCATCAAATATTGAGTAGTGAAAGTGTTAACAATCAAACAATGTTATTTATTAGTTCTAATGCCAGAGATAATCAGAAATTGCATTTTTTCTTATTTGTCTGTCATTATTTCTGGTCTTTGTTGGTTAATATCAAAAATTCCTTAACACACAAGAAAATCTTAGGGTAGGATTTTGAACGATCGTGTAAAGTGCACCGCGATATATAGCAAATGGCATCATCATCATCATCAGATTTCAAGATCACCGAAAATTCGTTTTGCTTGTGCAGAAACTCGTGAAAATTCTCGGAAAACGTTGCTAAGATCGACGTGTGAGAAGGAATGTTTAGCACATGTACTTATATGCAAATATGCTTTAATCTAAATATTTTACCTTTTTTCGTACTTAAGATACTGTCCTCTTGGCCTAGCCAACTGCTGTAATTCGGGTAATGCTTAAATCAAAACCTGCAATGTCTAATGTATACGCCATAGGCTCTACCTAACTTTTGATACACAAGAAGCTTTGTATGACTAAACTGCTTTCTTCGGTCTTCCATTATTTGGAATATGTCGATGCTGCATGCAATCTAATTTCAGTTTCATTGCTAAGAGCGGTGAAAGTAGCATGATAGCAGTGTAAATCGAAAAATTCGTATGACTAGATCTATTTGCGTTGTAGGCCTACGTATATTTCACTAAAAATGGTACATTTTCATTATGAAAAAATATAATGATATAAAATGATATCATTCTATAAAATTCGTAAAATGATATCATTTTATATAATTTCAAAAATAAAATGATATCATTGCCGATTATAGCTTATATGCATTGATGAGGGGAATCTGGTAACACAAAAATAAGGAAAAAACAATATCTGTATCAACTTAATATATTCTAATGAGCTACTTATATTGTAAAGATGATATATTTTCAGTAAATATCTTTATTTAATAAAGTTTTCCTTTACAATCGCGATGTTGTAGAAATCAGCTAGATGATCATTCTTCGAAACGCGCATTTCAGAAAGGGATAACATAAATTTCGGCACCACAGGTGCATCTTTCAGAGAGAATTCATACAAATAAATCATCTCCGGACTTGCCGACAACCCAGAGTGCAGCCTGCCACCTTGCTCAGTCAATTTGTGAACTAATAAAGGAATTTATCGCAACATATAATTCCTCTAATCTGGAACCTCTTTGTGTGACGACTGTTCCAAAAACAAGCAATCTGACAATAAATGACTTCCGCCCTATCCCTTCGATCAGATATCGAGGGAAATTGTTAGAGCAAGTTATCCTGCATTCTATCATAGACTATGGACCGCATCAGTTCGGCTTTCGGCCACACTCTTTCACTCGCTGCGCTTAGATATCTATCCATCATTACATGACTTTTCCTGTCTTGATAACCCGATCTGATGGTGTCACTATCGTTTCACGATAATCCAAATCAATCGACACGAAAAAATTCAGTGTTATTTTAACGAAATTAATTGAGTTGGGACATCCATCTGCTTTTATTCGCTGTATAATTGACTTTTTCAATTAGAGAAAGTGATACGTTCAAATCGGTGATACACGCAGGGAAATCGTCGATGTAACCTCTGGCGTCCCTGAAGGGTCCATTTTGGGGGCCCTTTCTCTATAGAGTTGCTGCAAGTTATTTTACATTCTCTTCAGAATATTGTCATATAATTGGATACGCAGAGGACATCACAATTTGTATTGCAGTCTATCGTAGGGATTACTCTGACTCTGTGTTCATGAACAGCTCTTAGAATGGTCAATGGAGATGGCCCTAAGAATAAATGATAACAAGTCCCCGTATGCACAAATTCCCGTGTGAACTCACTTCGGATTCCAAATACTCATCGATACCTTTTGTGTGCTCGTTGTTCATTTCAACTCCAAAGGTACGTGGTCTACACATTTACGAAAATGAATGGACTTTCTTAGATTGGTCGTCATCAGCATGATTCAACAGAGAGATAAAAGAACATCGGCATGACGTGTGAATTCGCATCATGAAATGATAATTTTCTATTGATTGCCTAAATGAAAACCAACTATGTAGAAGCAGACTTTACCATTTTTATGATCCATTCAATGCAGTGTAGTCGTCTTGCTTTAAAAGTTATCATACACCAAACCATTATAACCAAACTGTGAAATAGCTAATCCTCAGAACATTTGTTAGAGGTTGGTCACCAAATTGGTTATGTCACACAATACATGTAATCGTTGAAAATCATGTCAATCAGCCACTGACAACATACATGTAGATATCAACAAATATTGTTTTCATTCAACCATGAGCTTAGATGGGACAAACAAATATGTCCTACATGCATCACTATGAGAAGAGAAATGCACATCCAAAATCCTGGGGTCGCCAGCAACACCACAGTAAGCAACGTTGCACTTTTTGTAAATGAAATTTTGGCGCATTTCCGAGATTTTATGTCAATAACAATACTTCGTCAAATAGGAGATAGACTTTATCAGCCATTGCTTTGCTTGAGATGATTAAACTTTAGACGTCTGAACGATTGGAAATAAAGTTTTAGGGCTGCTAGCTACTCCGCTTGTAGTATTTCTGTAGTATGTTGATAGTATTTCTGTAGTATGTTGAGCATTTTAGTAGAATAATCAATGCATCACTATTGAGTCAAGAAAACATGTTGCATGTGTCAATGTGTTTTAAACATAAAATTGCATCTTTCGATTGATACTGCTATACCTATGCATGCTGTTATTGGATCCTAATTGAATTATGCACCCAGGCCTCTAAATTTTCTGAGTCATCATTTCACGAGTACCGATATCTGCAATAATCTGAAAACTTCCATTGTTCCATTGCACAATAAACGAGATATGATAATTGGTCAGGAAACAAAACTGTGACAATAATCGATGACTCGCGAAAGATGGTCCCATTTTGAGTGTAAAGTTTTTATAGATAAAACAGCACTTGCAGAGAAGCAAACACCTTTATAGTATGCTCTATCAATGAGCAGTTTGCGATGGAGGAAAGTTAAGATCATGATCTCTGGGAAAGTATGCGTTGGTTTGCATGTTTCCAACGCAAACACAAATAAAATTTATCTCTTCCTTTATTAGATAAGTCCACGTACTGTCAGATTTGTTGTAAAGTGAATTTGTATGAATTCAATTGCAAGTATGTACATTTGAAAATATTGTAGAATACTACAATCAAGCAACAACTCATCATACCTTCACTGATCCTTTGAATATACTTATTACAAAAATTGCTATCAGCTCTAGAAATTCAAATACACTGATTACACTTAGACCTAGCCAAAGACCTAGAATTCCCCCTATGTCGGACAGAAACTCTGATAAAGGATATTCCAATTCTTCAAATGTGAGAGTGACCTTTTCTAAGTCCCTGTGAAGGTTTACAATCGCCAAGTTGTTCAGCGTGAATTCTTCAGTGACAGTTTCATTTGATTCATTCTTCCAAGCTTTGGCATTTGGTAGATATTGAGCATTTCGAATCAATTTGCTTCTTCGATCTTCATTAATTTTTGTTGGCCAATTGTTTGTACGACGGATAAACGTGTAAGAAGCTTTATTGCATCTTGGTTGGAAAAGATGGGAGCACTCACGATCCAAAATCTTTTCAAACACATGACCATTTGAATAACGCCCTTTTACATTTAGCACACAACGAATGTTTGCCAATATTTCAGAAGAATTAAATATTGTTGTATTCAAACACAATGGTGGGAACGCATCTGAAAACTTGTAAATTGGTAAAGCCGGATTTTGACATTTGCATGTATCGAAAAACAGTCGTTGTGAAATATTGAAGCGGCAATCGTTGAACGCTCCTCGATATTGTTTAGAAGAGTTTTGAAATACATTATACAACTCAACTTTAAAGTCCCTATTTGTGCAATTCTTTATCCTTTTGAGATGATGTTCTGCGACCTGAAAATGCGATGTAGTTCCTGGGGTGATGAAATACGGATCCGAAGTTGTTAAAGTGTCGTTGGGGTAATTCATGTACATGTACATTTTTCTGTTTTGATATCCAAGATTAAAGAATAGATAACTTGAATAATCAAGGAATAAAAATATTTTTATGCTGTACATTTCTTTCATTTTCGAATACCTTTTACCGAGAAGAAGTTCTGGCTTTAAAGTATAACAAGGCACTGGAAATTTCAATGCTGTAAGTTGGCTGTCAACAGCAATATCAAAGTTTTCGATCAAGTCATAGGAATCATATTTTCCCGCTGATGCTGCGATGTCTTTGCTGATGCGGAAAAATACACTCACTTGAAATATAAGTCCAAATAAACTATTTTCAAAGAACTCGTGAGGCGAAATGGATGCCATCAGTAACTCCTCCACGGAAATCCTTTTAACAGAATTGTTCATCAGATAATCCCTCAGAATTGAAGCATTTTTCTTCATTTCAGACCATTTCTCTTTTAAACTGGGCTTCCTCCAGAATGGAATGGGATTTGATGGATTGCAAAATGTAACATGAGGCCATTTGAAATCACGAAATTCATGATTAATCTGAGTCAGAATTGGTTCTTGCTTGTGCTGTTCCATGATGCTGTTGAAATTTACACTGAATCCTATCAATCCAATTATGAAAAGCAAAGACCAAAATATTTTTAATCCATTATTTGAGACAGACACTGCTCGTGATAGACCCGTAATACTACTGTTTGCAAGGATCCTTCTTAATTTAATCCGAGTTTGTTGCTCTCCATTATGGATGTCATCTGTTTTCTTTGATTCTGCCGCCGAAAGACTCATGTTTACGCCTGATTTGTATATTCAAATGATAATTTACCATAACACAGTTCGGATATAGCACAAATTGATTGTATTAGAAAAATTCTGGTTTACACCGAAGTTACAAATCACCGAAATCCACTTGCTATTGAATGAAGAAGCAGGCCTTTAAATGTTGCACGCAGACACTCACCACACACTGTATGGCTAAATTAAATGGAAGGAGGATTGAATTTATACATTGCCCACTTGATAGTGTGAATTAAGGCTGTAAGGATCAGAGATAAGAAGGATGACATTTAACACTGCGTATGTTATCAAGCCTGTGTTTATGTAGAGTTGCATTTATCCCATGTATATCTTGTCTGAATGTTAAAACAGAGCAATCGTCCCCTTCCGATTTCATCTTAGCTTCGATCGTCATTCGCGGAGAGAGTAACAACTAATGAAATGTGTCCGATCAAGTTCGGAAGTTCTAGTCATGCTGAAGCAGAAAGTAAGATAAAGAAGATAGTAATTATTATTGGATACATCATTGCTTCAGATAGATTTCAAATGGAATATCATTTCAGATTAGAGATTGCGAATCCCGAAATCCCGGGATTTTACTCGCGGGATCATGGGATTTATTTAGTTGTCATATTTGTCATAATCACTGCTGTGTCAGTGGAAACTGGATTGATTTTCGAATACTTTCGATGTCTTTCATTGAATTGATAATTTAATGCTGTACATGAATCCCAAAAATGTGCGTCACCATTTAATATAATCAAACATGTATCGGTGCATATCAAGATCTCTTACCACATGAGGCCTACTGTAACAAATGCTTCTATTGCATAAGTCAAGAGAAGTAATTAACCTAATGATCACTGCAGTGATATTTTCAATACTGTTCGACAGATTCCATCACACATGTTCAGAGTATTACGAGTATTAAACAATTTATTCTTCAAAAATTGACAGTTATCCATTTTTTTCAATTTTATCAATTTACGCGTTTCATGGCCCCGGGAGGCGTTCACAGGATTGCGTAAAGAAAAGAGTACATTTATTAAGTATAGAAAAGAAAATCAGATTTCGATATTGCTTAAAAACGCTGAAAAGATAGTCACAAACACATCTAGCAGGCAATAAGCTCCAAAAAGGATTAAAATCCGGTGATCTTGATGACCAATATCTCCTTCGACCATTTCTATCATGATAAAATCATCAGCTAATATTTCATGAAAGATAGAGTCCGAACGTCTGTTGACGATTCATTAAAAACTAGTCTAAGTTTTGACTTAAGTATTCACGTTTTTTTTGAATTTCACAAAAGAGCTCGGTGGATTTCCAAACGGTAGCTTATTATTCACTAAATCTCGCTTTGTGTCTCGTTGTGCATTAAAATTATTCTTTTGCTAAAATTCAGAAGTTTAACAATTTCTGATGTTGCTCTTAATTACTGAAAAGCCAAAAATTCTCTACTGTAACTTATCTTTTCATTAGTCCCCCTAATTTATTTTTGATTTTATCAAAGACGATTTTATTTCTAAATTTTTACCGCTTTCATTTCGTTGATCTCGTGTAAGCATGCTTGAGCACAATTAACTTCAAAATCAAAGCCTTCTAATGTGCAACATTACAACATCCATAGAAATATACTTCAGTTCAATGAGTAACTTATGCAAGTCATATAGAGTGTTCAATGTTTTCATAGACATGTCTAAACTGGCAATTTTATAGCGATGTCACCTATTGACATTAGAAAGCAATTCAAAAGGTGACAGACATTTTTGGTATTAGTGTATATTACCGTTGTGCATCATCATCGTTGATCTAAAGTAGAAATCACATTTTTCAGATATTGAATCACGTTACTGCAGCCGATTAAATTCGGTCTTGCAAAAGTTCTCGCACAGTTGAAAAATCATATATCATTGCCATGTGTTGTGTGCATATAGATGGCTATGTAAACTTGATCATAATGTCTATGACGATTACATTTATTTAACATTCCAATCATACAATAATGAAGACATTCATTGTAATACAAAAACAAATTTGGTATCAGAAAACGCTTGCTATGATTACAAAATACAAACTAGAAAACTGGTGTTAAAGAAAAGGAAAAAGTTAATATCGAGTTACTCCTCCGGAAGCAGCAATCACTTGCTCACAGCGTGACCGCATCGGTCGAATAAGCCTTCTTACGTGTTTGTGGTATTGCAGACCATTCCTCCATCACTGCTGGCGCCGTGTCCAAGTCAGATTTCGGATTCACCTGGAAATGGCTCTCTCAAGTTGATCCCACAACTGCTCATTAGGATTGATGTCCGAACGTTTGCTTGGCCACTCGATGTGGGTGCAATCTATGTGCCCTTCATAAAAAACATTGAAATGTGTTTTGCGGTGTGGTGTGGCATTGTCGTCTTGGAAGCTGAAGCCAGGGCCAATGGTTTCCTAGCCAAACGGAATTGCGACTGGCTCCAAAATTTCATCACGATATTTCTGACCATTTAAAGTATCTTCTATGAGCACGATGACAGACTTGTGTCCCCACTTGATGGCGGCCCACACCATTATGGAGCCTCCACCTCCTCCTCCTGCTGTGTCACACCATTCCACTGCAGCCTGATTGGTCAATCTCGTTCCTCGAAACCTTCGTACCCGACTTCACCAATCAGTCCAACGTAAGCAGCAACGAATCTCATCACTAAAAGCCACTAACCGCCATTGATCCACAGACGAGTCCACTCTAGTCGGTCGAATTTGTGCCTTTCGGTTAACAGCGGAAACTTAAGTGGACGATACCAGGGTGAGTCCACGAGCACGTAGGCGACGACGATTCTTTGATCATGAGACTGTCACAAGATTATTGCGGAGCTCTTTTTTTTGAAGTACAGGCAAGGTGACAAATTGATTGTTTTCAACAGTCGATATGACACGATGTGCATCGTCAGAATCCATTGCGAGGGGACGTCCTGTTCATAACCTGTCTTCGACGCTACCAGTTGCGCTATAGCGCTTCACTTGATCTCAGACAGTAGATCTTGCAATTCCAAAATGAGATGCAATTGCCCATACAACTACCTGCGTCTTCTTTTAGACTGATAATTCTACAACGTACTGATTCAGACACCCGATTCGTTTTTCAAATGAATGCAAAAATGAACAGCATAAATTAAGAAAATAGCTATTTTCTTGGATTTAATTTTGTGATTTATAGATGTCATTATGAAATTGATGTTTGCGTCGCAAAATCTATGAATGAGCAAGTTAAGGCACAAACTCCTTAAAAAAGTAGAAATCATTTAAAATTTTGCTCACCTATCTGTCCAGAGAAATTTAGAAGTCTATGGCATAGAAATTAACAATACCATAGAAAGTCAATACCATATCAAGAAATTAACAATACCATAGTGTACTATTATCTACTTCTATGGTCTATGGTTAAGGGACTATTTGGATATATTGGTAGTCTCTGGCTAATCACGATTTGTTCATAGACTTCTATGGTTTGTCCTTCATTTTAGTTTACATAGAAAAATTAACTGCGGGAGAAAAAGTTAGCTTTCTCATCCCGTGGGACTGAAAAGTTGATTTTTCCACCCGGCAGTTTGCATAAGACAGATCTCTTTTCACTCCCACACAAAATGAAAAATAACTGATGTCGTCATTTCAGGCAAAATTTGAACTCATGGCAATCAAAATCTCCATTACTTCATCTCCATAATGTCATTATGCACTACATTAGAAGGGTTTCATGGTAAGACGATGTCAAAGACATCGATCGACATCATTGACTTCAATCGCTACTGAAATTGGTTCTGCCTTTTTGAAACTGCTCTCAGTGAACCATCGAATGACTCTCACAAATATTTTTATTAATAGTCCTATTCGTCTTCCCATGAAGTTTAACCGACAGTTAACGCGAACTTCATACGCAGTCTGGAACGGCCCACACCCGGTGGGAACGGCCATCAAGCGAAAAAAACGAGCCCAGGCACGTGGGAGCGATTTATCGGTAGTAGTGATCCCATTGCAGACGCAAGTGCAAAATGTGAAATGATGAGTCATCATGCTGACTCAGCCCCCCTCCTGTCTGAAAAGTCTTCGCCAAGGATGTGCTGGAAGGGATCAGACCGAGCGGAGGAAACCGTTCCCTCCCCCCTCTCGAAGGAAGGAAGGAAGGATGAGCTCTCCTGTGAGGAAAGGGTAGGAAAGTGGTTTACCTTTAGAAAAGGGCAGGTTTTGGACGTTTTGGGAGAGGAAAGGTCCTATATCGGCGAGAAGGAGGGCTTGGATGGACAAACGGAGGTCAGATTCGGATTCTACGTGAAATTTTGGGTTAGGTAGGTGATTTCCAGTGGAATCGGAGAGAAAAAGTTCTGACCCCCCCCCCCCCCTCCAGTCAGACTTCCAACTTTGGTTCTAGAGATGGTAGAAAGTCGTGTTATAGCGCGTTTGAAAGGTAAGAGTGAGAAACATGCAGTGGAAGGCATCATATGTCCAAGTTTTCCTGGGTTTAGAGTGGAAAATGGCTTGAAAAAGGTAGGAATCTCCGAAGAACGACAGAGTTAGAAAAAGATGGGTTTTGGACGTTTTGGGGTAAGAAAGGTCGTATTTCGGCCAGAAGGAGAACTCGGATGGACAAATGGAGGCCAGATTCTGATTCAGCGTGAAATTCTGCATATAGAGGGTGAGTTTCAAGTGAATCGGTGACAAAACGTTTTCGCTACCTCCCCCCCCCCCATCGGCAGGATTTCTTCCATCAAGATGGTAGAAAGTCGTGTGATAGCGCGTTTGAAAGCTAAGAGTGAGACGAATTCACTGTAAAAAAAGGCTTGTCTCTACCTTCTATCGTTGGGGTGTGAGAGTGACTTTAAGATTTTTGACCATCACCGAAAAACGTGGAGACAAGCGTGGAGATCAGACCATCGTAGAATGCCTAAACTTTAAAGGCATGGTTCTCTGCTTCTAGGAATCGGATGGACTTCATTCAACATTTTTTTGAAAGGCCATGATTCAGGTCAAGTCATACACTACTTGTAAACGTTTTGTAAGTAGTAACAGATGCTGAAAAATTTAAATTCATTATTTTTGGAGGTTTTCTGGGGTTTTTGACCCTGCAGAAGTCAATGAAGACATGGATAAGTATGTACGAGCAAGTCTTCTGAGTGGACGAGCGGTCTCGACTAATCTGAGCTCAGGAAAATCTTATATAACCAGTGATTTGACTTTTATTTTCACATTTATCTTTCACAAGGTGAGTGTCGGTGGCTCTGCTATCAGGCCTCCACTTATCAAACCGAAGTGCATGGTACGGAAATGTTCAATGTGATACTTCCTGTTGGTGGGCGTCCTTTCGAGGCGGCGGGTACTGCCATAGAGGGATTGTGTTGCATGGGATTGAGACTTCATTAATCCGACTCTCCAACGGTCGTTGTGGTCTCTTTTCTCGACGTGATGCTTTCTCTCGTCAGGTCAGAATACTTTAGCCATCTGCCACAGGTTACTTTATAAGATCTCCATTGCACTAAAGGTTGGTGTCTCAGGACATTTCCTATCAAACCCCTCTACAATCTGTGGGTCCTGCTACCAGGCCTCTTATTCCCTCTGCTATCAGGGGTGGTGTTACTTTATCCATTCTCTGCTAACAGATACTTTGCTATCAAATCACTCTAAGTTTTATGTCTCTGCTAATAGGTGAAATCTTGGCTTCATCCCCTGATATCAGAGGGTCTGCTATCAAATCACTTTATCCATTCTCTGCTAACAGAAGTGGCTTGCTATCAAGTCATTCTCACGTCTTGCCTACACTCAAAGTGTGCATGCTAAGGAGATGTTCGGTGTAATACTTCCTATCGACGGGCGTCACTTTTGGGCGGCGATGGAATCCGCAGCGAAGAGTACCGCATGGGATATTCGGCAATTGTAATCCTTGTTAAACCTCTCTGCGTCATGTTTGCAAGTGGTTGCCTTATCGTCTCGACGTAGTGCTCTGACCGCCAGAGTGACATTTAGCCATCTGTCGAAGGTTACTTTAAAACATTTCCATTGCACTGAGTGTGAAAAACGTTGACAACCTAAGTTGATGAGAATGAGCCATGAGTTCTTTTTAGAACTGTCTCTATCACGGAGACAAAATGATGAATTGGAATGAAAAGGAGACCACTCACGTACCAAATACGAACATGAAGCACCTCTCTCTTATTTAGTATGCAAGCTCTTCAAACCTCATGCTTAGTCACATAACGACTGGAAACGTTCATCACTGCAATGTATATCGCAGGTTTGATGAAAGACGCTTACTGGAGTAAAATGTATAAAGATGTTTCACTTCCGAGCGCTACTTGTCTTGTATTAAGACTAGAGATAGGAAAATGTTCCTACATCCGTACCGCAGTGTTTATCAGTACCGCACTGTGTCTCATAGGGTTTATGAAATAAGAAGTCCTGTGGTGTTTTACTTCCTCACACATTACGAATGTATGAGTTTAGAATGTTCTGATGCGAAAACAGTGTTCACCACAGCACTAGAAAGTTTTGTCGAAAAGGTTTTACTGCACAGTGTAGATTGTCTTGTAACTTACTTTCACAGTGTTAGAAAGTTTTATGTTGAGTGGAGACAGTTGCCAAATGTTCCCCTATTAGAAAATGCAAACTCCATGACTGTTAGATTGCTGAATACTTCATCAGGTTTACTAAAGGCAGTCTTCTACTCCAGTGAGACTGAGAGTTTAGAATGTTATATGAAAACAGTGTTCACCACAGCACTAGAAAGTTTTACTGCACTGTGTAGATTGTTTCACAGTGTTAAAAGGTCTTATAGTAAGTACTACAGTGTTGAATGTTTTATAAAACCAGGTAAAGTCTTGTCACAAACGTTGAGTGAGTGAGGGCTAGCCATAAGTTCCATGACATTTAATCACGTTGGTCATAGCACAAGTCCTAAAGTCCATAATCCAAGGGTAGGGTCATCTACGGTTGGATTTAGGGATTTAGGGTTTAAATCGCGCACACGCTAACCGTTAGTGTAGAATACGTGAAGCATATATTCGCTTAAAAGTCTAAACGCAAACGTTGAAATAAGTTTTGTAAGAAGTTAAAACATTGACATGATGTTGTGAAAGTAAAAACTTAGCGAACGCTGAAAAACGTTTTATGAAATGTTTCTGCAGTCACTATCGTTAGCGTACATTTATCAAATTGAATTCATGTGTGGACTGCTTTGTAAATAAAGACAGATAGTGTTAAACGTGTTTGCACTCTGCATCGACAGACAGCATACAAGTATACACATAACAACATGTAACGTTTCTTAAAAGAGTCGAATGCATATGAGTTAGGAAACACTCAAAACACGTGTGAGATAAAAATCAACCTGCTAGATTAAGTGAGTACCTCACAAAAGTGTTGCACATGTTTTACGGGAAACTTGTAAAAGAGATCTGTGCATCGAGAACGTTTACTATCATCATAGACAGATGAAAGTGAATGATATATTCTAACTTCAACTTTCTGACGTTCAAATGAAATTCGTAAACATGAAGCTGTAGACTCCGCGGTGTAAAAAACTACATGGTTAGTGACTAATACATTATGTTGGTAAAACTTTCATAGGTTGATGACTACAGTCGCGTTTAAAGTTGATATAAAAACCTGTAGAAACGCATAAGTTTTAGATGCAGTTCAACGTTGTGACTCGCACATTGAACTAACAATATGAACAAGTCTGTGTAGAGGTACATAACACGCTCATCAGCAGGAAACAGCAAAGCATGTAATGTCATTGAATTATCAAAGGAAAGTATTTGAGTTACAAGTCTGTGTTGACGAGAGTGGAACTATTTCATTGGTATGAAACAGTGAACATTACATTAGAACATTAGGACTGTCCATGAGTATTGTAAAGAAAGGTTAGAATCAAATGTGTAAGTTTGCTTTTCATGTGCATGACAAATTAAGAGAATCAACACGTGTCTCATTCCTAAACTAATCGTGCGTTACTTGTAGGTTGATAATAGAATCAACATTGAAACCTGCATCAAGTGATTTTCTGTGCGAATGCAGACGATGTGAAAATGACACACTGGTTGACATTTAACAATGCCTGCAATATTCAACACGCTGCCATTGAAAAGCAGCTAAAAATGATTATCATGAAACCTAAGCGCACTCTGGCACCTGTTTGTTGCGCTGCCCCCTCAGCAGATGGAGTGTTCCAAGAACACAGAGGTGAATGACAGCGCAGCCGGTTGGCGACCATCTGTCGCATTAAATACATTGCCCCCTATACACATTGAATTTTCTATCGCATCTGTGCAACGAGCATGGATGCAGAAACTTATCGTCATCTCAGACCTCCCACCTAGCTGATTCCCACACAGCTCATTGCTATCGTACCTGAGATATCATCGTGGCCACTGAAAGGATTCTCAAGTTGACAATTCGTTACTGTACACTGTCACAGTTTCGCACGCGCAAGTAACCATTTGCTGCTAAAGCATGGACACTGCCGATTTGTTCAAGGCTTCAATGCCTTGCTAGCCAGTGTCAAACTTTTGTGTAACAAGTGTAAAACTTGTCCAACACAAATCTTCAAAGTCCTAACTGCCATGAAATCATCATGTTTAGAGTTTTAAAGCCCATATGATAAGTAGCAAGGATCTATTGCAGTTACATGATGTAAAATATAAACGTGTGTAGAGAGATGATGACTCTTAGACGTGAAGTCATGAGGAGATTTATTTCTTCACCACCCGTCAAATGGAAATAGTAATGGTGTTAGTTACATTGGAAGAATCATCAGAGCAAAATGTTCTATAGTAATGCAGGCAGTGGATTGACTTAGTAGTAGAGTCACATCCATGTCACTATATGTAGATGATGGAGAACTGTATTCCAGTCATGTTTAAAGAGACAATGTGTGTGTGAGATTGAGTTCAACGTTATTGAGAGGTATAACTTCGAGAGCTGCGTAAACGAACACTTTATAAGACGATGCGAGTCCAGTGAAAGCTTATACAATTGTATAAACACATAAAATTGAAATGTCATGGGAATGCAGTATTGAACTTTACAAGCATCCTTCGAATGAAACATTGAATCAAGCCTCTTCGAAAGTGAGCATGATAATGATGTAAGAAAACATTTAAATGGTGTGAAGCCCCTAAGTATCATTGTGAGCATCTGTACGTTTGCCATTCCATGTATTTTATCACACGCTAGGAACTATTCAATCTTTTCATCTTTTTCAGTCTTCACTTCGGATACATTCAGTTCATTTGAGGGTTATACAAACTTGCCACTCAGGATAAAGAAACCGCTATCACAAAGCGTGAGCCGTGCGTCATTCCCCTTCCGTCACAACGAAGCGGGAATGCCCATTTATGGTAATCTTGACTCCCTACGTCAGTCAGGAAAATCAGCGGTTGACATTCCAAATATGGTGAGATGAAATCGTTTGAAGGAGATATGACCGAATTTGGACATTGGCATATTCTGTCTTTGTGAGAGAGAAGTATGTAAGGCGCTTCTCCCCAGCCAATTTCACTCCTGTTTTCTACTTTCAACGGTGAGTCGTCTGATGTTTGCTATCAAACGTTCTAAGTTAGAGATTTAAAGTCAGATCTTACAGGCATCACTGATACACTTTCTAACATTGGGGTCTTAAGGTTAGGGTCTTCATTGTCTGTCCTATGCCATTTATTACAAACATGTTTCTGATAAACAATGCTTTCTTGTGAGAACTGTAGTAAATAACAGACTTTTATCTTGCAGTTTCAACATGGTTTTATCAAAGTCTTCACGCTACAGCGTCACAAGATGTTCATGTGATAAAGTATACAGAGGGACCGAATACAAACAGCACTTGAGGCAGGTGGAACACACTGGGGAGCATAAGAAGGTCTTTGAAATAAAGACATGTGTCCATCATGCTGTGGAAGCAGACTCTGACTTTGTCGAATTTAGGAAAAGACATGACCAGTGTCCTAGTGGGTCTATTTCTAGCTGCCAGTTCAAAAAGTGGTTTGATGACTTGTATAGACGAAGGCAGGAGGAGAGGGCGTCTGTAAAACACATTGTCGACTTGGATGATGATGGGAACGATCTCTTCCTCAACGATACAAGCAGCAGTGAGGAGGAAGGGGAAGTACAGGAGGTGAGAGCCGTTTTCATTAGTGGTAAACAGGAATCTGAACATGTATCTGGGCATGCATCTGAACATGTAGAGGAGCCACTTAACACTTCTACGCCAAAGAAAGGCGGTATACGCGAACAAACAAATGCTCTAGATAGAGATGAGTTGAAGGCGAAGGCATCACGGCAAGCCCATTACATGCTGCTCAAAGATCGCTATGAGGCCATGAATAGACAAATTAAAGAGATGGTGCAGGACATAGCCATACTAGAAATTAAAGTGGGAACGGTGAAAGTCTTACAGGAGGAAGTATTACAGCTGCAGAAGAGAGAGGAAACATTAATGAAGGAGATGCGGGAATGGAATGAGAAGGAGATGGCTTATGAGGAGGTAGTATCCGAGTTGAATCATCAGAGGCAGGAGGTTGACAGACTTGGTGTGATAGAGAGGAACTGTCAAGGGATGAGAGAAGAAAATCATGACCTGAAGAGGAGACTTAGTCAGGCTGAAGACATCAACAAGGAAATGAAGAGAAGACACGTAGAGGTACACCTGCCAATCTACAGAAACCAAGTATGTGACGTGCCTACTGTTACAGATGATTTAAACACCATGCAGCAGTGCTACGAGGGAGGTGGGGTCACCTGCATTCATATCAGTATGGAGGTAGACGGTCGACTGTGTGATTTTTCAGTGAGAAAAGTGAAGAGGAAATTCCTATTAAGTTACTCGAACGTCATTGCCTCTCAATCAACTCTAACACCATTTTTCTTTCTTACAGATATCTTCGAGCAAAAGTAGAGAGGAGTCGTAGAACGCCACAAACGGCCTTCATGAGGCTAGTGAATGCCCCAAACAGCCTTTATGAGGCTACCCATAATGAGGCCGGAAAGTGTTTTCACTTTCTGACGGTTCCAAGGCCGTTGAACTCAGAGGATGGGTTGAAAATTGATGAAAGGGATGAAAGGATGGCCATTCACACGCCAAACGTATACAGAAATCAAATTTCTGTCTTCATTAGTTTGCAATCTCTCTTCACAGTGTGATAATTTTAAAACACTCATCTTCAGAGAGCTAAGAATGAATAATCAACGTCTCCATTAAACTAGAGTTATGAAGTAACTCATACATGTTACTAGACATGAAAGCATCAAATGCTACTCGTATAAATTGAAATGAACCGTTGAAGCATCTTAGGTTCTCATAACCTTCTCACACCTGAGTAACGGAAATTTACAAGCCTGAGTCATGTACATGAATGCGATACAACTCACAACAGTCATTGCACAGTGATTAGAGTGTTAGAATACATGGTAGGGATTGTGTTGAGACCACTGTAGCAACATTGTAGGAATAATTAAAGTGAAAAGTTATGTCACATGAAATGAGTGATGCAAGATTAGCTCGCATTGAAATGAATTGATAGTGTAGCAAACAAGCTATGTGGGATTCAGCATATGTTTGAAGACAAGCGCTGTTCAAAGGTTTTGAGATGATGTGAATTTTATCACGTCATATTCATGGATGTAATGGAATAAATGTCGTTGCAGGTTTTGAGTGTATAGGATAGAACACATGAAATAGTTGTCAATTGTAAGTGCAAGTTAAAGTATCGCAGTTGATTTACATCTGAAAGCTTGTGTAAATAAGACTTGATCATTGATAAACTTCACATTGTATGTTATGTTGATTGAATAGTTGAATTGATATTCATAAATGGAAGTATGATGTATCGAGAAATATTGTTAAGTCTCGGTGTACATGTCGTAAATGTTTTCATAATGCGCATGAAGCAACATACTTATCAATCTGGTCAGTTGGGCTTTGCCATCTAATATTTTTTCTTTATATTCTCTTTCTCTCTGTATGCCGGTGTCTGTTATTTTCTTCTTGCACAAGGTTGGTTGTTAGGTAGGGCTTGCAGTTGTTTGGGAGTGGGTAGTGTAATATAGGACGCACATTGGGAAGAATAAGTTGAGTGTATGTATTAGAATAAATCTGGTCAGTAGGGTAGTTCTCCCTTTACTTTTTTCTTTACATTCTCTTTCTCTGTCTGCTTGTGTGTGTGCAAGAGGTATGGTATCATGGTTAGTAAGGTATCAGCTCCTTGCGTACAAATTCCGTGTATGTACGTATGTGTGTGATAGTATGCGTATGTGTGTATGAGCGTGTTAGAATAAAATGCCGACTTATATATACATTAAACGAATGAACACTATACTAAATGAGAAGAAGCAAATGACATCATTTGGCTGCTACCTTACTAACCATGAAACTATACCTCTTGCAATATACAAAAATACTATCCATGATATTTTCCTACTATCATGCTCTATCAACACATTCCTTTGAATATAAAAAGAACCCAAGTTAGAAAGTCATAACACCTACCCAACCAGATACAAAGAAGAAAACACACACACAAGCAGACAGAGAAAGAGAATGTAAAGAAAAAAGTAAAGGGAGAACTACCCTACTGACCAGATTTATTCTAATACATACACTCAACTTATTCTTCCCAATGTGCGTCCTATATTACACTACCCACTCCCAAACAACTGCAAGCCCTACCTAACAACCAACCTTGTGCAAGAAGAAAATAACAGACACCGGCATACAGAGAGAAAGAGAATATAAAGAAAAAATATTAGATGGCAAAGCCCAACTGACCAGATTGATAAGTATGTTGCTTCATGCGCATTATGAAAACATTTACGACATGTACACCGAGACTTAACAATATTTCTCGATACATCATACTTCCATTTATGAATATCAATTCAACTATTCAATCAACATAACATACAATGTGAAGTTTATCAATGATCAAGTCTTATTTACACAAGCTTTCAGATGTAAATCAACTGCGATACTTTAACTTGCACTTACAATTGACAACTATTTCATGTGTTCTATCCTATACACTCAAAACCTGCAACGACATTTATTCCATTACATCCATGAATATGACGTGATAAAATTCACATCATCTCAAAACCTTTGAACAGCGCTTGTCTTCAAACATATGCTGAATCCCACATAGCTTGTTTGCTACACTATCAATTCATTTCAATGCGAGCTAATCTTGCATCACTCATTTCATGTGACATAACTTTTCACTTTAATTATTCCTACAATGTTGCTACAGTGGTCTCAACACAATCCCTACCATGTATTCTAACACTCTAATCACTGTGCAATGACTGTTGTGAGTTGTATCGCATTCATGTACATGACTCAGGCTTGTAAATTTCCGTTACTCAGGTGTGAGAAGGTTATGAGAACCTAAGATGCTTCAACGGTTCATTTCAATTTATACGAGTAGCATTTGATGCTTTCATGTCTAGTAACATGTATGAGTTACTTCATAACTCTAGTTTAATGGAGACGTTGATTATTCATTCTTAGCTCTCTGAAGATGAGTGTTTTAAAATTATCACACTGTGAAGAGAGATTGCAAACTAATGAAGACAGAAATTTGATTTCTGTATACGTTTGGCGTGTGAATGGCCATCCTTTCATCCCTTTCATCAATTTTCAACCCATCCTCTGAGTTCAACGGCCTTGGAACCGTCAGAAAGTGAAAACACTTTCCGGCCTCATTATGGGTAGCCTCATAAAGGCTGTTTGGGGCATTCACTAGCCTCATGAAGGCCGTTTGTGGCGTTCTACGACTCCTCTCTACTTTTGCTCGAAGATATCTGTAAGAAAGAAAAATGGTGTTAGAGTTGATTGAGAGGCAATGACGTTCGAGTAACTTAATAGGAATTTCCTCTTCACTTTTCTCACTGAAAAATCACACAGTCGACCGTCTACCTCCATACTGATATGAATGCAGGTGACCCCACCTCCCTCGTAGCACTGCTGCATGGTGTTTAAATCATCTGTAACAGTAGGCACGTCACATACTTGGTTTCTGTAGATTGGCAGGTGTACCTCTACGTGTCTTCTCTTCATTTCCTTGTTGATGTCTTCAGCCTGACTAAGTCTCCTCTTCAGGTCATGATTTTCTTCTCTCATCCCTTGACAGTTCCTCTCTATCACACCAAGTCTGTCAACCTCCTGCCTCTGATGATTCAACTCGGATACTACCTCCTCATAAGCCATCTCCTTCTCATTCCATTCCCGCATCTCCTTCATTAATGTTTCCTCTCTCTTCTGCAGCTGTAATACTTCCTCCTGTAAGACTTTCACCGTTCCCACTTTAATTTCTAGTATGGCTATGTCCTGCACCATCTCTTTAATTTGTCTATTCATGGCCTCATAGCGATCTTTGAGCAGCATGTAATGGGCTTGCCGTGATGCCTTCGCCTTCAACTCATCTCTATCTAGAGCATTTGTTTGTTCGCGTATACCGCCTTTCTTTGGCGTAGAAGTGTTAAGTGGCTCCTCTACATGTTCAGATGCATGCCCAGATACATGTTCAGATTCCTGTTTACCACTAATGAAAACGGCTCTCACCTCCTGTACTTCCCCTTCCTCCTCACTGCTGCTTGTATCGTTGAGGAAGAGATCGTTCCCATCATCATCCAAGTCGACAATGTGTTTTACAGACGCCCTCTCCTCCTGCCTTCGTCTATACAAGTCATCAAACCACTTTTTGAACTGGCAGCTAGAAATAGACCCACTAGGACACTGGTCATGTCTTTTCCTAAATTCGACAAAGTCAGAGTCTGCTTCCACAGCATGATGGACACATGTCTTTATTTCAAAGACCTTCTTATGCTCCCCAGTGTGTTCCACCTGCCTCAAGTGCTGTTTGTATTCGGTCCCTCTGTATACTTTATCACATGAACATCTTGTGACGCTGTAGCGTGAAGACTTTGATAAAACCATGTTGAAACTGCAAGATAAAAGTCTGTTATTTACTACAGTTCTCACAAGAAAGCATTGTTTATCAGAAACATGTTTGTAATAAATGGCATAGGACAGACAATGAAGACCCTAACCTTAAGACCCCAATGTTAGAAAGTGTATCAGTGATGCCTGTAAGATCTGACTTTAAATCTCTAACTTAGAACGTTTGATAGCAAACGTCAGACGACTCACCGTTGAAAGTAGAAAACAGGAGTGAAATTGGCTGGGGAGAAGCGCCTTACATACTTCTCTCTCACAAAGACAGAATATGCCAATGTCCAAATTCGGTCATGTCTCCTTCAAACGATTTCATCTCACCATATTTGGAATGTCAACCGCTGATTTTCCTGACTGACGTAGGGAGTCAAGATTACCATAAATGGGCATTCCCGCTTCGTTGTGACGGAAGGGGAATGACGCACGGCTCACGCTTTGTGATAGCGGTTTCTTTATCCTGAGTGGCAAGTTTGTATAACCCTCAAATGAACTGAATGTATCCGAAGTGAAGACTGAAAAAGATGAAAAGATTGAATAGTTCCTAGCGTGTGATAAAATACATGGAATGGCAAACGTACAGATGCTCACAATGATACTTAGGGGCTTCACACCATTTAAATGTTTTCTTACATCATTATCATGCTCACTTTCGAAGAGGCTTGATTCAATGTTTCATTCGAAGGATGCTTGTAAAGTTCAATACTGCATTCCCATGACATTTCAATTTTATGTGTTTATACAATTGTATAAGCTTTCACTGGACTCGCATCGTCTTATAAAGTGTTCGTTTACGCAGCTCTCGAAGTTATACCTCTCAATAACGTTGAACTCAATCTCACACACACATTGTCTCTTTAAACATGACTGGAATACAGTTCTCCATCATCTACATATAGTGACATGGATGTGACTCTACTACTAAGTCAATCCACTGCCTGCATTACTATAGAACATTTTGCTCTGATGATTCTTCCAATGTAACTAACACCATTACTATTTCCATTTGACGGGTGGTGAAGAAATAAATCTCCTCATGACTTCACGTCTAAGAGTCATCATCTCTCTACACACGTTTATATTTTACATCATGTAACTGCAATAGATCCTTGCTACTTATCATATGGGCTTTAAAACTCTAAACATGATGATTTCATGGCAGTTAGGACTTTGAAGATTTGTGTTGGACAAGTTTTACACTTGTTACACAAAAGTTTGACACTGGCTAGCAAGGCATTGAAGCCTTGAACAAATCGGCAGTGTCCATGCTTTAGCAGCAAATGGTTACTTGCGCGTGCGAAACTGTGACAGTGTACAGTAACGAATTGTCAACTTGAGAATCCTTTCAGTGGCCACGATGATATCTCCGGTGCGATAGCAATGAGCTGTGTGGGAATCAGCTAGGTGGGAGGTCTGAGATGACGATAAGTTTCTGCATCCATGCTCCTTGCACAGATGCGATAGAAAATTCAATGTGTATAGGGGGCAATGTATTTAATGCGACAGATGGTCGCCAACCGGCTGCGCTGTCATTCACCTCTGTGTTCTTGGAACACTCCATCTGCTGAGGGGGCAGCGCAACAAACAGGTGCCAGAGTGCGCTTAGGTTTCATGATAATCATTTTTAGCTGCTTTTCAATGGCAGCGTGTTGAATATTGCAGGCATTGTTAAATGTCAACCAGTGTGTCATTTTCACATCGTCTGCATTCGCACAGAAAATCACTTGATGCAGGTTTCAATGTTGATTCTATTATCAACCTACAAGTAACGCACGATTAGTTTAGGAATGAGACACGTGTTGATTCTCTTAATTTGTCATGCACATGAAAAGCAAACTTACACATTTGATTCTAACCTTTCTTTACAATACTCATGGACAGTCCTAATGTTCTAATGTAATGTTCACTGTTTCATACCAATGAAATAGTTCCACTCTCGTCAACACAGACTTGTAACTCAAATACTTTCCTTTGATAATTCAATGACATTACATGCTTTGCTGTTTCCTGCTGATGAGCGTGTTATGTACCTCTACACAGACTTGTTCATTTTGTTAGTTCAATGTGCGAGTCACAACGTTGAACTGCATCTAAAACTTATGCGTTTCTACAGGTTTTTATATCAACTTTAAACGCGACTGTAGTCATCAACCTATGAAAGTTTTACCAACATAATGTATTAGTCACTAATCATGTAGTTTTTTACACCGCGGAGTCTACAGCTTCATGTTTACGAATTTCATTTGAACGTCAGAAAGTTGAAGTTAGAATATATCATTCACTTTCATCTGTCTATGATGATAGTAAACGTTCTCGATGCACAGATCTCCTTTACAAGTTTCCCGTAAAACATGTGCAACACTTTTGTGAGGTACTCACTTAATCTAGCAGGTTGATTTTTATCTCACACGTGTTTTGAGTGTTTCCTAACTCATATGCATTCGACTCTTTTAAGAAACGTTACATGTTGTTATGTGTATACTTGTATGCTGTCTGTCGATGCAGAGTGCAAACACGTTTAACACTATCTGTCTTTATTTACAAAGCAGTCCACACATGAATTCAATTTGATAAATGTACGCTAACGATAGTGACTGCAGAAACATTTCATAAAACGTTTTTCAGCGTTCGCTAAGTTTTTACTTTCACAACATCATGTCAATGTTTTAACTTCTTACAAAACTTATTTCAACGTTTGCGTTTAGACTTTTAAGCGAATATATGCTTCACGTATTCTACACTAACGGTTAGCGTGTGCGCGATTTAAACCCTAAATCCCTAAATCCAACCGTAGATGACCCTACCCTTGGATTATGGACTTTAGGACTTGTGCTATGACCAACGTGATTAAATGTCATGGAACTTATGGCTAGCCCTCACTCACTCAACGTTTGTGACAAGACTTTACCTGGTTTTATAAAACATTCAACACTGTAGTACTTACTATAAGACCTTTTAACACTGTGAAACAATCTACACAGTGCAGTAAAACTTTCTAGTGCTGTGGTGAACACTGTTTTCATATAACATTCTAAACTCTCAGTCTCACTGGAGTAGAAGACTGCCTTTAGTAAACCTGATGAAGTATTCAGCAATCTAACAGTCATGGAGTTTGCATTTTCTAATAGGGGAACATTTGGCAACTGTCTCCACTCAACATAAAACTTTCTAACACTGTGAAAGTAAGTTACAAGACAATCTACACTGTGCAGTAAAAGCTTTTCGACAAAACTTTCTAGTGCTGTGGTGAACACTGTTTTCGCATCAGAACATTCTAAACTCATACATTCGTAATGTGTGAGGAAGTAAAACACCACAGGACTTCTTATTTCATAAACCCTATGAGACACAGTGCGGTACTGATAAACACTGCGGTACGGATGTAGGAACATTTTCCTATCTCTAGTCTTAATACAAGACAAGTAGCGCTTGGAAGTGAAACATCTTTATACATTTTACTCCAGTAAGCGTCTTTCATCAAACCTGCGATATACATTGCAGTGATGAATGTTTCCAGTCGTTATGTGACTAAGCATGAGGTTTGAAGAGCTTGCATACTAAATAAGAGAGAGGTGCTTCATGTTCGTATTTGGTACGTGAGTGGTCTCCTTTTCATTCCAATTCATCATTTCGTCTCCGTGATAGAGACAGTTCTAAAAAGAACTCATGGCTCATTCTCATCAACTTAGGTTGTCAACGTTTTTCACACTCAGTGCAATGGAAATGTTTTAAAGTAACCTTCGACAGATGGCTAAATGTCACTCTGGCGGTCAGAGCACTACGTCGAGACGATAAGGCAACCACTTGCAAACATGACGCAGAGAGGTTTAACAAGGATTACAATTGCCGAATATCCCATGCGGTACTCTTCGCTGCGGATTCCATCGCCGCCCAAAAGTGACGCCCGTCGATAGGAAGTATTACACCGAACATCTCCTTAGCATGCACACTTTGAGTGTAGGCAAGACGTGAGAATGACTTGATAGCAAGCCACTTCTGTTAGCAGAGAATGGATAAAGTGATTTGATAGCAGACCCTCTGATATCAGAGGGTGAAAACTCAGCCAAGATTTCACCTATTAGCAGAGACATAAAACTTAGAGTGATTTGATAGCAAAGTATCTGTTAGCAGAGAATGGATAAAGTAACACCACCCCTGATAGCAGAGGGAATAAGAGGCCTGGTAGCAGGACCCACAGATTGTAGAGGGGTTTGATAGGAAATGTCCTGAGACACCAACCTTTAGTGCAATGGAGATCTTATAAAGTAACCTGTGGCAGATGGCTAAAGTATTCTGACCTGACGAGAGAAAGCATCACGTCGAGAAAAGAGACCACAACGACCGTTGGAGAGTCGGATTAATGAAGTCTCAATCCCATGCAACACAATCCCTCTATGGCAGTACCCGCCGCCTCGAAAGGACGCCCACCAACAGGAAGTATCACATTGAACATTTCCGTACCATGCACTTCGGTTTGATAAGTGGAGGCCTGATAGCAGAGCCACCGACACTCACCTTGTGAAAGATAAATGTGAAAATAAAAGTCAAATCACTGGTTATATAAGATTTTCCTGAGCTCAGATTAGTCGAGACCGCTCGTCCACTCAGAAGACTTGCTCGTATACACTTATCCATGTCTTCATTGACCTCTGCAGGGTCAAAAACCCCAGAAAACCTCCAAAAATAATGAATTTAAATTTTTCAGCATCTGTTACTACTTACAAAACGTTTACAAGTAGTCTATGACTTGACCTGAATCATGGTCTTTCAAAAAAATGTTGAATGAAGTCCATCCGATTCCTAGAAGCAGAGAACCATGCCTTTAAAGTTTAGGCATTCTACGATGGTCTGATCTCCACGCTTGTCCTGGCTCGCCACTCACTCTGACACCTTAGGTGAATGCGGCAATCGAAAAATCTCCCTTGGTTTCCTACGGAAACCCGGTTTTTGGAGATTTCCAATGCCATCATCGGAGCTCCGGAGTTCACCACCCTCGACCCAGTCGGGCGGAGAACTGATTCCCACAAATAGAGACTCCACTTATATAGTTGAGGGAAGTCGGTCGTGAAACATGTCCTACCTTCCACCTTCTCTCTTTCCCGAAACCTTCCATCAGTGTTCCCTTCTCTGTGTCCTTTCTCTCTTTCCCCAAACCTTCCATCCAAGTCTGCCTGCTGACTTGCCTGTCAGGAGGGGGGGGGAAGGAAAAACTTTTTCTCTGCGACTCCGCTGGAAATCACCCTCTAGATGCAGAATTGCACGTGGAGTCCGAATCTGCCCTCAATTTTCGTGTCCGTTGCTTCGTTCGCCCGCTAGAGCCATTTTCGTAAAAATTCTAACTCTGTCGTTTTTCGATGATGGTCAAAAATCTTAAAGTCACTCTCACACCCCAACGAAAGAAGGTAGAGACAAGCCTTTTTTAACACTGAATTCGTCTCACTCTTAGCTTTCAAACGCGCTATCACACGACTTTCTACCATCTTGTTGGAAGAAACCCTGCCGATGGGGGGGAGGTAGCGAAAACTTTTTGTCACCGATTCACTTGAAACTCACCCTCTATATGCAGAATTTCACGCTGAATCAGAATCTGGCCTCCATTTGTCCATCCGAGTTCTCCTTCTGGCCGAAATACGACCTTTCTTACCCCAAAACGTCCAAAACCCACCTTTTTCTAACTCTGTCGTTCTTCGGAGATTCCTACCTTTTTCAAGCCATTTTCCACTCTAAACCCAGGAAAACTTGGACATATGATGCCTTCCACTGCATTTTTCTCACTCTTACCTTCCAAACGCGCTATAACACGACTTTCTACCATCTCTAGAACCAAAGTTGGAAGTCTGACTGGAGGGGGGGGGTCAGAACTTTTTCTCTCCGATTCCACTGGAAATCACCTACCTAACCCAAAATTTCACGTAGAATCCGAATCTGACCTCCGTTTGTCCATCCAAGCCCTCCTTCTCGCCGATATAGGACCTTTCCTCTCCCAAAACGTCCAAAACCTGCCCTTTTCTAAAGGTAAACCACTTTCCTACCCTTTCCTCACAGGAAAGCTCATCCTTCCTTCCTTCCTTCGAGAGGGGGGGAGGGAACGGTTTCCTCCGCTCGGTCCGATCCTTTCCAGCACATCTTTGGCGAAGACTTTTCAGACAGGAGGGGGGCTGAGTCAGCATGATGACTCATCATTTCACATTTTGCACTTGCGTCTGCAATGGGATCACTACTATCAGTAGGGGGGCTAAAATTTTAGGTGTTGCAAAAGGAATTTTTAGGCAATTAACTGAGGCATGCTACTCACTCTCGATCTGTCAGAAACTACATTCGACGGGGATGAAACTCTGATATTTCCTTTACTTTTTTTCCATTCTAGCTGAATCTTGTTATAAAGTTTTTGGCTTCAGCTTTTTTATCATCATGGCCTTCTGTCATCTTGAGTTAGGTAGGTACAAATAAACTAGATGACAAACAGGAGGGTCACTCTCAAAGTAAAATATGCGTTTCATAGCATCATGCATGTCAATGCTTATTTTATTGTGCCATTATTTATACCGGTATAAACATATTTTGATTTTATTGTGGCCATTCGAATTGGCTTGTGCCTTGACAGGATTCATTCTACGTAATTGTTTCAATTGTTAGGAAGCAGGGATATATTTTTCAACCAATCCTTCCACTTTGGGAACTTTCTATAGCGCTTGCTTGCTTAATAAATAACATTTCTTGAGTGCTTGACACATAGGCCCTATATCAATTGGACGTTTTTCTACATCAACATGCCTTAGTTTTTAGTCCAGTTCATCGGAATTTTTTAATCTTTTTCTCGGCAATATACTGTACATATACGTGATAGACAACTACATCACAAAATGCAGCTAGAATGATTTTGCAGTATACGTAAAATGTATTACTATGCTGTTGGATATGACACTCGAAAGTTGGAATAGGAAGATAATTCATTCTAGCTTCATTTTGTGATGTAATTGTCTATCACGTATTTGACCAATATTATCGAGAAAAAGATTTAGAGAATCCGATGAACTGGACTAAAATGATTATTGATGAAGCTAAGGCATGTTAATGTAGAAGAACGTCAGATTGATATAGGGCCCATGTGATACTCAAAAAATGATATTTATTAAACAAGTTCATTCAAGTGTGCAATCTTTTATCACATATGCAAGTATAACAACGATCACGGCACGAAACATCAGTACAACAGGTAATTATACCTTGTGTGGCTAGAATTGATTTTGTACTATTTGAGTTCATTATCATGATATATTATTATGCTTGCCTGAAATAGAAGGCGTTTTACAATAAACTAGTAATGGTGCTTTTCATCATTTTTGTGGTTGTAGCAGATTTGTAATGCTTTTCAGTGGCAGTGTAGTTCGTTCAGGGGAAGTGATATTAATTTGAACTCATTCCGCACAGGTCATTACAGATCAGTTCAAATCCAACCAAAATCTTCCAAATTTCCTATAGAAAATATCTAGGCCTATGCCTACATGTATTTCATTTACATCTACCAAAATTGGACCTAAATTAACATGCGAGATAACTATATTTTTGAACGTACATAATCTTTAGTAATCAAAATTACCACACCTTTACAGGCCGTTTTTTTGAAATTTTTCAATCTGGCAGGCTGAACGACCGATTATGTGGTTTTGGGAATGTCGAAGTTGGCCTTTAAGCATCACACTTTAAGGCATTTGCTGAACAATTTGTAAACATGTCAATTAGACTCAGTAAATTTTTTATGTACAACATTTGAATGAAATTTGATTGCTCGAGTTGGGTGGAAGTTATTGAAGTATAGTGACAAGTTGGATGCATAATTCAAATTTCCAAAATTTGCGAAAGAGCTTTCGAATTGCTCCTCCTCTTCATTTTTCGCAGCTACACCGTTAGCGCGGTACCGGGTATATACAGCATTTTAAATGCTGAAAGTTCGAATTGTTGACCTCGATCAAATGCGCACAAAATTCCTGTGATATAGCAAGAAAAGAGTTCCATTTGTAATATTTTTGCTTTAAATTAGGTCTACCAAAAGTTGAAAAATCACTGCCCCAGTAACTCTCAAAATTGCCAATTTTCTGACAAATTATTGGTAAATTTAATACGTCACTGTCTCATGGCTCCTCCTTCATAGCTATGCTTATATGCACCAAATCCTTGCTTGTCTTTCACCGTTGAATAATAGTTAATTGTATTTCCAATCACCTAGTGATTTACAAGTTCATAGAATCATGTAGCATAACGGATTATTCTCTCTGAATTCACAATTTAGCCAAAAGCTTGCTCTATGACTGCACAAAAGCAGGTAGGTCAAAATACTGGTAATTGACTTGGTCAAACGAATGATGCTTTTGACCCGTTGACCGGGTTTCATCGCTAGTATGTAAACTTGTAAGGTATCATGTTCTAGCTTTTTGCCTTGTCAAAGATTTCGGCAAGCGATTTTCTTATACTTTCCGAATGCAAGAATGATTTTATGAGTGTTTAATATACTCGCAGCTCCATCGCTGAAATCCATCCCCGGAAACATAATTTCAAAAGAGAACCCGCGGCCTCTCCTTGTTATTTATTGACGAATAAGGCTTCCAGGACTGCTGCAATCATAATCGATTGGTCGAGTCCTCGTCTTATCTTACCGTTCACCAGATTATGCAAGAGCACTGAGTGTCGTTTCGATGCACAGGTCGAATTTCTCTGGCAGAAAACAATCACACTCTGATGTAGGGAAAAAGAGATTGCAATCTGGATGGGATTTCTTAAAATTTGATGGAATTGTGACGATTTGAAAAATCTGATGATATTCATGACATAAGATAAGCGCAAGCGATGGAAAGTTGTCTTTACTTTTCAGCAGATACATTGAGATTCTCCGCTCATTCAATAAGTTCTCAAAGACCTGGTGAGATTTCCCGGTCATCGCATCTTCAGCGAACTGTGGGGTCCTGTTGGGATCTGCATCTCTGAGCTTGCTGTAGTAGCTATATTTCTTTCATGCACAATCATGAGTCAAATGACAAGAGAAAATGCGTGTGGATGGTAATAAAAATGAATTCATTCTGAAATATTTAGGAAATATTTGTTTTGTATTGCTAAATATATCTTATCGATTAATTAGACGATAGTCTGACCTGACTGAATGTCTCGGAGCTGCCACAAGCAAGTGAAATTCTTGGGGAGGGGTTAGCCCTCCGTAGCCCCCTGTTGCCGCGTGCCTAAACGAGCCCTTAGCCTACAGAATTAAATATTTTGGTTATCTGCTTCGGTTTGCTAGAAGTGTGATTAATACGAATTTGACGGTACATCGAGGAACCTATTAAGTGGGCAAAAAGGAATTCCTTATACTTTACAGAGATAGGAAAATAGCCGTGCGTCGCTTGCGGATTAATGTGAGTTCCAGCAAAGTACTTCGATTGCCAAAATTCCTTCAGATTCGAAGAATTCAGATCATTGCGCACAAGTTTTCTCCATAATGTTGGCCCTTCCGATCATTATTAAAGAAAGTAGCAGTCGTACAAAAATTAGTTCACTTGATGTTTTCACATCGTCTCCCCGGTATTTCTCACTGTATAGTGCAAACACTGAATCGAAGCTTGGCATCGATGTGTGTTTTGGTGTGTGCGAAGTGATATAACAGCACGCACGCATCTCTCACTAGCTTTGGTGTCCTCTGCTTACAGCTTATTGTTTGCCATTTCCAATAGCAAGCGATACACTAATTAATAACTATCCATTCGAGAAGGAGCAAGTTGTCGAATTCTGTGATGTGCCATTTCGATAAAAGGTTACATACAATTCTTCCTTTCTAGGAAACCGAAGCGCGCGCAGATGAATCTAATTCTGTGCTTTAGCCACTTACATATTTGGAAAGCATGCATGTCAGTCACCAAAATCACCTATGAGCTATTGCCAAATTATGACGACATCTTTCAAAATGGCCGCCATGATTATAAAAACGGGCTATATCTGTGCGGTAAAGTTCCAATCAGCCATTCATAATATTGAACAAGTTCGCTGGAAACATTTGTGACTTAATTAACACGTCACCTTATCACCACCCACTTTATTTGTCATTGCCTAGAAAAAAATGTTTTTTGACAATTTCGCGCTCTCAAATGTATGCGCTATTTAAAAGGTTCATTAGCACAGAGATCTGTAGGATTTTCTATCTATGTCTGAAATCTATTTATGTGAGATGCGCTATATGTGTTAGGAGAAATAAGGACTCATATGTTGACAATACATAAATGCGTAGGCCACAAATTAATTTGCTTTCGGGCTACAGCAGATTTTCGTAATTATAGCGACGATTTTGAATTAGGCCTATAACGTCATTACTTGACATTATATGCAACCTGTTGGCATATCACTAGTCACAAATTAAAGGAAATGGTCGACTTTATATCTGTTCGCAATACATTATTGGGCCTTGAAATCAATCATTTTCGAGTTATAGCCCATTTTTATAATCATGGCGGCCATTTTGACAGATGACGTCATAATTTAGCAATAGCTCATAGATGATTTTGGTGATTGACATACATGAAATCTGTGACATGCATACTTTCCAAAAATGCAAGTGGCTAAGGGTTCGTATTTTTTTCGTTTGATGGCCGTTCCCGCTGGGTGTGACCCGCTAGCTGTGATTTTCTCAAGGTATGCGGGAACTTTTGCAAGACCGCTTATGTTTCAAAGGTCCTGAAGAATGTTTTAAACCATGATGAACAATGGAGAGTTTCTACCTCGAACATTGAAATGTCGTGCTGCATGCAACCTAATTATTTGGCATTTTAAAGACTATGAACGGATGCACAAAATTGAAACTATGAATTGTGCATGAGATTTCCAACCCTACTAAGAGCATTATCTGTCCAGTGTCCATCCTTGTGTCTCTGTTCAAGCATTTTTGAAAATCTTCTCAGGAGACAGAAATACCTCGGTGATTTTTATAAGATATACTCCGACAAGTCATGCTTTGTACAATGTTGCCTCCACGAAAGGAATGATCGCATTAAGGTTGAAGGCAGCTCGACGAATCGTAGACAAAATTGTTTTGTAAATGTGTCGACTTTGTGTGAACTTCTCCGAACCTGTATATTAAATTTTCTATTTGCATGTGATTTCAATTTTCTTATATAAATTTTCCTCCTCTCTCACGCAAAATGACAGCGAAAATGATTTTATTGAATAATTTCTCGTTAGCTTGAAATGTAATGCAAGAGTTATCATTATCAAAATTATCAATCTTATGATGCTCATTGTTGTCGATTTTTCATAGCTGCAAAAGATTTAAAAACTATGCAGTATTTCATGTGGCTTTTCAAGTGATTCGAAAAATAAGGAATTCAATTTGATTGTATTGTAGAATTCTGCTCTCTGTCATCCATATTTCGTGTTTGATGCAGCATTAGCACTAACTATAGTGTTAAAAATTTAAACATGTGCATTGTGCACTTATCCCAATTAAAGTTAAGGACTTCGTGATGCCACAAGATAATCTGTGTGACTATCTCAATTATTAATTAAAAAGCGTAATTGGATTCTAAAGTTATTCGTTTATGCGGCACCCGAAAAGTTAGGCTCATTTGCGCGTCGATTAGTATAGAGTGGACATAATATCAGGGATGTCTATGAAAGTAGTGAAAACGGTGCCCTACTACATGTGGGATAGGTACATGGATAGGTACATGTAAAATTTAGTGTTATGAATAGGAACATGTATGACATCTGTTTTACTGGATAGGTACATGTGTTTGGTAGACTGGGTTGAGTACATTGTGTGTTTCGGAACGTCTATGATCGAACTTGTGCGACTTAGTTCTGAGTACTTGGGTACGTACCGATAGACGTCCGTTGTTTCATTTTGAATGGGTTTGCTCAATTGCGACTATTGTGACTATTGAAACCATTGTAATCAAGATGACACATTGATTTTCCTTTTACGCAGACAAACTAAGCTATAAATATGAGATAGTTGTTTGATGACATACATAATGATGACTAGTATCCCAACGTCGTGGGTTGTCGCAAGAGACCTTGGATATTCGTTCAAAGCTATAGAAACTGTAACAAATCTCAGTGAAAATATCAACGCTGGTGATTTAGTTGATCGACTAATGGATCTAGATGAGCATGCAATGAATCACAATTTGGATCGCAGGTGGATAGAGGATTTCTCCATGCTACACTGCAATGATAGTGAAATTAGGAGGATCAAATTGGAACGATATGGAAAGAAGGAGACATCTGACAGTGTTTTAATAAAAAGTTCTCCTAAATAAAGTGACTTCAGAAGGAAATTAGAAGAAGAGACATTTGAATTATTATGTGAACGGAACTGCGTTAAATGTTTTAAACAGGAACGATCCCTTCTCTTTTTACCATGTTCTCATAGCGTTATGTGTTCTACATGTTATGTACCCTTTGAAACTTCATCTTGTCCCCTTTGTGCTCAAGAAATATTTTCAACAGTCACTGTATATCGTACATGATGAGTCATCATGCACGTCTGTGATTGGTCACAATTGTGTCTTTGTGTGACTTTTCTATATAAGGAGGACATTGTACCGTTCTATTTCAAGCATAATTTGAGGCTAATACAATGTCAATCAGCATGTCGTTCACTACCAACATTCCCATTTCAATAATTTACCGAAGTCAACTCTTCACCGGCAATATATTTTATTCTGCCGTAAATATAACTGGCTATAAAGCGGATTTGGTGGATCTGATGGAGGAAATAGTGAAGTATTTCCGCTGCGGAGAGGACGTTGTGGTGCAGAGAATGTTAATGAGAGTCGTGAACAACGCTCTTACACGAGTTGCAAGATTTTGGCTCAATGAAGTATTTCGCCCACTAGCTCAAACGGAGATTGTACCGGAATACTCTCGCTGTTGGTGCAGCAGTATCCAACGGAAACTCAACACATGTCTCCATGACATTATCACCTCCAGCTACTATGACGAGAAGGGTGAGAAATGCAAACTGGACTTGTTCAGTGGACCGCCATCAGTAAGCATCAATGTGGCTGCTCAAGGACATTCTGAGGTAATCAGTTTGCGGGCATACTATGCCAATATTTTAAAGACTTTCCATTCAAAGCCCTGCTGTATGTGCTGTTCAATTTCAAAACATCTAATGAAAGACATTGAGCAGCTCATAACTGCTACAAATCAGACTCTAGCCGATGTGAGTGTGTATCAGTTTCCCTCTACAACTTGTTAAGTGTTTTGTGTAATTTTATAAGTACCAGCAACAAATTCTGTGTGAATGCTTGTAGACTTTTGTGTATAATGTTGTAAGTACTAAGCAAAAATTGTAATTGTACTATCTATTTCCATATTAGAATAAAAATGTCTGTAAAACGGAAGGCATCTTCTCGTCAATCGAAACGCTCCTTCAAACCTTCAAGTCAGTTTAAAAAGGCGTTGCGAAAGTTAAACAGGATACATGATAATAAGAAGAAGTGTAAATTGATTCAAAATTCAAGTGATGATTTCATTCGTGATTTAGCTTTTGCAATACACAAATGTCTACCTATTTACTAGCCTCTATTGAATGCTGGCTCTTTGAATAGCATAAAAAAGTTTTCAAATCCAAGGAGTAGTGATAAGAAAAGGCGAAACTAAATTCAGCGCGGTGGTGGTGGGTTTCTAAGTATGTTAAATGATATTGGAAACAGTATTAATGGTGTAATCAATAGTCCGCTTGGAAGGACTGCAGCAACTGCTGCAATGTTAATAACGAATCATAAAGTGACACGTCATCACTTTGATTGATGAGTCATATATAGGTGTATATAAGGAAGACGCTTTAATGATATTTCATCACTTTCAAGTGACAATTCATTTGCGCTGGTTGAAAGCTCCGAATTAGTACTTGTTGAAACATGACTCAGAAAATGTATACAATCAGAGAGGAAAGTGACGCTTTTGAGCAAGATCTCTTGAAGCTTCGTCCGACACGAAAGGTGCAAGGGATTGGAAATACAGTCTACTTTCAAACCTTGAATTATGGTGATGATGGCTTTTATCTTCCAGTTCCATTCTTCCACAGTAATGGCATGTCTACATCAGGGTATAGCAATATGAGATAAATGCGAGTGACTTTTCCAAAATGGCAACAGGTGATTCTTAAAACTATTGTCTCTTTCGCGAAAGAATGTGTTGAGCTGCCTGAAAGTGCTCCCACTCATTGGAGAAAGGCATTAGAGGAAGGAGTTGGTTACAAGGAATTGCCGGAATTCGATACACTGTTTTTAAAACTATCTGATCATTTTCAAGCATTCGATCTCTTTACAAACGCGATGGAATGTGAGGATCTCAAACGGGTCCGCTATATGGGCTTAGTGCACGTTACCGGACTTTATATTGGTTCACATGGTTCGACTGGTAAAGTCGCATCTTTACAAATGAAGGTTCTTCAACTAGTCTATGAACCACTACCAATTGACAAATGCTTAATTAACATTGATAAGACTGCTTCAAGTGATGGGAAGGAAAAAAGCAAAAATCGAAGGCGGAAATCTGAAGATGGTAATCCTAAATTGAAGTTGAAGCGCCAAGATGCTGACTTGAAAACTTTCTATAATCCTAATTGTGATGAGGAAACACAAATGTTTTAATTTGTAAATGTAACTTGAAAGTTTCTATTCTGAATGTAAATAAACGTGATCTGGAACATGTGTCTGTTTTGTTGTTCTAAGCAAAATTAGCGGGATGATGAGTTTAATGTTAATGGAATTATAAGATGACAGATTTTCGTCTATTCACTGATCAAACAATGTGTGTCGCTGGACCAAGTCAGTCCGGTAAAACTACATTTGTAACTGAATTGCTACAATATAGAAATGAAATGTTTAACAAGGAAATTAAGAGAGTCAAATGGAATTATGGAATATTTCAACCACAACTACATTCTGCACTTCACCAGAAAGGTTATGGGGTGAAGCAAGGGTTGCCATCAACTGAGGATATCAAAGCAGGTGACTTACTAGTATTAGATGATCCATTACGTGAAAGCAAATCTTCAAAGGATGTAACTGAAATGTTGATTCAAACTGCACATCATAGGGAAGCTTTTATTATCTACATCACCCAAAACATCTTCGATGGAGGGAAAGAGCAAAGAACTAGAAGTTTGAATACACATTATTTGGCAATATTTAAAAATCCAAGAGATAGCAGTCAGATACATCATCTCAGTAGACAGACATTACCTTAACAACCTAAAGTACTTTCAAAAATATATGCAGATGTAACAAAGAAACCACATGGCTATCTATTTATTGATCTAACCCAGGAATGTCCGGAACGACTTCGATTTCGAACAAATATCATATCTAATTCCGCTGAACCAATGACAGTCTTCTCGGTTCACAGTTAGTTTTAAGTAAGCAATGCACTTTGTTGCCTTATTATTTTCAAACATGTCGTATTCAAAGATGGTAGTCATTCCTCAAGAGGAGTATGTACAATTGACTACATTGCAAAGTGCACAGGAAGTCAAAAACATAGATCAACCTATTACGAATCAACTTAAGGAACTAACACAAAAGGATATGGAAATTCAGAAGATTAAGGATCCCTATCGACGAATGCAGTTAGCAGATGAAAACATCGATGTTAGGCGACAGATTCGTGACAAGTTGCGACGATTTATAACCTTGTCAACACCTCGACCATATCGTGTGCGCGCTGAGCGATTATTTGACTTCATTGATCCACATGTGAAGTTCAATGAGAGAGGGAAGATAATAGATGAAACAACTGGTGATGTCATTAGAAATAATCACATAGATGACCTTCTACAATATGCTGTCAGAGATGTAAGGCGAAAACTAGGTGCACCACAAGGGTGGACATATTTTTAGAAAATTTTATCTGATCAAAATGTACCTCACAATATTATTGGAGGACCGACTGTGAATGAGCTGGATAAGGGTCACTTACAAGATGGATCAAAGAGTAAAACACCCACGATGGCGGTCAAGCGAGAGCTTCATGATCCCGATGATCTGCAACCAAAAAGAGCTACTAGGCGCTCAATGCGTGTTGCGAAGGAGTATAGTAAATATTAAGCAAATATGAATTAAGCCTTGCCTCATATCATGTCGTTACAAAAATTTTGCTGTTGTTTGAAATCTGCGCTCGAAGGTAAAGGAGAAGAGGGCATAGAGGTTGATATCAATTGTGTTAGCAGTTGCTGTGCGAGTAATACGCGTGCAAATCAGAACAAAGACGATGAGTACACCAGTGAAACTCAGAAAGATTTATTACGACTTATTTCACCCCGCAAGTTTCAGTCGTCCGGAGGTTCTAGCCCGTGCAGCAGGTGTGGGAATAGAGAAAGTCAAGAAGTGGTTAAGGAGTCAACCGACTTACACTCTTCACAAAAATGCGAGAAAGCGGTTTCCAACAAGAAAATATGTTGTTAACAATATAGATAGTCAATGGCAAGCGGACTTGGCTGACATGCAACAGATATCACAGTACAATGATGGCTATAAATACATCTTAACCGTAATAGATATTTTATCTCGCTATGCTTGGGCACGTGCGCTGAAATCTAAACGAGGACCAGAAGTTGAAGCGGCTTTTCAGAGCATTTTCGATGAGGGGCGTGTTCCGCAAAGAATACAGACCGATCAAGGGAAGGAATTCGAAAGCTCTCATGTTCGAAGTCTCCTTAAAAATCATAATGTGGAATTGTTTAGTGTCAAAAGTGCTTATAAAGCTGCCATGGTTGAGAGGTTCAATCGCACATTGAAGACAAAAATATGGCGCTATTTCACTGCAAAAAATACACATGTTTGGATAGGTGAGCTGCAGAAATTTGTTAAGAATTACAATGAAAGCTACCATCGAATCATTAAGATGAAACCAGTTGATGCTACCGCAGATAATGCGATGGATGTATGGCTTCGATTGTATGATAAGAAAGCGAAAAACATCTCCAATGAAAAGAAAATGTTGGTGATAGAGTTCGGATTTCAAAGGTTAAGTCTACATTTGAGAAGGGGAATCTACCTAATTGGACTGAAGAAGAGTTTTTTGTAGATGATGTAGATAGAAAATTTAAACCCAGCATGTATAAATTAATAGATTACCATGGCAATCCAATTGAAGGGAAATTTTACTCTTATGAATTGCATGTAGTAGACAGAAGTGAAGAGGTGTATATGATTGACAAAATAATTAGGAGGAAAGGTCATGGCAATCAAAGGAAATATCTAGTTAAATAGAAAGGATATCCTGATTCATTCAATAGCTGGATAACGCACCAGGATCTACAAAATGTGGAGGTGGGAGACACTCGTAACTTTTAAGCTAATATAGCATGTGACTTCTTCCATATATGAGTTTAACATGTCTACTAACTTCAACATCATTCTTCCAAGCAATAGCAACCCCAAGATATTCCCAAGTAACAAACCATCTCTATACTCCGTTGAATTCGCTAATCCAATTACTCTGCATGGACCCCATGAAGTTTATCTAACTGAAATTACTTATTACAACGATATCAGTTTGCTAAAGAACAACTATTTTGAATTACATAAAGAAGTACGAGAGAAGGATGATTGCTTTCGCATATTTCAAAATAGTCTACATGGTACATGGGCTTTTCATCATCTAACTTTACATCCTTTTTCAACATCTTTACCATCTGTCCAAAACATGATTAAAATTCAAAAGGCATTTGCAACGTTAACTTTTGATTCTAAGGTTCCCACAATGAGCTTGCAAGATACAGAAAAGGAAATCGGTAGAATGTTTGGACGAATAAATGATCTCTTCAAGCTGGCTTTGAATAAATTCTACAAAACAGTCATAAAGGGGTCAACAAAATTGATGAAGGAAGGGAAACATGTTCTTCTTGTATTAGGTAAGGATTTGAGTCATACTTTTGGGTATTCCAGAACAACGTTCTCATCAAGGTGTTGGTACAATGGACGTGGGTGGAATTCAGAGAGGAAAGTCACTGATTTTCAATGTAGAATTGTGCCATTGTATGCATTACAAAAAAGAAGCGTCCGAGTAAAAAATCAATTTGAGGTCATTAGAAGTGTTGAAGACTTTGCAAGAAAGTTTCAAGGATCAGTGCCAGAAACGTTAATGACTTGTGAATATTAGAAAGAGAAAGTAACTTTATTTACTGTTGAAACGGAGGCAGAATTTATTGTTTTTTACTAAAAAGACACCATTGGGAAAGTCTGATTCCTATGTTAGTGAATTCGGATCTGAAATGATTGGGATGTTTAAGGGCCTTGAAAGCGCACCTTGGCTGACAGAATTAAATGATACATTCAAGGTTCAATTGTCCTTTTCTAAACTCAAAGCATCAACAAATGCTTCATGGGATATCCACGTATACAGCGAAGACATATTGGGTGATGATTTGTCTACTTCCAGTGAACTTGTAAAAAGAGTTAATTTGAACATTGAAAGCTTGAAAACGCCATCTGAATTGTATACAAAGTTAAATGAGTTTGGTGTAGATTACCTTGATGCAGATGAATATCACTTTTCTTATGATCCACATAAGAAACGCATGATTGTAAAGGTAGGGAAGAACTCTCTTATAAAGGTGGATAGCGTGTTAACGACCACATTGGGATTCTCAAAATCAACTATTTATGAAGGCACATCAATAGGCGATACAGCCCCATCACTAGAGCGTGATATAAGTAACTTGTACGTCTATTGTAACATTATTGAATATACAAGGGTTGGCAACATTGAGGCCCCACGTCTGCGCACATTTCCTATCTCATCCGTAAGGAAGCAACTAATCAATCGAGAATTTTTTAACACAATGTGTCTACCAATCAGCCGAAATTACATCAATAGAATTGACATGTCAATTCATGATGACGCAGGAGAAATAGTACCGTTCTGTGGTGGTGTTACTGTTTTGACCCTACATATTAGGTCACGAGAATAAGGCTTTACGCTATTGTGACTTCCATAGTTATTCAATAGTCATGATGACAGGCATTTACAGTAGACCATCATATCAGAGCGGTTATCCCGTGTTTGTTGGAGGTAGACGACAAGTTGGAGGAGGCATATTTGGTGCACTAAGACGTATGGTTCTTCCAACACTCAAAAAGTATGGCGTACCAATCATGAAGCGTGTTGGAAGCAGGGCTTTAGATTTTGGTGCAAATGTTGCAGCTGATGCGCTTCAAGGTGAGGATATCGGTGAATCTATGAAAATGCGCGCGCAGCAATCTGCCATAGACGCATTAGATGATTTAACAAAGACGAGACGTACAGTTCGGAAGAAGCGTAGGAAGTCAAGACAAGTTGGATCCGGTCGAGTTACTAAGCAAAGACGCAGGAAAAGTAAAAAGCCGACTAGAGCAGCACGTTCTAAATCTAGACGTCGAGTGAAAACAAGAAAGCGCAAACGAAATTCCACTGCGACAGGAAACAAGTCAAAACGAAGGAAGACAACATATTTATAGAGCTAATACGATGCAGAGTATCAATTCGGCTTTGTGTTTCTTCGATTCTCCCCCTCATCAGACCGACGTCATCTCCTCAACAATTGTAGACATAGTCCCCACAACAAATATCGATGGTAACCAGCAGCCTATTCAGTTTGATATACCTGCCAATCCTCAAGATTATATTGACTGTCAATCCATTGATTTAGAGTTGTGTATACGAATTAAGAAGACTGATGGTACAAATATTGATTCATCCAAGGATAAAGTGGGATTGGCAAATCTTTCTATTGCCAGTCTGTTCTCAGATGTGTATCTAATATTGAATGACAAACAGATTGAAGGAGGGGATCGAGCATATCCATATGGAGCATACATACATACAATGACGCAATTTCAAAAGCAAGCTAAACAGTCACACTTACAAGTTTCTGGGTGGTATGATGATCAGCAAGGGAAATTTGATGATGTCTCAAATACAGGGTTAAAAAGACGAATGGATTTAACAGCGGATTCAAAGGAATTATACTTGAAAGGATCTGTCTATCTTGATTTCCTTCGTCAATCTAGATATCTGCTATCACAGGTTAAAATGCAAATAAAATTTATTTGTGCAAATCCTGAGTTCGCGTTAATGGCTTTTCGAGCTACAAACTATCAAGTCAACATAAGTAATGCCGTGCTCAATGTAAGGCGAGTAACAATGAACCCGTCAGTCATCAACGAGCATGCGACAGGATTGAGGAAAAACAATGCAATATATCCAGTTAATCACAGTGTGTTGACAAACGTCATAATTGGTGCGGGATCATCCTCACATGCCTACCCAAAATCTTTTTCCCACTGCAATGCCAAAGGCGGTGTATATCACATTTGTGGAAAATGAGGCATTCATTGGTGCTTTTGAAAAGAATCCATTCAATTTCCAACACTTTAATGTTAGCAAACTAGCACTCTACCAGGATGGGAAATTTGTATCTTGCAAAGCATATGAGCCTAATTTCAAAGATGGTAAATTCACACGTGAATATGGTTCTACTTTCACCGCCCTCAACATGTTTAATACAGATGATTCAAATGGAATTACAATGGATATGTACAAGAATGGCTACTTCTTCATTATGTACAACCTCACAGCAGATGCAGATCTAGGTGGTGAAAGCGTAGGAGTTACAAAGCCTGGAAATCTACGACTGGAGGTATCATTTGAGTCACCTTTGAAGAAAACAATTACTTGTCTCATTTATGCCATCTATGATAGCAAAGTTGAGATAACGAGCATGAGAGACGTGACTGTCAGCTATCAGAGATGAGTAACTTAATCAACATAGAAATCTTGAGGAAAATGAGGAAAGCTCATCCCTACTCCAAGACAATATTTCTCAATGTCTTTTCTAGAGATAATTTACCTGATTCAATTCCTTTCTATCCTTGTTCGCTTATCATCAATACGGATACCAGCAATCTTCCCGGAAAACATTGGATTGCTGTATACATCAATCGTTATAAAGTGGCCGAATATTTTGACTCTCTTAATCAACCTCGTTTACATGATATCGCATTATGGATGAACAGGTTCTCCTGGAATGTTAGGAAAGTGACATCGTTCCCACTTCAAAGTAATACATCTCTAATGTGTGGTGGCTATGTACTCTATTTTGTCAATGAGAGACCATTGAAAAATAACTGTAAAAGTGCTTTAGAATTATTTTCAAAAAACTGTGATAAAAATGATGTAGTTCCTACTAAATATGTCGAAACAGTTTTAAAATAAAGTTTTATGTTGTATCATTAACTTGCTCTCTTTTTTTCAAAACAAGGGTCTATAAGGAAAACAAAAACATGTTCATATTTCATTATCTATTCACATATATACAAAATCTACAATTTGGTTTTCATGAAACATTTTTTCAAATCACATATGATGAGAGGCACATCACCTATGTCTTTGATGCCGGTTATCACAATCTTTCCATTATGGAACACATGAACATGATATGGATGCCAGTTAGTCAATTGAGCTGCTGGAAATAACTCCACTTCATAAGTTAGATTATGTGATGATGTAACTTTACGGAAATCATAGTGATAGTGTAATTCACATAACACGGTCATTGTCTTCACTTTCCAATCAGATAATGAATCGCCAAGTAGATGTTCCAAAGTAAAGTGTAGATATGAGAGATCACCCTCCACGACCCTCCCAATATATTGGATTGTTCCATTTGGAAAGAATAGGATAGTGAGAGATCTATCCTTCCTCTGAATCCTCCATGTTAACATTGAGGGTCTTCCAAGATGTAAGGAGTGTAAGCTCGTTGTCGGCTTCAATTTGCGTTTTATCAGTAACCATTGTTTTCGGTTGGGTATATTCCTCTCGATCTCTTGTAGATTGAGTTTTGACTTTGCTTTTGTAGTTAACATCCGATTTTCAACTTCCAACCGTTTGATGTCCTCCATCTTTAATGAATGACGTTATCTGTGGTAGTATCTCCCTTCTAAAGGTTTCCCATGTGACGTCACTGAAACGAAAAAATCGATATTCAACATCTTCCCGTTTTGGTGAATAGACGTATAGTTTGACTGATGAATCACACTTTATCCATACCTTGTCATCGAGAGGAATCTTGATCCGAGTCTTATGGTTGCCAATGAGATCCGCAAAGTCTTTCAGTGAAGGCAATGAGTCAATACTAATGCAAACGCCACGATGTTTTCGAACACTATTTGCTATTGAATGACGAAATGCTATTCTTTTAGAATTTGTTATGTAAACGTTTTGAACGTCACTAAGTTTCCATGTTCTAATGTAATGAGGCATGTTCCGAAAGCTATGTTTCAAATTTAGGTTTAATGTTTGCCTAAAGTTTGTTATTTTATTAGCTCAACATATCGGAATGATGTTGAGTACAAATTCTTCACATATTCATTCACATTAGGACTACCTATTTATTAGTAATCATTTCTACATATCGGAAAGATGTAGAAATTTCAATTTTAGTATGACTACTTATGTATTAGTAAGTGTTGCTACATGTCGGAAGATGCAGCAATCGCAAGATCTATTAGAAGTGGAAAATTGTATTGCATTTATTTAGACTTATTCTACATCACCTGTGACAGGAAGGCATCTCCTTCTCTTCGACGGTGGGGGAAGACCTAGGCTGTAGTGTCCATATGGTAATGATAAATTTTTATCCAGCCAACAGCGCTTATCCTCCCAAAATGAAAGACCTCGCTTCCTAAATGATTTTTTGCTAACTATGTGATTTTTTGAATTTATAATTGTCATATCTTCAATTGTATCATTCTGACTATAATAGACACTCCTATAGTCATTATGTTTCAATTTTTTAACTGCTGCTCTCTGAATTCCTTTTGCACGTTTGATGCTATGATTCGTAGAGTCTAGATATTTCATTGAATACATTTTCGGTTTTAGTAGGATCATTTCCTCAAGCAACTTTCCAGCACACTCATCCTTAAAACAACCTAATCTAGCTTTGTTTGTAGTTGAGTATAGTCAGTGGTGACTGTAATAGTTTGAAGAGTCAAACTTTTCACCGAAGTATAGAAGTATATCTTCCAGACGGACAGATGGTAATGTGTATAAACATAGGAAGAAACTGTCGGTATCACCTCCACAAAGCCGCGTTCTATTTATCAGTGGACATCCTTTTAGATCATTGTAATATAATTGATACATTTCCAACTTACTATAGTCAAGTACTGCTTGACCAACATATATTATTTTATTTAAAACTATTGAAGGTTTGTACATTTCCATACCAACCAGATCTTCATCAAATATTTTGTGTTGAACATATAGAGGATGATTTGACAATTTCAGTAGTTGTTTCTCATTGTTGACTAGTTTAAATTTTTTCCTTCTCCTTACATTTTCCATTGTTTTACCATATAAAGAATTATTCTTCAACTTGTAGAATGACTTTTCGAAGTCAGTGCTTGATTGAGCCCTCTTTTGAGAGTTCATATCAATGTATCTTTTTAACCAAGACTTTTGTGTGAATTTTATGCCACAATGAATCTTCTTGATTCTCATGCCCATGGTCAAGTAAGATTTTAAAATTGAGTAGTGGACTACATAATTTTCCCTATCAAATTGATAGAGCAGAAGTTTCTTGATTGAAGAAAAATGTGTATTTGGTCTTACTTTTTCATATAGATTTTTCATATAGTGTGAAAACATTCTCTTTTCAATCATCTGCATTTCTGGAGCTAATGGGAAATCGGCAGTGTCATCATGAATGGCTGCAGGATACTCTAAATCTAAATCAAAAATGTAGCCGATTTCACCATCATCATCTATATTTTGAACATTTTCTTCATTTAAAAAATTATCTAATTCACTTGCATTCAAACATTTGAAATTTGAGTGGGGTAGATTCCTACTGAGTGAAGAACCGTAAAGGTTATTAACATCTAAGTAGGTCAAATGTCGACTTTCATGTATATTATTTCCTAATTCTTCAATGCGTGCACGCGCTCGGTGAATGTTGGGGAAAGTCATATCCCCTCTAATTCCTCGTTCAAATAGATTGTACATATTTTCATCTTGTATGAAGTGTGGGGGATCATTGGAAGAGAAATTTAGTGCTGAGGTAAAGCTAAGATGTGGGAGACTGACAAAATGTACAGGGTCGACTTCATCCTCACGTTGACTCAATGCTCTAAACACTTCAAATATGTCTGCCAACAATAAAACATCTAACTTCAAATATGCCAGCATGTAGTCACCAAATGTGCTACAATTAAATTCAATCCACGCCTTGTTAGCGTGTTCATATTCACTATCGGAACAGTGCTCACGAGTAAGATCATTATAGAATTCAAATTGTGGTGGTAGACAGTCTTCCGTCAACGTGTTTCAGTTTTTGAAGTATGAATATGGAAACACTCCCTTCTGATATAAAACACTATCACTTAATTGTGGAAATTCTACCCTTAATGTCTCTACATGCTCATACGTTTGCAAGCCCTTGGCTAATTCACTCAAGGACGCACTTAGAATTTGATATGAGTCTAAGAATTTTAGTTTAAAGTATACTGTCTTCCCTTTGTATTCATTTACAGGGACACTGGCGGATAAAGTTATATATTTTTCAGCAGTTGCTGCTACAACATCTAATTTCCAAGATTTCATTCTTCCAATCGCTTTATAGCAAACGATGTGACTATCATAATTTTTAAAATTGTGGAAAAATATGGGGAGCTCCCGTCTGTTTAGTCTTAACCGGAGATTGCATTGACTACATAATGTTTGCCTATATCGTCCGGTGATATGATCATGATCACGAACTTTTATGACTTCATAGCTGAATTTCGATTTACATTTGTTGCAACATTCTGCATTCTCATGGCGTGCTTATTCATCCGCTGACAGTGACATTGGCTGCCTAGTTGTTGCACATTGGTTGTCATATAAGTCTTGGGCTACAGTTTCTAAGTGGTGCAAGAAACTAATTATGCAATTTTCTCCCTCAAAGAGGTAATGCTTGTTTTCAAATTTCGATTGAAGGGCATTATGCCAGACATGGTAAGCTCCAATGCCCGCAGGTTTATGTATTTTGTTATCAATGTAGCACTCTATATCTGCATAAATTACTAAAGGAGGACTTAGTTGATATTCCATGCTACTTGCTAGTACTTTTAGATCTGACGGCATTTTTTCTATTTGTGCTTTTCCTCGAATGCAAAACTGGAAGTGTCGTTCTAGTGTTGTCTTATATGTGAATGACTGAGTGCATCTTTCACAGAAGTATTTATGTCTTTTTAAAGTTCTCCTATACAATCTTGACAGCTTTGGAATTCCACAATAGTGTGCTGCTCCATTGTTTAGAATTAGCAAAATATTAACCGTTTGCCTACCAGTAAAGTTACTATTGTAACGAACACCTTTGAGTCCATTTTCATAAAAGTGAATGTTAATTTTGATATCGATATTTTTCTCAAATTTTGGAATATCTTTGATTGATACTGGTGTGGAAATGCCTTCCATATTTAGCTCAGATGTCCACTTACTATATGATTTTACTTCATTCCTTGAATAAGGTACTTCATTATAATGCAATATTGATAAAACTGGATATAGGAAGCAATCATTTGCATTTGAATTGACATTAATGACAGCTCTAGAGTTTTTAACTTCTTTGGTAGAGGAAATGATTGTCCACCTGACAGTATTGGACTTGTTATTACATTGAACTCTATATTTTGTACATCATCCATAATCTAATTGCTACCCTTTCTTGTGAAGGCTTCAATATGATTTATCAGACTATTTAGATGATCCTGAAACCAAGCATCATAGTCATAAATATAGTTTGAGGATGATGAGGTAAAGTGTGCGAGAAAAGTTTCTTCTTCTTGAGGATTATAACGGAAATAACGAATTTGTGCAATCAGGCGACCGCGCAATTGATAGCTCCTTAGTAAGTCAGACACTAAATTCCCTAACATGGAACGCATGCTTTCTAAGAATGATGTTATGTCCACAGTAGGTGTTGTTGGCGTGATATCATACACACGTGCATGGCCATTGAGTGCGCTTTCGCTGAGACTAACAGTTCCATAGTTATTATGCATATTCATCTCACTATTTGTGTTATGTACATTCATATGCTGTCGAAATCTACTTATAGAGTTATACGTTTTGCCACACCGAGAGCAGTATTGCATAAAGTTTTGTATGTTAGTTGAAGCGCTGGTTGTTCGCTTAGAAGTAGATCTATTTTGATTATTTGAATTTGACTCTGTTATACTATCATTCGGTTTATTATTGCATACAAGTTTATGCCTCTTAAGATTATCCATCCTATTCGTCTTATATGGACACTTGCTACATTGATACGTTTTTCCTAACTTACAAAATTTTTCATGTCGTTGCAAATTGCCTATGAGAGTGAACACTTTTCCACACTTGGTACAGACAACCATGATTATTGATGAGGATTGAAATTAGCAAGCCCTTATATACATCTATCATCCTATGACGTCAACGTTATCATTAGCCAATAGCTTATGTTCCCATCGGATGCAAAGAGAAAACATAAAATGTTTGATAATTTCTTTTTCTTAAATGAAGAAAGATAAAAGTTAAAAGTTAAAGTTTGGCACACTTTACAATACCGCTGTGATTCAGCTTCAAATGACTGCATCCTTTTGCGCAAACGCTGAAATCGTTCATGTGAGTCAGTCTCACTTTCCTACTACGTTGTTTATATACTCAATATGTGAATTAAAGTTTCCTTTTCATGAATACGGCTATTTGAAACCTGGGAGGCCAACAGGAGATTGCTTTGTGTTAGGTTCCTCACAGATTCAATTAAGCCTCTGTTCTCCTCCTTCATTTTCTTCTTCTGCTCCTCTGCCTGCTGTATGCGCTCCTGGCAGAGACGCAACTTGGTCTGCATATCCTCTTCTGTCGAGGTTGCGTCCAAGTCGACGTTATAATCCCGCACTGGGAGAGGAGCCGTCACATCCGATGTTGGTAGAGCTGCAACTGGGGGAGGTGTTGTGGGAAGAAGTACCGGGGAGGAAGGAGCTGCACCTGGCGTCGGTAATTGGTTCGGGGGAGACACCGGCGAGGAAAGACGTGCAGGGGATGATGTAGCCAAGCAGATCATTGGGGACGGCGGCAGGTGGACACTCCAGCTCGAGGATGCCCGGATGTTACTAAAGGACACCTCCTGTGATGCATGCATCACGGAGTCCTGTAATCGAAAAGAAACAATTGTTTATGAACTATTTGCAATTGTTAACATTTATGAAAATTAAAATTAACACTACGTAATATCAATTACATAAATTAAAATTAACTTGTTGACATTTATTAACTCCAAATGTGAATTTCACATACCTTCAGCGCGATTGTCCTTCGATTGGATCCACCTTCATCCTCCAAAAGAACCACGAATCAATCTAGAAGATAAATTGATCTATTGCAGATTAGTAAATTTATACTCAAGTGGGTTTCTAAATTACAATGGAAAAGTTCTCTGCTCATGCTGTCATCTAAGCATTATACTTACATTTGCAACAGAATTATCGTCATCGGATGAGGATGTTGGATTAATATTGATTTAATTTATGCACACGATTACTAACCTGAGTAAATAGAATCTCACATCTTGAACGGCTAGTTTCTTCTGGACCAACACCTTGGCTTTCTTCGGTGGCGGCATCACCATGTCCTGAAATGTGTTAACCACAAATTTATTTTAATCTAAAGGAAGCAGTACTTTTTGTCAACTGTGAGTCAGCTGTCCGTTCAAGTTAGCATTTAGAATTGACTGCACTTACCTCAAAATCACTCAAAGTCTCATCAATAAATTCTCGAGACTTGGGGACTTTCTTAGGTACTCGGGACTTGGGGCTTTCTTTGCCTCAGGCTCGTCCACCTGTGAGAGCACGCCTTCAGTCGGCCTTTCCTTGGTAAATAGCCTCTCCAATTTCTTTTTCTCTGCCTTGGAGGTAAGGTTGATGCCTTTCCGGCCATTCTGTTGGGCACATGGAGTGTGTTTGGCAATTAAGGCCTTTGCTGAGTCGCTGTTTACCTTGTCGTTGCTCCTCTCATATGTCTTACAGGTTAAGCAATAGAGGTACGTGAAATCCTGTTTGAATATGCAGTCTTTGTGACCACTCTTGTTGGCATGTCGAACAGGCAGTCGGCATGTTTCACATTAGTGAAAGATCAGCCGTTGTCGCCCAATACTTTCATGTCGGACCATTTCTATATAGGAAAAAATTTGATTATAATTTAATCTCTTGTTAAACGAGAACGCATTTATATACCATCAACAAAGCTCTATTAAGTGCTACTTTCATATTGGAAAAATCTGAGAAAGAAATAAAAATTGAAGTTGAAATTGAAACCGAAAGTCGAAAATTAGATGTTTATTCGAAAACGGTTTGCTCATAGAAAGAGTTGAAATTTGTAAGCAGCTGTCTTGAAATTATTTAATTTCGAAATTAATTAAATGGAATGAAAGTGAAATTTCGAAAATTTCAACCAATCCTCAATTTGTTTAATTAAACAAGCTTGAATTTTATACATCTGCTAGCAGATGACAGACTGAATATTTAAAATGGATGAAGGCTTTATTTAGATATCTTTTATTTATAAACGAACTGTGAAAATGTTGTTGATTCAAATACACTTACATTTAAACTGATATATTCATGTCTCTTGCTCAATGACTTAATATAGGATGAAAAATTAAAAAAAACATGGTTAATAATGTAACATAAAGCGTTCCTATCCTAAAACCCAAGCTTCTATATTTAAAGCTATTTGGCTGTAAGAACTTAATAATGTTCCTGCTCCCGAATATCCTAAAAAGTAGGACAACATGACAATGAAACTCACTTCAGAATTGTAATATGAATCGGAGAACGGAGGAACGAAGAACGACGTCTGCTATGGACACTGAATAATTCAAAATGAGTGAAGATCTGAAGTGTGCAAGTTCTTTATATATGAAATTGACAAAGCAACTATGAACAAAGACCTTATGACATCACATCCTGGAATTGGTACGGTTAAACAAAGTTGATAACTCAAACAAGAATTGGAACAGCTGGTTTATTTTTAACCTTAGAAATAGAAGTGCCATCATATGTGTTGAAACATTTCTACATGTAAACAGTAGAGTGAATTCAAAGTAATATGAACTGATGGACTGATGTATTATTTGATATATATGTTATTATTAATAGTCATATAATGATTCATATTTGAAGATATAAAACGTGTGATTTGAATAGAACATTAAATTTGAATTAAGCGCTAAATTTCGAAAATTCGAATTTCGCGCCAAAATTCAAATAATCAAATTAAAATACAAGGTTGGGGTTAAGGGTTAGGGTTAAGGTTAGGGTTAGGGAAGCAGGAAGAGTATCTATGGCACCCGAAGCCCATGGGTAAATAAATTTTCGAGTGCGCGAAGCGGCCGAGAAATTTTGAGGCCCCCCTCCGCCGTGTATGAAGTGTATGAAGGTCAAAGGTCAAGGTCAAGTGTAGAGGTTTGTATATTATGGTCATTTTTAGTTGTAAAACTTTAACTTTGAAAATTTGTAAACTTAGTCATTTTTGTAAAAAAACTTGGAATTTTTCAAGTTGCATACAGATGCATACAACTAGGATTTTTTCATCAAATGGGTACATACAATATATCATTCGAATGCTCTTTTCATGCTTATTGTAATGGTGTATTTTATGACACATGTATGATATCATCCTGGACTGCTACAAGCATTTTAAAATTAACAACATAACTGTTTCTTTAAAAGTTATATGTTCCTATTTATGTCAAGTTGAAGTCTTCATATTTGATTTTTTGTTTCAATTCAGTTATTGAACATCATTAATTGTAGATAGTTATTCCCCTTTCACATTCAGACCTTAATTGAAGACCGATTTGTGAAATGACAAAACAAGTGTGTTCATATATACAAATGAATATTAAATAAAGAGATTAAAAAACACACTAAATGTCATCAAGGTAAGGAAATGGAGCTAGTTTCTTTAAGTCCACTTGCACATGGATCCTGGTCTTCTTGGGCGCACAGCGACAGCGACGTGGTGTGTCTAGGTCGATGACTGAAAATTCGAGAGCGGTTGTGAGGTTCCGCTCGTTCAGCTCCATTCGCATGAAGACCCGTTTCGTGTGGTACTTTCTCGGAGCGTTCTTGACTTTGACAGTGACCCTTCCATATAGTGGCGTTCGCATGCACTTTTTATTCATGTGACGCATCGTCTCGATTGATACGTCACCATCTTCATCACTCGATTAGTCGGGAGATGCAGGGGCTTGGGTGAACACCACCGGCTCGTTTGGTGTTGTCGATCGCTCCATCAGAGATTGGGGAGGTGTATTGGTACGTTCCACTGGCGAAGTGGTACGATCAGCAGTACCGTTCTCAACTGCAGCTTCCTGTTTGCGATCCATTATGACTTGTAGATTTAAAATAATTGTAACTTGTAAACGTGAGGATTAGAACCTTTGATAAGAATTGGTACAAACCTCGGACTTATATACTTTTTAAACAAAGGAAATCCTAACAGCCAATCAGAGAGGTACCGAACTTCCTTAAAGAATATATAACTATATAAAGGATGTCATTGTTCCAAACTGTTAAGTACTTATCCTCAACCTTCCATAACAAGAAGCATGTCCTCAAAACCTTTATTCTATTTTCAAAATGACAGCCAAGTCATTATGGGAGGTCAGTTGGATATGACCGTGCATCTCTGTTGCGGCCGCAAAGTGGCCTTGTGGAAAACTTTAACTGTGACAGCACTTCAAAGGCGGAGTGGACTACCAGTGAAGTGTCCGGTACACGAGTGTGAGCATGACTTCACCAACAATCAGACATTTCATCAATGGTGTGATGACTTCCTAAAGATCATGGAGTCGCCTGAGGGACGTGATCTGTAACCATCATTTATTTTTCACGCTTAAATTAAACTTACATTGTAAATCTCTTGTCTTTTTCACCTTAAACATAGTTCTGGAATTGGTTTTCTTATTAGGGGTAACTAAATCATAACTGCACATTAAAGTTTTCACATCTAAATAGTGCTACATTTAAAATAATTGTCACAATAGTCGCAATTGAGCAAAACCATTCAAAATCAAACAACGGACGTCTATCGGTACGTACCCAAGTACTCAGAACCAAATCGCACAAGTTCGATCATAGACGTTCCGAAACACACAATGTACTCAACCCAGTCTACCAAACACATGTACCTATCCAGTAAAACAGATGTCATACATGTTCCTATTCATAACACTGAATTATACATGTACCTATCCATGTTCCTATTGATAACACTAAATTTTACATGTACCTATCCATGTACCTATCCCACATGTAGTAGGGCACAGTTTTCACTACTTATGAATAATATGTATATGTAGAACTCGGGTTACACAACTCCAGAAGAGTGGAGAATTGACTGTGGGCCGAAGTTTTGCAAATCGCAACATTTATCTGAAAGGTTTCATCAATATTTTGAGCTTAATTAGAACTTTAGAACTTCATGGAATTACATGTATAGTCAGCTAATGTCGGCATCAATGTTATGTATCAGATACACTTACGTTATTACAAGGAAAATTAGTATATATCCAGCTGATTTTATGGTGATTATTATATCGATTTGCTCTCACTGTGTAATGTTTTTTAGACAAGCTCACCATCAAATTTGTAAAGAAAGTCCGCAAAATGTGAATAATCTTTTGACGGAATGTTTTTATTCACTCCCTGATTATAGATGCTGCAGATCAGAGGCTCATGTCCACATCGCAATGTTTGTGCTTATGCTCGATATTTGCAATATCAAATAGTTATATGATTATTTTTGTCATCAAAGATAATGGTTCGCACGATATGGTGTGCTTTCTTTATTTTGGAGTTGTGGCAATTTCAATTGCTTCAAAGATTCACAATGAGTATAGTTCTGGAATTATTCCAAGCATCGAGCTATTTACAACCATCACTGTCTTCTCCAAGAAGTGCTGTCTTCAAGAAGTTAGAAGCCAATGAATATATTACAAGATACATACAACATTCAACAAATATTGTTAAATATAAGGTTGAATATGTCTCCCACGCAACAAGATATTCACTCGTCCTGTAGCTGTGCAACGCATTGCACAGAAGTGGTATAAGCATATCCAAGTTGCCGTAATCGCTGCACGCGAAAAAGTATTATTTCTATAAGTCCAGATCTCTGTTTATGTCTGTAAATGATTGCGCTCATGTTTGCCCTTTGACATGAATAGTTATGCATCCTTTTCGTTATTACCAGCCTGAAGTATGCGTAAAATTGTCTGAATTTATCAAATTTCTCGCAGGTTGCTATCCTTCCAAAATCGCAGCTTAAATCTCTTATTTGTGGTTTCTCATTGATTGAGACGATCGCTATAATTGTGTTTCCCTATTAATACCTTCATGCACTTTTATGATGATTATAGCCAATGTATTACAAATTTGCCTTACGACTTGTCTTCAATAAGGACAATATCTTCATACTCCTTCCTTTGATGATCTCTCTCTCTCTCTCTCTCTCATCTTGTGATGAACTATGTGTAGACCATTATGCATGTAGTTTTCATAGGTAGGCACTCTGCCTGTCGAAATCAAACTGATTAATAAGATCCGAAACAAGACCTTACAGATGCACATCTAATCACCGCACACCTCAAAAAATATCTGAATATGTCACTGGTGCACATCATAAATCCATCAAGTCTGCGTTTTGATTAGTGATGTGATAGACTGACATGCTTGTGCAATTGTATGTAAGTCCTACTATGTTGCTATTTAAGAAACTATTGAAGACGATTTCTGCAGTAAGACGCAAACACTGTATCCATTCAAATTTCAGGAAGTTGTTTCCGTCGTTTTTCTATCTGAATCATTTGAAATATTCAATCTAATTTGTCAATTTCATCAATTTTCTGAATGTAATATTCAACTGACCAACATTCAAACACTCAGTGAAAATCAAGGGAATGCTGTCGTTTAATTGACAGTGTCGTTGAGTTGATCGATAACAATATCAACAAGTTATGCAATCATATTTGTCACTAAGAAATTGGAATGAATATGTGCTTATTAAATCGGTCAATAGTAGTGAGTCCATCCCAGACGGAAGTGCAAAATGTGCAACGATGAGTCATCATGCTGACTCAGACCCCCCTCTCTGGAAGGAAGGAAGGAAGGACGAACTCTCTTGTGAGGCAAGGGTAGGAAAGTGTTTTAGAAAAGGTGGGTTTTGGACGTTTTTGGATGAGAAAGGCCCTGTTTCGGCATGAAGGAGGGCTCGAATGGACAAACGGAGGGCAGATTCGGATTCTACGTGAAATTTTGGGTTAGGGAAGTTGTTTCCAGCTCAATCGGAGAGAAAAAGTGCTTAACCCCCCCTCTGGACGAGACTTCGATCTTGGCTTGTAGGAATGATAGAAAGTCGTGCGATAGCTCGTTGGAAAGCTAAGAGTGAGACAAATGCAGTGGAAGGCATCATATGTCCACGTTTTCCTGGGTTTAGAGTGGAAAATGGCTTGAAAAAGGTAGGAATCTCTGAAAAACGACAGAGTTAGAAAAAGGTGGGTTTTGGACGTTTTGGGGTGAGAAAGGCCCTGTTTCGACATGAAGGAGAGCTCGAATGGACAAACGGAGGGCAGATTCGGACTCTACGTGCAATTGTGCATCTAGAGGGTGAGTTTCAAGTGAATCGGAGAGAAAAAGTCGAAAATTTTCTTCACACTGGGTCTCCACACGGGTTTTTTTCGTGAAAATATTAAATTGTGGCCTACTTTGATGACGACTGTCTCAGGAATGGAAGTGAATGAAGATCTCGGGTTTCTTTTAGGGGCAAGACCGCACTTTGTTCTCTAGGATCCTATCTTTTCAGATGTGTAGAAGGTTTCGTTTCCAAATGAAAGAATGTTTAAAATCGAATTTTTGTGCATTTTCCAAGATTTTGGATACTCTGAAAAAACGGCTTTTTTTCAACTCGGCATCTGGTAATCGTAGAGAGTCGAGGGATGGCTTAAATGAAAGGTGAGAGCGAGAAAACGTGACTGTCAAAATTTGAAGTCAATCCGAGCACTAGAACCGGAGATAGAAGTGTTTAAAGTCTCGGATGATTGAGATTACGTTATCAGCCGATCGCCACAAACTATATAAGCTGGGAACCGAATGAGACATTTCCTTAAGACGAGAGAGATTGTCAAAGGTAGGTCGTTTTTCTGGAGCTCCGATGATACCATCGGAAATTCCAAAATCAATTTCACTGCTGATATTAGCTAAGGCGTCAGACTTATAGGTTAGGCAAGAGATGACCTTAGTCACCAGGCCATAAAAGACTCCAAAACTTTAAAGGCTTGTAACTTTGCTTCTACCAGTATTTTTGACTTGATTCAAAAAAGGTCCGATAGCTATTGATCAGACCTATATATTACAGACTACTTATAAAATTTCATAAGTAGTACTAAATGCTGAAAAATTTAAATTCATTATTTTTGGAGGTTTTCTGGAGTTTTCGACCCTGCTGATTTAAATAAAGAGCTTTATAAAGTTGTCAGAGGCAAGCTTTGGCTCGAGACTTGCTTCCTGATGTAAATAACTCCACCGGTTTTCATGTCAAAATCGGAGTCCGAATACCTACACAGTGATATGACGCACGCTCTGTCCGCGGGAGGTTGGATTTGAGGGCCGAGGCCTTGGAGTCGGGATAAGATCCCCTGTGAGTAATGCCTGTAACGGATTCATCAGCCTAGCTCGTCTATCCTCATTCGCATACTATTTGAATTTTAAAAATGATGGTCAATGGAAGTTTTAACACCTAAGCGCTCGCTATCAAGTCCCTACGGCTTCTGCTATCAGGCCTTTGTGAAATCTCGTCTAGCCTCAGTAACTCAGGGTTGGCAACGTCTATCGTTTGTCATTGTAACTTGGTAAAAATGAGAGGGCTACTACAGGTATTGACGTCAAAACTTTTCGCGTCATAGGGTAACCAGTCTTTGTGTTGGGAGTTGGTTACTGAAAGCATGGTGACTGCCGATGCCCATAGTTGGTAAAACCGCTGTTGTCATGTCAAACGCATGGTCAAATAAGGAAGGTGTGAATCATGGCTTTGTGCTCATTGGGTATATAAACCGCGTCTTTTCTCTAGTCTTTACTCCTGTTTCAAGTTGCAAGACGAACGGTGAGTGCTCTGATAACGTTTGCTATCAAACGTTGCAAGTTAGGTCTCTCGAATTTTAAATGAAGGTTATTCCTTTGGGATGATTATTATTTTCTCAATCTCACAAACTACTTTATCTCCTTGCAGATGACCAACGTCACCATTTTCAAGACAAGCCAGTGCAGTTGTGGTAAAATCTTGCGCTCACACAATACGCATGCACATAGAGAGAAATTTTTTAGTGATGACAATTACACTTAGGCAAGGTGTTTATTATTTGCTATCGCTGTCGCATGATAAAAACCAGCGAGAAGAATAGAGAGTGGCTGATGGAGTATAAGGCATGCGTAAATGAGAATAAAGTTGATGAACATGTATTCACCATGTTTGCAAATGCAAATACCTCTGAATATGTTTCCATGAACAGTAATGCTCGCAAAGATTTTCTTTTGAGTGACGACAATGAGGCTGATGAAGTGACAAGGGCTGTGGAAAACCTACTGAAGGTAGTGAATGAAAACAAAGAAAATGAAAAGAATAGGAAGGAGATGAAGATTGGAAAGGAAGTTTGTGAAAGAGATGAACAGGCTGAAGGGCAAGTGATGGCAAACAGTGATGAAAAAAACATGTAAAAGAAGTAGAGTAGGTGAAGGCTGATTTAGCCATGACATCAGATGAGGATGATTGCATAGATTTAGATGCCACTCGAAAGCGGAGAGCTCCTTTGACATAAACCAACAAGCGAATCATGACAACCTGCAGTAAACTGAAGCAGCGCCGCTTAAGTAAAAGTGCGGCCTTTCATCCTTCGAAGGATAGGGCCCTTGGAGAAGCGAAGGGGCAGGCGGCATTATATAAGGGTATGTTTGAAGACAGTGAGAAACAGAATATATCACTTCGGGATGAGATGGAACAGCTGTCTCGAACTAGAGAACTAAACATCACCTTGCAGAATAGCATTGAAAAAGTTACGTGGGAGAAAGATCAAGCGATTGAGGGGAGAAGGATCAATAAAGTAGAGGTTGAGAGGTTGCAGAAAGAGTTGCATCTGGTTATGGAGGATATAAAGGCGAAGGAAGAGGAAATTAGGAATTTAAAAATTGAGAGTCAAAAGTTGAGAGGGCAGAAGTCCATGAAGCATGGTCGGTATACTTACGAGCTACATGTGCCTACTCGCTTACCTGCTCACATCACTCAAGCGCCAATTTTGTTTGAGTGTAATCCATCTGCACCTATGCGCTGTTATGAGAATCCGAGTAGGGGAATTTCATGTAATCACCTCATTGTAAAAAGTCAAGGTCCAATAGATGAGATCATACTCAGAGGCAAGCATGAAATAGGTAAGTTACAGGAAATCAAATAACATCATGTTCTCTATGAATTTTCTTTTTATTTCAGTTGATATCCCCGACTTGTGAGGAAACAAGCAGTAGTCCCGAGAACGCCACAAACGCCTCTTTTAAGAGCCACATGGAGCAAAAAGTGATAGTACCTCCTCGTGGTTTACTCTGGACAGACTTCGGTCTGACTGAATGTATCACACAAATACAAAAAAAATATAATCAAAAAGTTGTATCTGTTATCAGACAACTTTAACTTTGCATGGCAGGGAGAACTTCGGTATAATTCTTCTTGTTGGTGGGCGATCTCTTTTGAGACAGCGGATGATATCGTAGTGATGAGTGTGGCAAGGGCTTGAGACTTACCTTAATCCGACTTTCCAACGGTCGTTGTGGTCTCTTCGCTCAACGTAGCACTTTGAACGCCAATCGGTTGAGTCCTAGCTATCTGCCACAGGTTACTTTTTAAATTCTCTATTGCATACGTTATCTGAGAATGAACCATGAGTTCTTTTGAAAACTGCCTCTATCACCGAGGCTAAATGATGAAGGGATGAAACGGGAGGCCACTCTTGCACCACATGCAACACATCACAGACTTCTCTCTTCGCTAGTGAACAATCTCTGAACGCATAAGTTACTTTACTGTATCGCAGTCGATTGCTATAAAAGTATTAAAAAAAACGTAAGTTTGTAAAATCAGCAGACAAAAAAGGGAGACTTGCGATGTTCCAAATATGCTTATTTCGAAGATTAAACTCAACATGATAAACCGTTGATGAATAATACTACCGCGAAGTGTAACAAGTCTACCGTTTATAGAGATCAACTACATGGTATGAACTAACCATTAAGGCTCGTTACCTCTAAAGTATAGTTAGTAAGAAGTCGTCACGAAAATAAATACTTTATTTGGTCTTTGATTTATGAACAGGCATAATTGAAACCCGTTTTACTAATAGCAATGACAATATGGTTTATTTTATTCAGAAGCAAATGATCGCCGTAACCATGAGAGTTGTCCATCCGAGAACTAATCTTCCGCAGATGTCGTGTATAAAACTCAAGCATCAGTAACATATTCTTGTCCATAGGAACGAAATTGAAAGTCAACACTTTCCGCTTCTTCACCTTGTGGAAGATGACTGTAATTGACATTTGCAATTAAGTCAGCCTTGATGAGACTGTCTTTGAAATAAGATATCAACTCCGTCAATATTTCTCGTGTGTAGTCTAAACATGCTTCCAATTCTGTCTCTTCCCTTTGAAACTCAAGGATGTAATCTTGTATTAAGCCTCTGAAGCTCTCTTGATGAAAACGAATCGTACAATCATCATGTTTCAATGTATTGACTTCAGGTGCCATGGTTGAGTCTATTGCTAAACATCATTTTAGCCTAAGACGATTTCAATAACGCGTTACAAATGTGCGTACGCACATCGGGAACCCTAGCTCGTCTGTGATTGGACGGGAGGTCTCGTCCATTCACCGCTTAGGAAAATCTTATAAAAGGCAGTGCACCAGCTCTGCTCTTCACATTTATCTTTCACAAGGTGAGTGTCGGTGAGCTCCTGCTATCAGGTTGCTTTGACTTGCTATCAAGTCGAATAGTCTCTTGCTATCAAGAGATTCACGTCTGCTCATAAAACATATCATCGCTGTAATACCTCCTTTGCTCGAGCGTTCCTTCAAGACGGCGGGTACTGCCGTAGAGGGATTGCGTTGCACGGGTTGTTCGTCGTTTGTTAGACCGAAACCTCTGAGCCGTTGCTCATGTTGGGCGTTCGACTTCATACTCAACGTGACGCTTTCTCTCGCCAGGTCAGAGTACTTCACCCATTCGACAAAAGTTGCTCTTTATGATATGGAGTAGAGTGAAATGTAATTCATTAGATGTCACTTCAATGATTGTTCCCATGATAAACGTTGACTAGGCAAATGAAACGATTCTCATCTTTCCTTTTCAGTGATTGAAGTCTTACAATTCATTATCTATTATCAACTATGCGTCATGGAATTCAATAAAGTTGAAAATTACCCCATTGCTGTCGAGATGGAGAAAGCCACCATCGAGCAATGTAAGTATTTGTATCAAGGTTGACTCACTCTATTACTAACATTATTAGGGTAAACAACCCAATTAAAATCAAAACCCCTCCCTATTTTATTCATGTTTAAACGGAATCCAAATTTTAACTCTGCTTATCTTTGCTCTCATACTTTTTCAGTGCATGAATGTATTCGTAGTGGGAAACCCGTCCCCCAAGGAGCAATCGGGGAAGCCTATGAGCGACTTGGCAAGTGTAAGTACCCTCACCTATGAGAACTGAGAGTTGGAATGTCATGTTTTAGCACTTCGGTATCCGTATAGCTTACTCTCTATCATTATTGTCTCCGCAACCTCCAGTCTCATCTCTTTTTCCTCTCTACAGATATGGCTAATATGAAGAAGTGGGAAGAAGCCTTGAGGCGGAGATTGAATGTCGAATTTCCGGCCCTACCTTCCCACCCATCTACCTCCGCTCAAAGTCCGACTCCTTTCTCGGGCATCGTCATCGCCCCACCTCCACCGCCTGCTCTGATCCCTGCACCAGTCCCTGCTCCCCGCCACCACGTCCCTCCAACACCGAAGCCAAGGACTCTTCCACCCTCGGCTCGTGTCCCACTCCTGCTTCCTCCTCGACCATCGGTGTTGCCGGAGATCAATTCCTTAGATGTAACCGTGATTGGGAAATAGGGGGATAAGACTTCAAACTTGAAATTATGATCATGTTACTAATGTCTTTTCTCTTTTTCTCAACAGATCTGGCGGCCTACCTCCTGGACGGTGATGTTCCCTCCCGCCCCATCATCATCCCAGCATCGCCACCACCACTTGCAGCAGCATCAAACGACCTCCCTCTTCTCTCTGTCAAGTCGGTGGAGAGACTGCTGGAGGAGCAGGAAATGGAGTTGGAGATAGTCGGAGAGGAGAGGGAGATTGAAGTCGAAATGGAAAAGGAGGACTTTCGATGCCAGCGGTGTGACAGGCTCTTCGCCTCAGCCTACAGTTTGAGACGTCACACTGCTGGCAATGCCTGCAGAGGAGGAAAGCGCCGACCGATCCCTCAACGACCCAAGTGTGAAGGTTGTGGACGCACGTTCTACGACAGCACCAACTTACAGCGTTACATCGAAGGCGGATGCTGTGGCAGTGTGAGGCAACCACCGACAACAACAGTTAGGAAGCATCCCTCACCACCCGTCGGCTTTTCTTTTTCTTCGTGTCGGAAGACCTTTCCCACAGAGTTTGTTCTCTCTTCGCACACACTCTGTCACACACATTCCACTGAGCTTTACACTGACAACAACGTCACTCTAAGGCTGAGCAAGTTCTCCCTTGAGAGGCTCATTCGTGACTATGAGTTAGTAAGCTCTGAACCTATACAGGATATTCATCCATTCCTGTCAAATAATGTAAGTTTAATTCATCAAATGTTGGCGAGTTTAGATAGGTTTTTGCTCAAAGGCATGTTTTACGTCTCTGCTCGTTTCAATGAAATAGACAGCAGTACGGGAGAAGTAGAGTCCACTGTGACGATTAGGATAGCCTCTTGTGTTGCTGATCTCATAGGTGATGTGAACGAGTGGATAGAGAGACATGCCACCAATCTCGTTAACAACCTGGAAAAGTTTCTCGAAAGAGACGCCGGACTGGTCTTTGATGGGATCGAGAAAGTAGACATTAAAATCAATCTCTTAGAAAATTTGCAAGGGAGCGGTTGTTTCACCCTCCCCAAAGCACTGGCTAGCAAAAAGGCTGTCATCAATGTAGATTGTCAGTCCCAGTGTTTCAAGTATGCCGTCCTCTCCATTCTTCACTATAATGATATAGATAGGGATCGTCAAGGAGTCACCAAGTATCGTGAATGGGAGGATGAGCTTAAGTTTCACGGGCTAGATGTCAACACATTAGATTTTAAAGGCATCGCCCAATTTGGAAACTCAATAACATTAAGGTAGTTGTCCATCTCTGGCAAAAAGGTCTGAAAGGCGTTAGGTATAATAATCGCCAAAGTACCTACGACCGGGTTGTCAATCTTCTCCTAGTCTATAGCGACAACCACCCAGAATGGCATTATTGTGGCATTCCTAAAATTTCAATGTTATACCATTATCAAGCAACCTATAGGGATAATTTTTATTACTGTGATCGCTGCACACGGCGTTTCACATCCAAAGCATTTTTTGAACAGCATTACGAGTGGTGCTCTCGGGGCAAACTTCAAATGGAAGTCATGCCCAAAGATAAATTTTATAGGTATGAGGAAAATGGCAATGAGCTCAGTCCCATATGTACCATCTATGCGGACATTGAATGTTACATCGAACAAGAAGACCTAAGTCATGAGCCAGCAGCCATTGCTTGTTATGAAGTTTGGCATTCTCACTATAGGAACTAAAATAAAATGCATGTGTGGCAAGGCGAGGAGTGCGTTGAAAACTTCCTCAACTTTTTAGATGGGAAAGCCCGTTTTCATCAACGCTATGAAACGGAGCTCACTAGGAAACCAATGTTTTTCACAGAAGTTGATAAATTAAAATTTGATAGGACCACGGAATGTCCCCGCTGCTGTTCATCCTTTGATGAGAAGCAGCATAAGAAAATGAGGGACCATTGCCATCTCAGTGGCAAATTTAGGTCTGCCTTGTGCAGTAAGCGTAATTCCTCACTTAGGCTCAAACGGCGAACGCTCCCCGTCATCTTTCATAACTTTAAATGTTATGATGCGCATATTCTTCTTCGCCATGCATGGTCTAGGACATATGAAGTCATGGTCGATGAATGTCATAGCGCAAAGTAAGGAAGCATTCATGTCTCTGTCGGCCAAATTCCATGTTGACAAGACGGAGGAGGGGAAGCCTGTCTTTTATGATGTTAAGTGGACAGTTTCCAGTTTATGTCTTCTTCCTTAGCCACTTTGGCTTATAATTTAGACTCACTTCCCCTCACTCAAAATTTAAAGAAAGACTATCCTACTATTAGTGACAGTCTCATGCGCGGAAAGGGGTGTTTCCTTATAGTTATTTTAGTTCAATGGACACATTGAAAGAAACATCCCTTCCATCCATCGATAAATTTAAGAACGATTTGACGTGTGGACTGTTCGCCTGATGACTACAGGCATGTACATCAGGCATGGCAAGAATTAGGTTCTCACTCGTTTAGTGACTATATGCTTGCCTACTTAAAATTATATGTTTTGCTCTTAGCCGATGTCTTTGAGGCTTTTTGGAAAGTTACACTGGAGCAGGACGCGTTGGACCCCGTCCATTACATAAGTTTACCGGGGTTGTCCTACTAGTCACCTTTTAAAATGACTAGGGAAAAAATACATTTGTTAGACGATCCCGAAATGTACACCATGTTTGAACGCGGTATCCGAGGTGGACTGACGTTTGTCAACAAACATGTTGTCAATGAAAAAGTCGATGGTGAATTTGACACCCACCTGATGTACATCGACCAAAATAATTTATATGGAGGTGCACCGTCAAAACCTTTGCCACAATCCCACTTTGCTTGGCTTGACCCTATGCGGTTGAACACTTTTCCAACCCCCAGCACATTTTAGAACTGGAAAATAAAGCCGACAAAGGTTATTTGTTTGAAGTCGACCTCACCTATCCAGACTGCATTAAGAATATGACATCAGACTTTCCTCTTGCTCCGAAGTCTGTTATGGTGACTGAAGATATGTATTCTCCCTTCATGGAGCAACTAAAATCTAAGTATGAAGGAGAAAATAAAATGAAATATCATCCTGCTAGAAAGCTACTGCTCACGCAGTATGATAAAGAACATTACATTGTTCATTACAAAATTTTCAAATTTTATTTAAGGATGGGCATGCAGTTACAAAAAGTGCATAGGGGTGTTCAATTTCATCAAAAGGCCTTTTTGAAGCCTTACATAGATTTTAATAGCCAGAAACGTGCTGCCTCCAAGAATCCTTTTGAAAAGGATTTCTTCAAATTTAAGAACAATTCCCTCTTTGGTAAAACCATGGAGGATGTAAGAAAACGCATCAATTATAATTTGGTGACTGATCCTGAGGTAGCTAGAAAAATGCATCGTTCGCCACTCTTTGTATATGCTGATGCCATTACCGAAGATCTGGACGGCATTAAGATGATACAACCCGAAGTAGAGTTGAGAAAACCCATCTATATAGGTCAAGCCGCTTTAGATCACTCCAAGCTTGAGATGTACAACCTCTACTACCACACGATAAAATCATGCCCACTCATCCATCATGCAGAATTGGTAGGCGGGGATACTGATACCTTTTTCCTCGCACTCACCACTAGAAAAGGAGTCAGTAAGAAAGATATTCTGCACCAGCTAAAACCACACTTTGATAGCTCCAACTATCCCACAGAGCATCCGCTTTACTCGACCTTAAATAAAGCAAAGCTCGGTTGCTTCAAAGATGAATGCGCCGGCAATAGGATAGAAGAGATGATCTTGCTTCGCCCCAAGATGTACTCTATGAAGTTAAAATCATCAGAGCCTTCCATAAAACGGGCGAAAGGCATCTCGAAGTCCATCGTTAGGAAAATAACACATAGAGACTATCGAGATGCTATAAATTCAACTAAAATAAGTTCAGTCAATATGACGATTTTAAAATCAAAGGTACACGAAGTCACTGTTGAGTCCCTATATTTGCGTTATTTTTTGATTTATTTCGTTCATTTCATGTACATAGCATATGTTGCTTTATTTATATGTAATATTGTAGTGCATGCTTATTCTGTTGATTTCTTTGGTCATTGAGTTCATCGAGTTAGATTGTCATGGCAATCTATGTTATGGCTTAAGTTAGATTTGGCTATTACAAAATGTAAATAGCTTGGTCGTCCATGTAGCTGGTCGTTTTCAATACCACTAGGGTATTTGGGTAAAACAGTTTGGTCCGGTGAGGCGGATACTTTGGTTTTTGGCTCTTGGTATATCTCCATCTTGGCTTAAACATGGATCAATTGAAAAAATTTAGAGGCATCATCAAAGGCAGAATCACGCGACTATCAAATAAGGTAAGCGATCTGAATGATTACACTGAGACGCAAGTAAGGCAGTTTATAACAGCATTAGATGAGGCGTCTAAAGAGTACGTGCAAACACAAAACAGAATTCTAAGGGAAGATGATATTGACATCCAAAAGGAAGAACTAGATTACGAAGAGCAACAAGACAAATATCTTATGACCAAAGCAGCGTTCAATAACATAAAAACCTCTAGGATTAGTACCACTGATGATACATATTTTGACGCTAAGAATTTAAACAATAATGTCAAATTGCCAATTCTGAATTTGCCAGTATTTTTTGGTGAATATCGGTTTTGGACATCATTCTGGGATTTATTTAATTCATCAGTCGACAATAACCAAGGTTTGTCTGATGCTCAGAAATTTCATTATTTAAAGTCGTGTCTAAAAGGTGAAGCAAGCAAAATTCTTTCAGCAGTTCCAATAAATATGCCAACTATGTAGTTGCCAGAAATATGTTAATTGATACGTTTGAAAACAAAAGAGCTATCGTTCGATCACATTTACAGATGACTTGTTCACAGAGTCCTTTAAAATACGAAAATGTTATTCATCTACGTCGATTGCTGACAACCTTAATGGAAGGAATTTTGGCATTAGAAGCTTTAGGTATGCCCATAAAAGAATGGAACGCTATCCTCATTTATATTATTACTGAGAAACTAGATTCTGAAACTAGACGCGAGTGGGAATTATGTTCTACTGGAAAAGACTTACAAAAATTTGAAGAGCTGAGAGTGTTTTTAGATGAGCGATGTTGCGCATTGGAGTCAAGTATGCCAGCAAACAAAGGACATACCAATAGTAACCAATATCAGACGAAATCCCATAATTCCTATAAAGAAAATCAAAGCTTATTATCCTATCATTCCTCGTATTCTGCCATACAATGTCCTTTATGCAAAAGACAGCATAAGGTAAGTCAGTGTTCAGAATTTTTGAATGGAAAATTCGAACAGAGAACAGAAATGGTGAGAGCAAATAATTTATGTTTTAATTGCATGAATCATGGTCACATTTCCAAAGACTGTAAGCATGGCTGTTGTAAATTTTGTCAACGGAAGCACAATTCGTTATTACACAGACCAAAAGCACAATTTCAAGAGAACAAAGTAGATCACCATAATGGTACCACTTCTGCGTTGCATTGTGTGAATCAATGCTGTCATGCGGAAGTTCTCCTAGCTACTGCTTTGGTATCGGTTAAGGCATCAACAGGAGAATGCATTCTGTGTCGATCTCTTTTGGATTTTGGTTTGCAATTAAGTTGCATCACAGAATCTTGTGCCCAAAGACTTAGTTTAAAACGGCACAAGAATTGTCCACCAGTAGTACTCACGGGTATTGGAACAACAGTGGCAAATCATTCAGCAAGCAGCTATGTCGATCTAATCTTTGGGTCCACTTACCAAAATACAAGCATATGTGTTCGTGCACTTATATTAAGCACTATAACAAAATCAATATCATCTAAGTATATCGATACATCAACATGGCAGCATATTAATAATGTTATTTTGGCGGATCCTCACTTTAATTACCCAGGGCCTATTGATATCTTATTTGGAAATGATGTATATGACTACATATCACTCGAAAGAAAGTTGCACTTCGCTGATTCTCCAACCTTAAAAGAAACAATATTTGGATGGGTTGTCACAGGTTGCACTAATGCAGGAAATGAATCTGGAAATAATTCGTGTTGTTTAGAAATAAGTAAAACAAACTTAAACATTAGTAATTCTTTGTATGAGAATATTGAAAGACCTGAGTCCTTTAGGTTACAAAAGTTTTGGGAGATTGAAGAAATATCAAAGTCAGAAAGGCCACGTAGTTACATCGAAGAGCTATGTGAACAACATTACCAATCAACCACTGATCGAGATATTTCCGGCAGATTTGTGGTTCGATTGCCGTTCAAGCCAAACGTTGCCATAAACCTCGGAAACAGTTACACGATGGCTTTCAAAAGGTTCATGTTACTTGATAAGCAATTTTCCAGTAATCCAGAATTCAAGAAAAATTATTGTGATGTTATCAATGAACTCATTGAACAGAAATATATTGACGAAATTGACGATGATCTGAATACCATGAATCCTTCAGATAAACAGTATTATTTGCGCCATCATGCAGTGTTTAAAGATTCAAGCTCAACAACGAAAATAAGAGTCGTCTTTGATGGATCTGCAAAGACCGATAATGGTGTCTCTTTAAATGATTTGCTGATGGTTGGGCCCAAAATTTAGCAGGATTTGTTTCATATCCTTATTCGATTTAAATTTCATAGAATTGTGTTCTCAGCAGACATTGCAAAAATGTATAATCAAATTTTGCTACATCCTGAAGATCGCGATTATCATCGTATTTTGTGGTGTGATACTAGTTCAGAACCAATAAAATCATTGCGTATGAATCTTGTAACATTTGGAATAACATCGTCTTCATTTCACTCTATTAGAAGTTTGAAAGAAATAGCGGTTAGATATAATCTTAGAATTATCTTGCCTTTCAGCTGCATGGTTTTAGTCATGCTTCTGAGCATGCTTATTCTGCAGCGATTTATGTACGAGTACATCTTTACGGAAATCGTTTTATTACGAGATTGTTGTGTGCAAAAACAAAGGTTGCTCCAGTAAAAACAGTAACATTACCTAAGTTAGAATTATGTGGTGCTCATTTGCTTGCTCGTTTGATGAATCTAGTAAGAAAATGTTTAATCGACCATTCACAGTCACACAAGCTGGAGAGTATACGTGGATGGACTGACTCTACAGTAGTATTAGCTGGGATATCCTCTTTTCCCGGTAGATGGAAGTCATTTGTAGCTAATCGAGTTAGCGAAATACAACAGGAAATTGAACCAGATCATTGGGCTCATGTTTCGTCGGCTGGCAATCCTGCGGACTGTGCTTCTAGAGGTATGCTAGCAAGCAAGTTGATAGCGTTTCGGCTATGGTGGCATGGGCCAGAATGGCTGAGTGGTTCCGAGGATGCATGGCCTAAGACATGTCCAATTAACAACTGTGAAATTCCAGAACAACGGAAAGGGAGACAAATGGTTACTTTAACATGTTTGAAAGAACATTTAAACATAGATGTTCATCGCTTCTCAAAGCTTCGGCGATTAGTAAGAGCTGTTGCTTATTGTTTGAGGTTCGTGGATAATTTAAAGAAAACTAAAAATGATCGTTCTATAAGCTACCTAACTGTTGAGGAAACAACTGCGGCAGAAAAGTTAATTTTTCGCAAAGTTCAAATGGAGGAATTTTCGGTCGAATATACGAATTTGTGTGAAGGGAAAAGGATACCGAAAACAAGCAGAATTCTAAGTTTATGTCCATTTATTGATGATGACCGATTATTGAGAGTTGGTGGCAGATTAGGAGCAATTGATTTACCGTATCAGTGGAAGCACCAGCTTTTGATGCCAAAGAGTTCTTATGTTACGCATCTACTTATAAAGGAGGTTCACGAGCAGGTTTTGCATGGAGGTCCTCCGATGACAGTCGGTGCATTAAGACAAAGGTTTTGGATCGCTGATGCAAGAAACTTGGTGAGGAATTTCGTGAATACGTGTGTCAAGTGTAGACGATTTGGATCATCAACAATTCAACAACCAATGAGTGATTTGACTAAAAAGCGGATCATGCCATGGAGACCTTTTTTAAGAATTGGAGTTGATTTTGGCGGACATCACTTGATACGAGATGGTAAGGGTAGAGGACGGAAGACTAGTATAGCGTATATCGCGTTATTCGTCTGTCTTGTAACTAAGGCGGTGCATTTGGAGGTAGTGTCTAGTTTCTCGACTAACGGTTTCTTAGCAGCATTTCGACGGTTTGTTCCAAGAAGAGGGAAACCACCTTTAGTGATGAGCGACAATGGCACAAATTTTGCCGGTGGAAAGGGCGAACTTGACAAATTATACAAAGCTTTCTTTGAAGATGAATGTTACAAATGTATGCAGGAATATTTTGTGAGTCAAAAGATAGATTGGCAATTTATACCGCCTCGTGCTCCAAACTTTGGTGGGATATGGGAGAGTGGTATAAAATCAGCGAAGAATCATCTACGTCGAATTGTTGGGAATACGAGTCTCGATTCCGAGGAGCTAGCTACAACTCTTGCAATGTCATCGGATCCCAATGATCTCACGGCTTTGACACCAGGTCATTTTCTAATTGGCGCTCCAATTAATGAGGTACCAGAACCTAATTTGCTACAGACCAATATGAACCGCCTTGATTGATGGCAGTTAGTACAAGCATTCAAACACCATTTTTGGAAAAGATGGTACAAGGACTATTTGTCTACCTTGCAAAGGAAAACAAAATGGAACAGTCCTTCACAGAAGATCAGTGTAGGAGAATTAGTCATGATTATGGAGGACAATATGCCGCCATTACATTGGCCAATTGGGCGCATATCTGCAGTTCATGGTGGGAAAGACGGTGTGGTTAGAGTGGTGACAGTTAAGACTATGAAAGGCGCATGCCAAAGGCTTGTTTCAAAAATACGTTTTCTTTTGTCATCTGATTGAAGGTCTTAGTGACTTCAAGGCGAGCGTGATGTTGTCTTCAAGGCGCTCTCTGCTTGGGAAGACAAGCGATGCTGGATGAGTCCTAACCACTCATTACCGTATGGCCATCCAGACACACATCTACCTCCACCCAAGAGACAGAAACTTTCTCTTCCTCCGTCCGACGATGTATGATGATGTATGCTTCCTCTCTGTTGTGGTTGATGTTTTGTTTTTTCTCTCCATAGCGTTTTCTATGGGATGTTGTAAGTGAGTGGCTTGTAACATGCGTCTAACTCCTGATCACAACATATCATCGATGGGGTATCCAGTGCTTTTGCTGACTTTGTTTTGTCCCTGTACAATTTCCGGCACATCAGTGACATTGTTTTCTCCCTGCACATCAGTGACTTTGTTTTCTCCGTGTATCGTATTAACTATGTGTGACTGTGATGAAATATCTTTCATTCAATAACATTTCATGTACAGACTGTCTCGTTCTTCTTTTGACATAAAGATAGGATTCTCACTCAATAGACAGAAGTAAAAGTTTTGATCATTTTTTAAGATGGACAGGGTTAGAAATGAAGTTGATGATTGTGAAGTTTGAATTAATGTTAGAATCATTTCAGAGTTTGAAAGATAGGTAAATTATAAAGTAAAGTGACAAGCATTTCAATGTTTTTAAGATAGGTGAAGAATAAAATTAAGTTAGATTCATCTCACTGTTTGTAATGTCAGAAATAAAGTAGTTGTTTGCAATGGTGGGAATAATGTCATTCACAAATGGTTAAGTTAATAAATGTACTATACACTAACGGTTAACATTCACTTGTTTTATATAAAACCCTAAATCCCTAAATCCAACCGTAGGTAACCCTATCCCCATAGATTATGGACTTCAGCAATTTATCGGTAAAGTATAAAATAAAGTCATAACCATGTCAGAGTTTGTAAGTTAAAAAGTTAACATCCTCAAGTTTCCAAAGAATGTAACATCATGAAAATTTCTTCGGCTTAGGAAGCATTAACCACTTTGCTGACTCTTGTCTATAAATAGCTCTGGCTCATGAAGTGGTAAAGCACCAGTCAGTTAGATAGGAATCTAATCAGTCTTGTTCAACCTTTTCACCGACACGTGTATGGGCGTGTCATTCAACATCGATGGCGCCTCACGTCAGACAGCGTCACCTTTTCACCGACAAGTGTGTCAGCGATAGTACATTGCCATGACTCATTCAAAACACATCATGTGATTAACACGATTCTATTAACTGTGACTCACACAGATTAAAGATTTAACAATGTCAGCTACTTTACTGATATCACGTAAACCAGTCATGATAGAATGTTCGTTGTGAAACACTGCAATATGTACAGAATGCCACTTCCAAATCAGAGCAGCAGGAAAGAGTTCAGTTTCATAAAATATACAATGATTACTGGTTTTAATGTTTGCTAGATTCACTAACACCTTCAATTGAACATACACTACTATATTCTTCAATGTCAGGGGACTGAGGCGTAGATGAGGCATGACCGTTCGCATAACACCTGGACTGCATCACGAAATGAGAGAGGTTTCCTAGGACTTGGATTTTGCCGCAGCGAAAGATTTGAAGATTTCGACCGTTGCTCATGCGAATGACCAACATTTGTGGACGACCGCGATGATACACTGAATCGGGAATATGGGTATGCAACTGTTCTAAAGCGATGTCTCTTCTGAGATTCATTTCGCGCATGGCGTTGATAATGCGGATGGGGAGCATGATTCACAAAAGACATGAGGGTTGAGTGAACTTCCCTTTTATATTTTTCCCATGAGGGTTTTGGAATCACGATGTAGCAGTGATCATCATGTAGAATCATCTTTTGAATGCGAATAAATACAATGCCTCCTACGTTAATGACACGGCAAGGGTTGGATAGGATAGCGCGATGTAACCTTCGTAGTTGAAAGCGTTCTAGAGTTATCTGAAGTTGACGTTTCATATCGTGAAATGTAACACACTGACTTTTCCATGATGCATAGAGGCATGCTGATAGTTTCCACATGATCATGATCCAAACTTGAGTGAAAAATGCAATGATTAAGAAAGAAGGAGAGATTTTCTATCTTGATAAGGTGGCCGTTAGGTCGTGGTCTCATAAAGACCGATGGTGCGTTCTCAGTGTGTGGAGAGTGTTACTGTAGTTGATCATCATCAACATGGACATCATTTTTAAAGGTTATGGAGACAAGATAGAGATTCAACATGAACAACCTTCCGTCCCTGCGCGGACCCATGCAGATGGTTTGAATTTTAATTTCAAAGGAGTAGAATCCTTTTCCCAAAATGGGGAAAGGTTTGCAATTGAGTAAGTCGAATTCGCTGCCCTCTTTTTCATGGATGATGAGACAGTGTCTATCCATATGAACAAACATGTATCTTCTTTCCATGATGGGAACTTGTGGCCGCTTCCCATTGTGTCGAACAATTTCTTTAGAAATGGTGAGATTTTCTTTCAGGAATGTTTCAATAGTATTGAATTGTAACCGTGTTCAATAGTCTAACGGTACACACACAGCGAGTCCATGCTTTGTTGACATAACCTTTAGATAATTCATCCGTTGACTTGGAGTTTTTATGGTCACGACTTCTCCATGATGAGTTATCTTTTGATTGAAAGCATTTTTACCCGATGCTAAAGTAAGGGAGTTCAGTGTACTCAGTGCGAGAGCAGTGGAGTTGATGGCTTCGAGCAACTGCATGGTTAGCGCAAAGACGGAAATGATTGCCATGAGCTCAGTCGTCCGTTTTATAAGCAGACCTAGCTCCAATCACATGCGTTTCCCTTTTCATGTTTTCCCTGTCTTTGTTACGTGACAAAGAGTTATCACACATGAACTTCTGACTGCGTGGGTGGAAACCTTCCCTATTTATATACAAAGTTGTTCTAGTCCTCACAAAGACTTTAGTGACACACCCCTTCTAGCGAACAAAGACGCATTCATTTATCTAACAAAGAGCCCGATAGTAATGCACAAAACGCAATGACTCATTTTGTGATACGCCCCTTTTCTCGAACAAAGACGCATTCATTTATGTAACAAAGCGCAATGACTCATGTTACTCTATACATCACTACAAAATACTCAGTTAAAAGAAATCTTTATTGCATCTACACAACATGTCGACCATCAAACAAAGTCGTGGATGTAAACACACTCAGTTGAATCATGATATGTTTAACAACGTATGCATTTCCTTCCAACGTCTCTTCTATTCTCTCCATAATTTTCTCCATATGACGGTCATAAAATTGATCACTAAGAGTAATCCATTCTGTGCAATAGGATCCAAAACGAAGTGGTTTTTGTAAATCTTTCAACTCTATATAAGCAACGAGTGTTGTAAACTCTCCATCGATCTTTTGAAGAGAGGAAGGCTTTCAGTGAGCACTACTTTCATATCATTCATCTTCATTTAAAATGTAAGTTTCCAATCTTGTAAAAATCCATCGAATCCTTGTTGATCAAGTGTCAAATGACATATGTGGTTACTTAAGGTACGATGCGTCATCATAAACGTTATGAGTATAGATTTCACATTGCTTGAATGACTTCCACTATGAATAAAACAGAAATAACAATCATGTTCCACTGTAAGTTTATTCAACATCAGTCAAAATTTACAAGTAGAGAATACACTTCATTAAAAGATCATCAGTCATTCACAAGGAGTAAAAACATGTCTTACATATAGCCATGCTGTTGACAATAATATAGATACAGTTCATAAACATCATAGAGACTACAATGCCAGCGTGAAGAGAGTTTTGCAACGTAGGTGGCTTTATTTCTAGTATTACAATGGAATGGGGGTCTGTAAAGGTGATGTCTTTCACCGAAACATACAGCCATATCAAAAATCTTTTCATCTCTAAACTTCCTTTGATGACAATGCATATGATAGTCTTGTCTTACACGATCTACCGAACATGGTAAATATAAATTATCAATGTGCAACTGAAGTGTTGCTGCTTCTCGTTCAGAATCATTTCCTAATATTTTAACAATATGAAAACCTGACAGCCAGCGTTTGAAATCACTTATCAAATACGTTTCATTTACAAATCCAATATGAATCAAAATAGAAGGATCAAGTCCATGCACATGACGTCGTGACCATTCGTCTTTGTGTGGAGGACAGTAAGCAAATCTATGATATACACTAACAACAGTTTGATCGCTTTCCCTCATTGCAATAGCACTCAACTCCTGCATTGGTGTCCCCTCACTGTCTATGAAGATGACAACCTACAATATCAAAAAGACTTAATTACAAGATAATACATTGAGCAGGAACTTTACAAGGATGAACTTTACATAACAAAAGATACATACAACATGATTACAATGTTTTAATTGAAGATAACGCACAAGACCGCGTTTTCCACATTCACTACATACTAACTGATTACAATACTCAAGATTTCTCTTTGATGCGCGACGACGTTTAGGTTTGGTGACAGGTTCTTGACACTCTTTGACACAAGAATCAATGACTTTCTCAATGTGATCAGGACCTGTTAACTCAGGTTGATGATGAATTTGAGCAACGCGCAAATTGAGAGAAATCAAATTACCGTCAGATTGATGAGGTCCCACATAAACAGCAGGCACCTCAATATGAAAGGAATAAAAGCCTGCACCTAGCGATGACAATTGTGTTTCAACTGACTGTTCAACTTTCACTCCTGAAATGACTTTACAATACTTGTTTGTAAAATATAGCAGCGAGTGCCGCGATAGAAAGGTTTATAATAAGAAGTTTCGTTTCTGGCCACAACTGTAATAGTTCAGTGGGAATAAGAGCCTTTTGGCTCACAACGTCTTCTAAAATGTCAAGCTGCTGACGCAACCAATTATCAATAGGGATACTCAGGTTTTGACCGCAACGATTTACTTGCGTATCCACTTTTGGTAAGTATACCGCCGGCGTTTGAAGATAGAGTCGAACACCGTTGTAGCGCACTTGTTGTTTGTAGGTAGGATAGCCGTGAATTACCTTTTCAATTTTCGGATTCCACAGCTCGAGATGTTGAGGATTGAGTGATGCAGCAGTAGGAGTAGGATTCATGGCCATGGCAGTCTGTAACGAAAGAATGCCACTAAGTACATTCATGATCATCAGAGAAAAGAAAATCCTTAGCTTTGCAGTGACATATGAGGTGGCCCTTAAGAGGACCTTTTGGGGCGTTCACAGGATTTAAAGCTTATCACCAAAGTCTAAGTCTTCGTCATCGTCCAGTAAATTAAATGTCTTGGGCTTAGGACCCGAATTAAGTTTCAATTCCTTAAAGGACTTGAAGGTAAAGCGTCTAGGTGGTGGAGGCGGCGATGATGGTTCAACAAAATTGGCTTGTACAATCATCGGCCACACACTGTCCTGCGCCTCTCTTCTAAAATGTTGGTAAGGTTTAGGCCACACAGTCATGACACTCACTTGTAAATTTGGAAACACGAATGAATCAGACAAAATTGAGACGGAGAATGGCTTGAGCAAGTCACACACGCTTTTCAAGTCAAGAGAATGAAATGAAGAGAAAATGGGGAAACGTCTGCTTTTATAGTCTCCTGCAAATCCACATTTGACACTATGAGAGCCAATCAGAGACCTCCAATTCTCCCCTGACTTCGTTGCGGCAGGGAAAAGGAGGCACGGGGAGTTTTAGGGGAGGCACTCTAGTTTAGCAAATTGAGTTGAATATGAATGTGTTTTATGCGACATAAGAGCAAGTTGGATCCATGCTCATGAATGAATCTAGTCGAGATGCAATTTTCGCCATGTGTCGCTGATAGAAATCTTTAGGATCATGTATCGTCTCTGCAGAATAGGATGCAAAATGAAACACTACACGTTCGCCTGCATGTTCATCAGTCACTTTCTCAAATTCAATCTCTGCAACTAATCGTCCTTTCACATCTTTATTTATCAAACTGTCCATGAGCTGTTGGAAAACGAAGTAACCTATAGCGATAGCAAATTCTAAGTCTGCCTTTTCATGATGAAATGAGATGATGCAGTCCCTAATCACACCACGAAGACTTTGTCGATGAAAACGTAGTGAGCAAAATTCATTCGTTAACTCTACTGCATCTGTCATCTTTCTTCCTATCACTTCAGAGACACATGAATGACAAAGTTCCAACAAGATTTTGCAGTCGTTTAGAATAAAACACTGTCTAATGTTGAACGTTTGTCTCGTATTTTCATGAGAAGAGATTGTTTGCTATCGAAGATGTATATGTTTGCATATTTATGTCACTCCCACGACCCTCAAAACCCATCTAATCAGGTGTAAAATGTCACGCTGATTCCAAACCTGGTCTCAGTTTTCTCATACGATGCTTCGTTCACCCGCTAGAGCTATTTTCATAAAAATTCTAACTCTGTCGTTTTTTCGGTGATGGTCAAAAATCTTAGAGTCACTCTCACACCTCAACAAACGAACGTACAGACACGCCGTTTCATCCACTGCATTTTTCTTACTCTTAGCTTTCAAACGAGCTATCACACGACTTTCTACGATCTCTAGAACCAAAGTTGGAAGTCTCGTCCAGAGGGGGGTCAGCACTTTTTCTCTCCGATTGAGCTGGAAACAACTTCCCTAACCCAAAATTTCACGTAGAATCCGAATCTGCCCTCCGCTTGTCCATTCGAGCTCTCCTTCATGCCAAAACAGGGCCTTTCTCATCCAAAAACGTCCAAAACCCACCTTTTCTAAAACACTTTCCTACCCTTGCCTCACAGGAGAGTTCCTCCTTCCTTCCTTCCTTCCAGAGAGGGGGGAGGGAACGGTTTCCTCCTCTCGGACCCATCCCTTCCAGCACATCCTTGGCCAACTCCTTCCTTCCAGAGGGGGGCTGAGTCAGCATGATGACTCATCGTTGCACATTTTGCACTTCCGTCTGGGATGGGCTCACTAGTGTCAATTCAACTTGTCGACGTCTTATCGAAAGATTTAGAAATTCCATGCTTATGAATATAATGTAAATGCAACTGAATTTGCGTTGGTCAGGGTATGACAGCTTGTCAATCCATTCTAAATCATATTCCAGAAGATATGTGACAACAGGTTATTGAAATGAGTGCAAAATAACCTATTTGAGTAACTTTATTTTCGAAGTACATGTCTTGGCAACAATGCAAGCCATTTCCTAATTTTCTCCACAGATAATCCATGTTTTATTAACGGTTGACCACACTTAACATTTCGGAAACATTTATGAAAGTAGACTAAAATAACATTGCAGTAATGCAAATAAGTTCAAATCAAACATAGAAATTTCCATTTTCATAAAAAAATCCAGCCCACAGTGAATTTTCGACTGTTTCAGGGACATCTATGATTAATATAAGATATCTAAGGGACATTCAACTCCCAGAGCATGTACTGGACTAGAGGCCAGTGACTTTGGTGGACTTGATTAATGACGATAGTGTGTCTGGATAAAACCATGGAACAAGTGGTAAACAATTCACTTCATTATTGTAAAATGCATCAGAATCCAGCTGAATTGATTGCTGTACATACTAATACACCCGACCCAGTCTTGCAGAGAAATTGTCGGAAGAATCTGTGCAGTGTACATGTACACATACAAGAATGTCATCAATGGTCAATTTCAAATAAATTGTGACTTTCTATTTTCATTGACTTTCCCATTGTCTTATCTAAAACCTCCTCCTGTATAATAATTTGGACCACTGGTGGACTTTATTCGAGAATTCAAGAGCAATTAAACGATATAACGTGTGTGATTTATTTCCGGCCTTAAATTACTCAACTTTCATTAAACGAAAATTGATGGCTCTTTTTATCGCAGTGATGCGCGAATGCTTTCATATTCACCGGCGAAATTTGTGCGGATTTCATAATCAACTTCAATCTTTATCAATGCTGTTCCTGAATTGCCCTATATGACAATACTTTAAAATCGTAGAAAGTCACCAACCACAGCTTGGTTTGCTTTTTATTCAATATAATATTCGCATTTTATGAATCATTGACATCATAATCACATTTTATTTGTTCGTCGGAGTTTTGATAATAATATGAAGACCTCACAGGTGATGCTCTATAATCACCAGATGTCTAATAAGATATAAAAAATATATTGACATCGGTAACCACTCATTACGAGGAGGCGCACTTGAAAAGACAGCACTTGTGGCACTTTTCCACCAAAATCTTAATAAAAGATCTTCCGGAGGAATGGATATTAAAACGATTCTTGCATTTTCATTAGTTATACCAATCAAATTATTATCAATTTTTGACGCTTCATTATGTTTTTGTTCGCTTCTGATGCATCATCGGTAGATTTTCTTTAGATTTGAACCATGTCTGTTACTTGTATAACAATGAATAAGGCATGGAAACATTGCTGCAATTAATGTAGTAGCAAGTAAAATCATCACTGATTAGTTATCATTTAGTCCATGACTCCTTTGAGTAAAGGAAATAGATTATCAAAAATTTTCCATAAAGAGTCCACAATTCTCCAAAAAACACTGCTGATTGGTTTTTCGCAAACAAATCTTTTTGCAATAAGTCTGCTAATTGCACATAAAATAAACATGTATAAAATTCTATATAAAAGTTTAGAATCCACACCAATAGCCATTGATGCTACGCGCCGTAGGTGAACAATTTCTTTTACTAGCAGTTGACATTACAGCTGTTATTGACAGTTGCTTGGGAATTTTCTAATTATTTAGTCTCTTCTTGACTAGGTACAGAATCTTCTTTCAACAGATTCCCTATATGAATGCGCGTATTATAATATTGGGTAATTGTTTATCACTTGTTCCATGGTTTTATCCGGATACACACTACCGTCATACACTGCCTCCAGTCATGGACTCCTAGATATATAACACCGGGACTGAAAGCTGAAATTCATTTATACACTAGACGGCCGGTTTGACTCAATAGCTGTCGAAGGTGGAAAGTAATTAGTCAAGTGAAAGCTAAGTGTCTAAAGAAAAATAAGCTGAAGTTTCTGGAAATCGAAAGAACATGGAGTTGCGACTAACTTATCATCGTTATCACTGAATATGGAATATTGACTATATCAAATCAAGCAATGGTTTGACAGTGCGAAGTGAGTAAGCTTGTGGTCTATAGAAATGTTTCAGGAACAACAGCTAAAAAGTCTACATCGGTCATCTAAAACGTGGTACTGTTGGGTGTGGAAATAATTCGAAGACGCCGATTCAAATGAATAGAGCTCTATGAATCTCAATGAGCATGATGCGATAAGAAAGCATTCCATCCAAATTTTGGTGAAATTTTAATATTCAAAAGCTAGCTAACATACTTTATTACTAATCAGATATTCCAAAGGTAAAGACATCTGATCATTTACTATTTCGGCAATCGTCGACGATGCAACTTTGCAAAATTGAACAATTGTGACATTGTTCCTGATTCAGTAATTTTCGCATTTTGATACTTTACAATGTAGGTCAGATATCCGTTTAAATCGAAGTTTTTAATCGAGCAAGTTAAACTGTTGAAAAAAGTAAACTTTGAAGCTTTTTCAAAGATGATGGTAATCGAGCAGATTAACACGTGTATAGCCCTCATCCTGCAACTTTTTGTAAGATCCGCTACTGTTGTCATTCCAGTCTACGAGTTGTGCATCTCATAAAGCGAATCAAATAAAAATCTCCGAGAGATAACAGTACCAAACCATGATGCCGGCATACCTCTCTTTATTTCTCTTGCAGATATTAAAGAGGCAATTCTTTTGTGAAGTAAATTAGCCAAAGGACCTGATCAATCATTTGTGGAATATACGATACGCGTGAATGTCCCTTTCTCTACTTCCAAAATTCTCTCTTCCTACTGCCGCATCTTTTCATTCTCGTGTTCTTTATAAAATGTTGCAGGGAGGATTTGTTATTCTTGCATAACTAAATGACGTCCCATTCTCCCCGACAGCCCTCTTGCGGTACTATCTAATCTCGCCTGGACGTCAGTATTACCACATTTGATGAAGTCGTATGATTCAATTGGTAATAATTTGGGCTCAATGCGAACATCTTTACAGACTTCACTAAAAAGAAAGACTCCCTGTCAAAAATAATATTGTGCCGAAGATTGACAAATCCACCAATTTTACAGCTAAGAGTATGATCTAAATCATTTTTCTCACAACAAACACATTTCGTCGAAAGATTGCCGGCCAGTTGCAACGCAATCTGATTCCAGAGCAGAAATTTCAATTCCAACTCCAATTCCAATTCCAGTCGAAACAGTTCAATTCAATTCCAATTCCAATTCCATAATAAGATTCAATTCCGATAATTTCATGTCGCATATAGTGTATTATGCTAATTTATCTAACATTTGTTCGTTTCAATCTAACCCATGTGCCCTTATCCTATCCTCGTTGTTCCTGTGTGCCGTTCCCTGCGTCGTTCATATGTGCGTTCTCATGTTCATAGTTCATATTTCTTGTGTACATGTACGTGTATATATGTAACCGGTCAGCCTACGCCATTTTCGTTTCGTAAACGAGATATTCAATATCTCGCGAAAAAGAGAAAAGAAAATCAACGGTCAGCAAATAATCAAACGCTGAGAGAGAGAGAGAGATGAGATGCGAATAAATCGATTAATAAACTGACAGAAGAAAGAAATTCAATGTGGCAATAACGTGATTGTTGATGACAGAAAAAACGACGATAGAAATGATATCATGAAAACTGATTAATGGTCCATGTTCAAAAAGGAAATTATAAAATCCGTGATAAGAACGAAATGAAGTCGGGTCGAAAGCTAGCGGGCAGAGATTAAAAGAAACTCTTTCAATTTTTAAAAGAAAGTAGATTTATCGTCAAGTCTCAAAAATTGGTATAAATTAGAAACGATGAGAAATTGACACAACCACAACTACCAACAACAACACATGCGACATCTTCAGCAGCTGTTAGAAGAACTCCGGGCTCTCGCAGTGCAACTTAACTACAGAAATAACAACAACAACTGCCCACCAGCGAACAACAACACAGCAGCGTATACAGCAGGGGTGCGCAACTTTCTGCAGTTTTCGGCCGTCATTTCAAAGGCCGAAAGAATCACGGCCGCACTTAATATGTGTGCAGACAACTAGGTCAATAGCCAATCCTTTTTATATTGCACCACTCAAATTAGCTTTCCATGATAAATGACGCAGTGAAAATCGCATAAAGGCCTACTTCGCAAAGAATGAACTAGCAAGTTAACTGTTGTACGACCGGCGATCATTTTTGACCCGAAATGATTTTAAGCTTGAGGTGTTATTATCACTTCAAAAGTTGAAAGCATGTTTTTGTAGGGGCAACCGAAGGAGAAAACACTTTAATAAGCTACTATACTAATTCATAAAGGAATTACGAACAGGTCTATTCTAGGCATTCACTTATATATATAGGCCTACGCATTTCTAGAACCCCGCATATAAGCCTGCCTACCTGGCGTTATTATTGAAGTTATAAAGTATCTTATTATTGCTAATCATGCAGTTCTTTCGTAACCCAAAACGTAAGCCTCAAATTTAATGATAAATGTGAAATAAAACACAGCTGAAATTTGTACATATTTTATTTATGAAAATACACAAAATCTAAATAGGTAGAAATACAATATCTCGTGAAAAATCTACTATATCAGTGTAAGACTCAGTGACTAACTTGCTGTTGTCCGTCGTTGACCAAGCTTCGAAAATCAGGTCCTTGAGAGGATGTCATCAAACGTAAACTATTCTCGAGATTGCTTTTTGTCAAGCGCGTCCGGTACTTGTTAGTAGTGAAAACTGTGCCCTACTTGCGACGGATAGGTACATGGATAGGTACATGTAAAATTTAGTGTTATCAATAGGTACATGGATAGGTACATGTATAATTTAGTGTTATCAATAGGAACATGGATAGGTACATGTATAATTCAGTGTTATGAATAGGAACGTGTATGAGATCTGTTTTACTGGATAGGTACATGTGTTTGGTACACTCGGTTGAGTACACTGTGTTTCGGAACGTCTATGATCGAACTTGTGCGATTTGGTTCTGAGTACTTGGGTACGTACCGATAGACGTCCGTTGTTTGATTTTGAATGGGTTTGCTCAATTGCGACTATTGTGACAATTATTTTAAATGTAGCACTATTTAGATGTGAAACTTTACTGTGCAGCTATGATTTAGTTGCTCCCCAATAAGAAAACCAATTCCAGAACTATGTTTAAAATGAAAAGACAAGAGATTTACAATGTAAGTTTAATTTAAGCGTGAAAAATAAATGACGGGTACAGATCACGTCCCTCAGGCGACTCCATGATCTTCAGGAAGTCATCACACCATTCATGAAATGTCTGATTGTTACTAAAGTCATGGTCACACTCGTGTACCGGACACTTCACCGGTAGTCCACTCCGCCTTTGAAGTGCTGACACAGTCAAGGTCTTCCACAGGGCCACTTTGCAGCCGCAACAGAGATGCATGGTCATGTCCAACTGACCTCCCATAATGACTTGGCTGTCATTTTGAAAATAAAATAATGGCTTTGAGGACATGCTTCTTGTTATGGAAGGTTGAGGATAAGTACTTAACAGTTTGGAACAATGACATCCTTTATATAGTTATATATTCTTTAGGGAAGTTCGGTACCTCTCTGATTGGCTGTTAGGATTTCCTTTGTTTAAAAAGTATATAAGTCCGAGGTTTGTACCAATTCTTATCAAAGGTTCTAATCCTCACGTTTACAAGTTACAATTATTTTAAATCTACAAGTCATAATGGATCGCAAACAGGAAGCTGCAGTTGAGAACGGTACTGCTGATCGTACCACTTCGCCAGTGGAACGTACCAATACACCTCCCCAATCTCCGATGGAGCGATCGACAACACCAAACGAGCCGGTGGTGTTCACCCAAGCCCCTGCATCGCCCGACTACTCGAGTGATGAAGATAGTGACGTATCAATCGAGACGATGCGTCACATGAATAAGAAGTCCATGCGAACGCCACTCTATGGAAGGGTCACGGTCAAAGTCAAGAACGCTCCGAGAAAGTACCACACGAAACGGGTCTTCATACGAATGGAGCCGAACGAGCGGAACGTCACAACCGCTCTCGAATTTTCAGTCATCGACCTTGACACACCACGTCGCTGTCCCTGTGCGCCCAAAAAGACCAGGATCCATGTGCAAGTGGACTTGAAAAAACTTGTACCCTTTCCTTACCTTGATGACATTTAGTGTTTTTTCTTAATCTCTTCATTTAATATTCATTTGTATATATGAACAGACTTGTTTTATCATTTCACAAATCGGTCTTCAATTAAGGTCTGAATGGGAAAGGGGAATAACTATCTACAATTAATGATGTTCAATAACTGAATTGAAACAAAAAATCAAATATGAAGACTTCAACTTGAAATAAATAGGAACATATAACTTTTAAAGAAACAGTTATGTTGTTAATTTTTAAAATGCTTGTAGCAGTCCAGGATGATATCATACATGTGTCATACACGATACCATAAGAATGAGAATGAAAAGACCTTTCGAATGATATAAGGTATGTACCTATTCGATGGGAAAATCCTAGTTGTATGCAACTGTATGCAAGCAGACAAATGTTAGATTTTTAAATTCACTAAGTTTTTAGCCCATTCTTTAAAGACATGTAGCTCTCTAGTTATATGTCATACATGTGTCATAAAATACACCATTAGAATCAGCATGAAAAGAGCATTCGAATGATATATTGTATGTACCCATTTGATGAAAAAATCCTAGTTGTATGCATCTGTATGCAACTTGAAAAATTCCAAGTTTTTTTACAAAAATGACTAAGTTTACAAATTTTCAAAGTTAAAGTTTTACAACTAAAAATGACCATAATATACAAACCTCTACACTTGACCTTGACCTTGACCTGACCTTGACCTTGACCTGACCTTGACCTTTGACCTTCATACACTTCATACACGGCGGGGGGGCTCAAAATTTCTCGGGCGCTTCGCGCACTCGAAAATTTATTTACCCATGGGCTTCGGGTGCCATAGATACTCTTCTTGCTTCCCTAACCTTAACCCTAACCCTAACCCTAACCCTAGTATTTTAATTTGATTATTTGAATTTTGGCGCGAAATTCAAATTTTCGAAAGAAAAGTCTTTAAATTTGATTATTCACATTTTGGCGCGAAATTTGAATTTTCGAAATTTAGCGCTTAATTCAAATTTAATGTTCTATTCAAATCACACGTTTTATATCTTCAAATATGAATCATTATATGACTATTAATAATAACATATATATCAAATAATACATCAGTCCATCAGTTCATATTACTTTGAATTCACTCTACTGTTTACATGTAGAAATCTTTCAACACATATGATGGCACTTCTATTTCTAAGGTTAAAAATAAACCAGCTGTTCCAATTCTTGTTTGAGTTATCAACTTTGTTTAACCGTACCAATTCCAGGATGTGATGTCATAAGGTCTTTGTTCATAGTTGCTTTGTCAATTTCATATATTAAGAAGTTGCACACAACGAATGTTCACTCATTTTCAAATAATTCAGTGTCCATAGCAGACGTCGTTCTTCGTTCCTCCGTTCTCCGATTCATATTACAATTCTGAAGTGAGTTTCATTGTCATGTTGTGTTACTTTATAGGATATTCGGGAGTAGGAACATTATTAAATTTTTATAACCAAATAGCTTTAAATATAGAGGCTTGGGTTTTAGGATAGGAACACTTTATGTTATATTATTAACCATGTTTTTTTTAATTTTTTATCCTATATTAAGTCATTGAGCAAGAGACATGAATATATCAGTTTAAATGTAAGTGTATTTGAATCAAGAAGATTTTCACAATTTGTAAATAAATAAAAAGATACCTAAATAAAGCCTTCATCCATTTTAAATATTTAGTCTGTCATCTGCTAACAGATGTATAAAACTCAAGCTTGTTTAATTAAACAAATTGAGGATTGGTTGAAATTTTCGAAATTTCACTTTCATTCCATTCAATTAATTTCGAAATTAAATAATATCAAGACAGCTACTTGTAAATTTCAACTCTTTCTATCAGCAAACCGTTTTCGAATGAAAATTAAACTTTCGACTTTCGGTTTCAATTTCAACTTCAGATTTCAATTCTTTCTAAGATTTATTCAATATCAAGGTAGTACTTCATAAAGTTTTGTTGATGATATATAAATGAGTTCTCATTTAATAAGAGATAAAATTATAATCAATTTTTTTTCCTCTATAGAGATGGTCGGACAAGAGAGTCTTGCACGACAGCGCCTAATTTTTCACTTCTGTGAAACATGCCAATTACCCGTTCGACATGCCAATAAGAGCGGTCACAAGAACTGCATCTTCAAAAGTGAATGCACGTATCTTTACTGCCTAACTTGCAAGTCATATAAACGGAGCAATGAAAAGGTAAATACCGAAGCCTCTAAGGCATTCTGCCAATCATACATAATACCTTCAAAGGATAGCTTCTTAAAACCGAATAAATTAATTATTGGTCCATTATGCATAAAAACATATATCGTTTAAATATTTCAGGATAATGATGAGATGCCTCCTCCTAAGAAGACCAAGGTCTTCATTCAAAAAAAGATCATCACTAAAAATGTGAGAATACATTTACTCCATTAATTATTCTACCATGTAAAAAGTATTTCAACATTGTCACAATATTTCAGAGTGAGTTGCCTCAACAGACTTGTGTCAGTTTTGAAGAGGAGAAAGCGGCTGAATGCGTGAGAAATGTAAGTGTTAAAGTTATTCATTAGCTTTTTATGTGAAATTGAATATGATCTTTTCTTCAGCTGTTTACAGGTGTGAACAGTATACCCCGCTTGCCTACACCGGAGAAGAAGTGTCTTCCTAGTCCCGTAAGTGTCATTGTTTAGTTATTTGTCAATAATATTTCTCAATGCATGAAGTATTTCCAAGAACATGTATGCTTCTCAATGAGTTGCGAGCATGTTATATTATTTTTCTCTGCAGGTTGTGCGATCGCTGTCCCTCAGGAAGCATCGAAATTTCTTTTCGACGCCAGCGACAAGTACATCGGTGGAAGACAATGAAGAAAAGCCCTATTCGATTCGGGAGTCTTCATCAGAGGACGATGAAACCTCGTCAGCGACTTCATCTGATGAGGAAACGTCGTCAGCGACTTCTTCCCCGACATCTTCCGATGAGGATGATGATCCTGTTACAAAAGTAAGTATCAAAGTTGGTCAACTGCATGAGTACAGAATTTTCTATTGAAATATGTTTTTGTGTTTGTAATAGATTGATTTATCTTTTAGAATGACTCGTTGCCCCGTGAGACAGAGGTTGGAACCGATCAGAAGGTCACAATCCAGCCGGAGGTAAGAGAAATTCACTTTTGTATCTCATCAATGGTAAAATGCTAAATAGATGATAAACAATTGTTTCCTTCGATTACAGGACTCCGCGATGTGTGCATCTCAGGAGGAGGTCTCGTTCAGCCACATCCGGGCTTCTCCGAGCTGGAGTGTGCGCCTTCCATTATCACCGATGATGACACTGGCTCCTTCCTCTTCGATCCCAGCCGCAGCTCCTTCCTCTCCGATCCCAGCCGCAGCTCCTTCCTCTCCGATCCCAGCCGCAGCTCCTTCCTCTCCGATCCCAGCCGCAGATCCTTCCCCTCACGCTGCTGCGCCCGCACCTCCAGCTGCTCTCCCTGTTCGGCAGTACAATGTGGATCTCGACGCGACAGCAGAAGAGGTACAAGATGTTGAGGTACAACTCCGTCGTTGCCAAGAGCGCCTAAAGGAGGTTGAGGCCCGCGAGGTGAAGTTGAAGGAGGACAATAGAGGTTTGATTGAGTCTCTAAGAAATATTACTCAATCAAACCTCCTGTTGGCCTCCCAAGTAACCACCAACCAACAGCATAACAAAGAAACGCTTGTACACCTCGAATGTTCCCAAAATGGCATCAGAAGAGTGCGCCTTACGAGGATGGACGATTTGGGTGGCTGTAGTGACAGCTGCAGTCACCTAAAACTCTACCATAGTGGTATTGTTAAATGTGTTAAACTGTAACTTTATTACTTTAACTTCTATTTTCTTCTTTTTTGAAAAAAAATAATTGTTGAAATTGTATGTGTTTTGTCTTTACAACAGATCGGAACATAAGTTATTGGCTGATGATGACGCTGACGTCATTAGATGGTAGATGTATATAAGGGCTTGCTAATTTCAATCCTCATCAATAATCATGGTTGTCTGTACCAAGTGTGGAAAAGTGTTCACTCTCATAGGCAATTTGCAACGACATGAAAAATTTTGTAAGTTAGGAAAAACGTATTAATGTAGCAAGTGTCCATATAAGACGAATAGGATGGATAATCTTAAGAGGCATAAACTTGTATGCAATAATAAACCGAATGATAGCATAACAGAGTCAAATTCAAATAATCAAAATAGATCTACTTCTAAGCCAACAACCAGCGCTTCAACTAACATACAAAACTTTATGCAATACTGCTCTCGGTGTGGCAAAACGTATAACTCTATAAGTAGATTTCGACAGCATATGAATGTACATAACACAAATAGTGAGATGAATATGCATAATAACTATGGAACTGTTAGTCTCAGCGAAAGCGCACTCAATGGCCATGCACGTGTGTATGATATCACGCCAACAACACTTACTGTGGACATAACATCATTCTTAGAAAGCATGCGTTCCATGTTAAGGAGTTTAGTGTCTGACTTACTAAGGAGCTATCAATTGCGCGGTCGCCTGATTGCACAAATTCGTTATTTCCGTTATAATCCTCAAGAAGAAGAAACTTTTCTCGCACACTCCACCTCATCATCCTCAAACTATATTTATGACTATGATGCTTGGTTTCAGGATCATCTAAATAGTCTAATAAATCATATTGAAGCCTTCACCAAAAAGGGTAGCAATTGGATTATAGATGATGTACAAAATATAGAGTTCAATGTAATAACAAGTCCAATACTGCCAGGTGGACAATCACTTCCTCTACCAAAGAAGTTAAAAACTCTAGAGCTGTCATTAATGTCAATTCAAATGCAAATGATTGCTTCCTATATCCAGTTTTATCAATATTGCATTATAATGAAGTACCTTATTCAAGGAATGAAGTAAAATCATATAGTAAGTGGACATCTGAGCTAAATATGGAAGGCATTTCCACACCAGTATCAATCAAAGATATTCCAAAATTTGAGAAAAATAATGATATTAAAATTAACATTCACTTTTATGAAAATGGACTCAAAGGTGTTCGTTACAATAGTAACTTTACTGGTAGGCAAACGGTTAATATTTTGCTAATTCTAAACAATGGAGCAGCACACTATTGTGGAATTCCAAAGCTGTCAAGATTGTATAGGAGAACTTTAAAAAGACATAAATACTTCTGCGAAAGATGCACTCAGTCATTCACATATAAAACAACACTAGAACGACACTTTCAGTTTTGTATTCGAGGAAAAGCACAAATAGAAAAAATGCCATCGGATCTAAAAGTACTAACAAGTAGCATGGAATATCAACTAAGTCCTCCTTTAGTAATTTATGCAGATATAGAGTGCTACATTGATAATAAAATACATAAACCTGCGGCCATTGGAGCTTATCATGTCTGGCATAATGCCCTTCAATCAAAATTTGAAAACAAGTATTACCTCTTTGAGGGAGAAAATTGCATTATTAGTTTCTTGCACCACTTAGAAACTGTAGCCCAAGACTTATATGACAACCAATGTGCAACAACTAGGCAGCCAATGTCACTGTCAGCGGATGAAAAAGCACGCCACGAGAATGCAGAATGTTGCAACAAATGTAAATTGAAATTCAGCGATGAAGTCATAAAAGTTCGTGATCATGATCATATCACCGGACGATATAGGCAAACATTATGTAGTCAATGCAATCTCCGGTTAAGACTTAACAGACGGGAGCTCCCCATATTTTTCCACAATTTTAAAAATTATGATAGTCACATCGTTTGCTATAAAGCGATTGGAAGAATGAAGTCTTGGAAATTAGATGTTGTAGCAGCAACTGCTGAAAAATATATAACTTTATCCGCCAGTGTCCCTGTAAATGAATACAAAGGGAAGACAGTATACTTTAAACTAAAATTCTTAGACTCATGTCAATTTCTAAGTGCATCCTTGAGTGAATTAGCCAAGGGCTTGCAAACGTATGAGCATGTAGAGACATTAAGGGTAGAATTTCCACAATTAAGTGATAATGTTTTATATCAGAAGGGAGTGTTTCCATATTCATACTTCAAAAACTTAAACACATTGACTGAAGACTGTCTACCACCACAATTTGAATTCTATAATGATCTTACTCGTGAGCACTGTTCCGATAGTGAATATGAACACGCTAACAAGGCGTGGATTGAATTTAATTGTAGCACATTTGGTGATTACATGCTGGCATATCTGAAGTTAGATGTTTTATTGTTGGCAGACATATTTGAAGTGTTTAGAGCATTGAGTCAACGTAAGGATGAAGTCGACCCTGTACATTTTGTCAGTCTCCCACATCTTAGCTTTACCTCAGCACTAAATTTCTCTTCCAATGATCCCCCACACTACATACAAGATGAAAATATGTACAATCTATTTGAACGAGGAATTAGAGGGGGTATGACTTTCACCAACATTCACCGAGCGCGTGCACGCATTGAAGAATTAGGAAATAATACACATGAAAGTCGACATTTGACCTACTTAGATGTTAATAACCTTTACGGTTCTTCACTCAGTAGAAATCTACCCCACTCAAATTTCAAATGGTTGAATGAAAGGGAATTAGATAATTTTTTAAATGAAGAAAATGCTCAAAATATAGATGATGATGGTGAAATCGGCTACATTTTTTATTTAGATTTAGAGTATCCTGCAGCCATTCATGATGACACTGCCGATTTCCCATTAGCTCCAGAAATGCAGATGATTGAAAGGAGAATGTTTTCACACTATATGAAAAATCTATATGAAAAAGTAAGACCAAATACACATTTTTCTTCAATCAAGAAACTTCTGCTCCATCAATTTGATAGGGAAAATTATGTAGTCCACTACTCAATTTTAAAATTTTACTTGACCATGGGCATGAGAATCACGAAGATTCATAGTGGCATAAAATTCACACAAAAGCCTTGGTTAAAACATACATTGATATGAACTCTCAAAAGAAGGCTCAATCAAACACTGACTTCGAAAAGTCATTCTACAAATTGAAAAATAATTCCTTATATGGTAAAACAATGGAAAATGTAAGGAGAAGGAAAAAATTTAAACTAGTCAACAATGAGAAACAACTACTGAAATTGTCAAATCATCCTCTCTATGTTCAACACAAAATATTTGATGAAGATCTGGTTGGTATGGAAATGTACAAACCTTCAATAGTTTTAAATAAATTAATATATGCTGGTCAAGCAGTACTTGACTATAGTAAGTTGGAAATGTATCAATTATATTACAATGATCTAAAAGGATGTCCACTGATAAATAGAACGCGGCTTTGTGGAGGTGATACCGACAGTTTCTTCCTATGTTTATACACATCACCATCTGTCCGTCTGGAAGATATACTTCTATACTTCGGTGAAAAGTTTGACTCTTCAAACTATGATAGTCATCACCGACTATACTCAACTACAAACAAAGCTAGATTAGGTTGTTTTAAGGATGAGTGTGCTGGAAAGTTGCTTGAGGAAATGATCCTACTAAAACCGAAAATGTATTCAATGAAATATCTAGACTCTACGAATCATAGCATCAAACGTGCAAAAGGAATTCAGAGAGCAGCAGTTAAAAAATTGAAACATAATGACCATAGGAGTGTCTATTATAGTGAGAATGATACAACTGAAGATATGACAATTATAAATTCAAAAAATCACATAGTTAGCACAAAATCATTTAGGAAGCGAGGTCTTTCACTTTGGGAGGATAAGCGCTGTCGGCTGGATAAAAATTTATCATTACCATATGGACACTACAGCCTAGGTCTTCCCCCACCGTCGAAGAGAAGGAGATGCCTTCCTGTCACATGTGATGTAGAATAAGTCTAATTAAAAGCAATATAATATTCCACTTGTAATAGATCTTGCGATTGCTGCATCTTCCGACATGTAGCAACACTTACTAATACATAAGTAGTCATACTAAAATTGAAATTTCTACATCTTTCCGATATGTAGAAATGATTACTAATAAATAGGTAGTCCTAATGTGAATGAATATGTGAGGAATTTGTACTCAACATCATTCCGATATGTTGAGCTAATAAAATAACAAACTTTAGGCAGACATTAAACCTAAATTTGAAACATAGCTTTCGGAACATGCCTCATTACATTAGAACATGGAAACTTAGTGACGTTCAAAACGTTCACATAACAAATTCTAAAAGAATAGCATTTCGTCATTCAGTAGCAAATAGTGATCAAAAACATCGTGGCGTTTGCATTAGTATTGACTCATTGCCTTCACTGAAAGACTTTGCGGATCTCATTGACAACCATAAGACTCGGATCAAGATTCCTCTCGATGACAAGGTATGGATAAAGTGTGATTCATCAGTCAAACTATACGTCTGTTCACCAAAACGGGAAGATGTTGAATATCGATTTTTTCGTTTCAGTGACGTCACATGGGAAACCTTTACAAGGGAGATACTACCACAGATAACGTCATTCATTAAAGATGGAGGACATCAAACGGTTGGAAGTTGTAAATCGGATGTTAACTACAAAAGCAAGGTCAAAACTCAATCTACAAGAGATCGAGAGGAATATACCCAACCGAAAACAATGGTTACTGATAAAACGCAAATTGAAGCCGACAACGAGCTTACATCTTGGAAGACCCTCAATGTTAACATGGAGGATTCAGAGGAAGGATAGATCTCTCACTATCTTATTCTTTCCAAATGGAACAATCCAATGTATTGGAAGGGTCATGGAGGGTGATCTCTCATATCTACACTTAACTTTGGAACATTTACTTAGTGATTCATTATCTGATTGGAAAGTGAAGACAATGACCGTGTTATGTGAATTACACTATCACTATGATTTCCGTAAAGTTACATCATCACATAATCTAACTTATGAAGTGGAGTTATTTCCAGCAGCTCAATTGACTAACTGGCATCCATATCATGTTCATGTGTTCCATAATGGAAAGATTGTGATAACCGGCATTAAAGACATAAGTGATGTGCCTCCCATCATATGTGATTTGAAAAAATGTTTCATGAAAACCAAATTGTAGATTTTGTATATATGTGAATAGATAATGAAATATAAACATATGTTTGTTTTCCTTATAAACCCTTGTTTTGGAAAAAAAAGAGAGCAAGTTAATGATACAACATAAAACTTTATTTCAAAACTGTTTCAACATATTTAGTAAGAATTACATCATTTTTATCACAGTTTTTTGAAAATAGTTCTAAAGCACTTTTACAGTTATTTTTCAATGGTCTCTCATTGACAAAATAGAGTACATAGCCACCGCACATTAGAGATGTATTACTTTGAAGTGGGAACGATGTCACTTTCCTAACATTCCAGGAGAACCTGTTCATCCATAATGCGATATCATGTAAACGAGGTTGATTAAGAGAGTCAAAATATTCGGCCACTTTATAACGATTGATGTATACAGCAATCCAATGTTTTCCGGGAAGATTGTTGGTATCCGTATTGAGGATAAGCGAACAAGGATAGAAAGGAATTGAATCAGGTAAATTATCTCTAGAAAAGACATTGAGAAATATTGTCTTGGAGTAGGGATGAGCTTTCCTCATTTTCCTCAAGATTTCTATGTTGCTTAAGTTACTCATCTCTGATAGCTGACAGTCACGTCTCTCATTCTTGTTATCTCAACTTTGCTATCATAGATAGCATAAATGAGACAAGTAATTGTTTTCTTCAAAGGTGACTCAAATGATACCTCCAGTCGTAGATTTCCAGGCTTTGTAACTCCTACGCTTTCACCACCTAGATCTGCATCTGCTGTGAGGTTGTACATAATGAAGAAGTAGCCATTCTTGTACATATCCATTGTAATTCCATTTGAATCATCTGTATTAAACATGTTGAGGGCGGTGAAAGTAGAACCATATTCACGTGTGAATTTACCATCTTTGAAATTAGGCTCATATGCTTTGCAAGATACAAATTTCCCATCCTGGTAGAGTGCTAGTTTGCTAACATTAAAGTGTTGGAAATTGAATGGATTCTTTTCAAAAGCACCAATGAATGCCTCATTTTCCACAAATGTGATATACACCGCCTTTGGCATTGCAGTGGGAAAAAGATTTGGGTAGGCATGTGAGGATGATCCCGCACCAATTGTGAAGTTTGTCAACACACTGTGATTAACTGGATATATTGCATTGTTTTTCCTCAATCCTGTCGCATGCTCGTTGATGACTGACGGGTTCATTGTTACTCGCCTTACATTGAGCACGGCATTACTTATGTTGACTTGATAGTTTGTAGCTCCAAAAGCCATTAACGCGAACTCAGGATTTGTACGAATAAATTTTATTTGCATTTTAACCTGTGATAGCAGATATCTAGATTGACGAAGGAAATCAAGATAGACGGGTCCTTTCAAGTATAATTCCTTTGAATCCGCTGTTAAATCCATTCGTCTTTTCAACCCCGTATTTGAGACATCATCAAATTTCCCTTGCTGATCATCATACCACCCAGAAACTTGCAAGTGTGACTGTTTAGCTTGCTTTTGAAATTGAGTCATTGTATGTATATATGCTCCATATGGATATGCTCGATCCCCTCCTTCAATCTGTTTGTCATTCAATATTAGATACACATCTGAGAACAGACTGGCAATAGGAAGATTTGCCAATCCCACTTTATCCTTGGATGAATCGATATTTGTACCATCAGTCTTCTTAATTTGTATACACAACTCTAAATCAATGGATTGACAGTCAATATAATCTTGAGGATTGGCAGGTATATCAAACTGAATAGGCTGTTGTTACCATCGATATTTGTTGTGGGGACTATGTCTACAATTGTTGAGGAGATGATGTCTGTCTGATGAGGGGGAGAATCGAAGAAACACAAAGCCGAATTGATACTCTGCATCGTATTAGCTCTACAAATATGTTGTCTTCCTTCGTTTTGACTTGTTTCCTGTCGCAGTGGAATTTCGTTTGCGCTTTCTTGCTTTCACACGACGTCTAGATTTAGAACGTGCTGCTCTAGTCGGCTTTTTACTTTTCCTGCGTCTTTGCTTAGTAACTCGACCGGATTCAACTTGTCTTGACTTCCTACGCTTCTTCCGAACTGTACGTCTCGTCTTTGTTAAATCATCTAATGCGTCAATGGCAGATTGCTGCGCGCGCATTTTCATAGATTCACCGATATCCTCATCTTGAAGCGCATCAGCTGCAACATTTGCACCAAAATCTAAAGCCCTGCTTCCAACACGCTTCATGATTGGTACGCCATACTTTTTGAGTGTTGGAAGAACCATACGTCTTAGTGCACCAAATATGCCTCCTCCAACTTGTCGTCTACCTCCAACAAACACGGGATAACCGCTCTGATATGATGGTCTACTGTAAATGCCTGTCATTATGACTATTGAATAACTATGGAAGGCATAATAGCGTAAAGCCTTATTCTCGTGACCTAATATGTAGGGTCAAAACAGTAACACCACCACAGAACGGTACTACTTCTCCTGCGTCATCATGAATTGATATGTCAATTCTATTGATGAAATTTCGGCTGATTGGTAGATACATTGTGTTAAAAAATTCTCGATTGATTAGTTGCTTCCTTACGGATGAGAGAGGAAATGTGCGCAGTAGTGGGGCCTCAATGTCGCCAACCCTTGTATATTCAATAATGTTACAATAGACGTACAAGTTACTTATCTCACGCTCTAGTGATGGGGCTGTATCACTTATTGATGTGCCTTCATAAATAGTTGATTTTGAGAATCCCAATGTGGTCGTTAACACGCTATCCAGCTTGATAAGTGAGTTATTCCCTACCTTTATAATCATGCGTTTCTTATGTGGGTCATACGAAAAGTGATATTCATCTGCATCAAGGTAATCTACACCAAACTCATTTAACTTTGCACACAATTCAGATGGCGTTTTCAAGCTTTCAATGTTCAAATTAACTCTTTTCACTGGAAGTTCACTGGAAGTAGACAAATCATCACCCAATATGTCTTCGCTGTATACGTGGATATCCCATGAAGCATTTGTTGATGCTTTGAGTTTAGAAGAGGACAATTGAACCTTGAATGTATCATTTAATTCTGTCAACCAAGGTGAGCTTTCAAGGTCCTTAAACATCCCAATCATTTCAGATCCGAATTCAATAACAGCGGACTCAGACTTTTCCAATGGTGTCTCTTTAGTAAAAACAATAAATTCTGCCTCCGTTTCAACAGTAAACAAAGTTACTTTCTCTTTCTTATATTCACAAGTCATTAACGTTTCTGGCACTGATCCTTGAAACTTTCTTGCAAAGTCTTCAACACTTCTAATGACCTCAAATTGATTTTTTACTCGGATGCTCCTTTTTTGTAATGCATACAATGGCACAATTCTACATTGAAAATCAGTGACTTTCCTCTCCGAATTCCACCCACGTCCATTGTACCAATACCTTGATGAGAAAGTTGTTCTGGAATACCCAAAAGTATGACTCAAATCCTTACCTAATACAAGAAGAACATGCTTCCCTTCCTTCATCAATTTTGTTGACCTCTTTATGACTGGTTTGTAGAATTTATTCAAAGTCAGCTTGAAGAGATCATTTATTCGTTCAAACATTCTACCGATTTCCTTTTCTGTATCTTGCAAGCTCATTGTGGGAACCTTAGAATCAAAAGTTGACGTTGCAAATGCCTTTTGAATTTTAATCATGTTTTGGACGATGGTAAAGATGTTGAAAAAGGATGTAAAGTTAGATGATGAAAAGCCCATGTACCATGTAGACTATTTTGAAATATGCGAAAGCAATCATCCTTCTCTCGCACTTTTTTATGTAATTCAAAATAGTTGTTCTTTGGCAAACTGATATCGTTGTAATAAGTAATTTCAGTTAGAGTAACTTCATGGGGTCCATGCAGAGTAATTGGATTAGCGAATTCAACAGAGTAGAGAGATGGTTTGTTACTTGGGAATATCTTGGGGTTGCTATTGCTTGGAAGAATGATGTTGAAGTTAGTAGACATGTTAAATTCATATATGGAAGAAGTCACATGCTATATTAGCTTAAAAGTTACGAGTGTCTCCCACCTCCACATTTTGTAGATCCTGGTGCGTTATCCAGCTATTGAATGAATCAGGATATCCTTTCCATTTAACTAGATATTTCCTTTGATTGCCATGACCTTTCCTCCTAATTATTTTGTCAATCATATACACCTCTTCACTTCTGTCTACTACTTGCAATTCATAAGAGTAAAATTTCCCTTCAATTGGATTGCCATGGTAATCTATTAATTTATACATGCTGGGTTTAAATTTTCTATCTACATCATCTACAAAAAAATCTTCTTCAGTCCAATTAGGTAGATACCCCTTCTCAAATGTAGACTTAACCTTTGAAATCCGAACTCTATCACCAACATTAATTTTCTTTTCATTGGAAATGTTTTTCGCTTTCTTATCATACAATCGAAGCCATACATCCATCGCATTATCTGGGGTAACATCAACTGGTTTCATCTTAATGATTCGATGGTAGCTTTCATTGTAATTCTTAACAAATTTCTGCAGCTCACCTACCCAAACATGTGTATTTTTTGCAGTGAAATAGCGCCATATTTTTGTCTTCAATGTGCGATTGAACCTCTCAACCATGGCAGCTTTATAAGCACTTTTGACGCTAAACAATTCCACATTATGACTTTTAAGGAGACTTCGAACATGAGAGTTTTCGAATTCCTTCCCTTAATCGGTCTGTATTCTTTGCGGAACACGCCCCTCATCGAAAATGCTCTGAAAAGCCGCTTCAACTTCTGGTCCTCGTTTAGATTTCAACGCACGTGCCCAAGCATAGCGAGATAAAATATCTATTACGGTTAAGATGTTTTTATAGCCATCATTGTATTGTGATATCTGTTGCATGTCAGCCAAGTCCGCTTGCCATTGACTATCTATATTGTTAACAACATATTTTCTTGTTGGAAACCGCTTTCTCGCATTTTTGTGAAGAGTGTAAGTCGGTTGACTCCTCATCCACTTCTTGACTTTCTCTATTCCCACACCTGCTGCACGAGCTAGAACCTCCGGACGACTGAAACTTGCGGGATGATTTAAGTCGTAATAAATCTTCCTCAGCTTTACGGCTGTACTCATCGTCTTTGTTCTGATTTGCACGCGTATTACTCGCACAGCAACTGCTAACACAATTGATATCAACCTCTATGCCCTCTTCTGCTTTACCTTCGAGCGCAGATTTCAAACAACAGCAAAATTTTTGTAACGACATGATATGAGAGAGGCAAGGCTTAATTCATATTTGCTTAATATTTACTATACTCCTTCGCAACACGCATTGAGCGCCTAGTAGCTCTTTTTGGTTGCAGATCATCGGGATCATGAAGCTCTCGCTTGACCGCCATCGTGGGTGTTTTACTCTTTGATCCATCTTGTAAGTGACCCTTATCCAATTCATTCACAGTCGGTCCTCCAATAATATTGTGAGGTACATTTTGATCAGATAAAATTTTCTGAAAATATGACCACCCTTGTGGTACACCTAGTTTTCGCCTTACATCTCTAACAGCATATTGCAGAAGGTCATCTATGTGATTATTTCTAATAACATCACCAGTTGTTTCATCTATTGTGTCTCCTCTCTCATTGAACTTCACATGTGGATCAATGAAGTCAAATAATCGCTCAGCGCGCACACGATATGGTCGAGGTGTTGACAAGGTTATAAATCGTCGCAACTTGTCACGAATCTGTCGCCTAACATCGATGTTTTCATCTGCTAACTGCATTCGTCGATAGGGATCCTTAATCTTCTGAATTTCCATATCCTTTTGTGTTAGTTCCTTAAGTTGATTCGTAATAGGTTGATCTATATTTTTGACTTCCTGTGCACTTTGTAATGTAGTCAATTGTACATACTCCTCTTGAGGAATGACTACCATCCTTGAATACGACATGTTTGAAAATAATAGGCAACAAAGTACATTGCTTAAAACTAACTGTGAACCGAGAAAACTGTCATTGGTTCAGCGGAATTAGGTATGATATTTGTTCGAAATCGAAGTCGCTCCGGACATTCCTGGGTTAGATCAATAAATAGATAGCCATGTGGTTTCTTTGTTACATCTTCATATATTTTTGAAAGTACTTTAGGTTGTTGAGGTAATATCTGTCTACTGAGATGATGTATCTGACTGCTATCTCTTGGATTTTTAAATATTGCCAAATAATGTGTATTCAAACTTCTAGTTCTTTGCTCTTTCCCTCCATCGAAGATGTTTTGGGTGATGTAGATAATAAAAGCTTCCCTATGATGTGCAGTTTGAATGAACAACCAGCGCAAATGAATTGTCACTTGAAAGTGGTAAAATATCATTAAAGCGTCTTCCTTATATACACCTATATATGACTCATCAATCAAAGTGATGACGTGTCACTTTATGATTCGCTAACCTTATATTAACATTGCAGCAGTTGCTGCAATCCTTCCAAGCGGACTATTGATTACACCATTAATACTGTTTCCAATATCATTTAACATACTAAGAAACCCATCACCACCGCGCTGAATTAAGTTTCGCCTTTTCTTATCACTACTCCTTGGATTTGAAAACTTTTTTATGCTATTCAAAGAGCCAGCATTCAATAGAGGCTAGTAAATAGGTAGACATTTGTGTATTGCAAAAGCTAAATCACGAATGAAATCATCACTTGAATTTTGAATCAATTTACACTTCTTCTTATTATCATGTATCCTGTTTAACTTTCGCAACGCCTTTTTAAACTGACTTGAAGGTTTGAAGGACCGTTTCGATTGACGAGAAGATGCCTTCCGTTTTACAGACATTTTTATTCTAATATGGAAATAGATAAAACAATTACAATTTTTGCTTAGTACTTACAACATTATATTCAAGCGTTTACAAGCATTCACACAGAGTTTGTTGCTGGTACTTATAAAATTACATAAAACACTTAACAAGTTGTAGAGGGAAACTGATATACACTCACATCGGCTAGAGTCTGATTTGTAGCAGTTATGAGCTGCTCAATGTCTTTCATTAGATGTTTTGAAATTGGACAGCACATACAGCAGGGCTTTGAATGGAAAGTCTTTAGAATATTGGCATAGTATGCCCGCAAACTGATTACCTCAGAATGTCCTTGAGCAGCCACATTGATGCTTACTGATGGCGGTCCACTGAACAAGTCCAATTTACATTTGTCACCCTTCTCGTCAAAGTAGCTGGAGGTGATAATGTCATGGAGACATGTGTTGAGTTTCCGTTGGATACTGCTGCACCAACAGCGAGAGTATTCCGGTACAATCTCCGTTTGAGCTAGTGGGCGAAATACTTCATTGAGCCAAAATCTTGCAACTCGTGTAAGAGCGTTGTTCACGACTCTCATTAACATTCTCTGCACCACAACGTCCTCTCCGCAGCGGAAATACATCACTATTTCCTCCATCAGATCCACCAAATCCGCTTTATAGCCAGTTATATTTACGGCAGAATAGAATATATTGCCGGTGAAGAGTTGACTTCGGTAAATTATTGAAATGGGAATGTTGGTAGTGAACGACATGCTGATTGACATTGTATTAGCCTCAAATTATGCTTGAAATAGAACGGTACAATGTCCTCCTTATATAGAAAGTCAAACAAAGACACAATAGTGACCAATCACAGACCTGCATGATGACTCATCATGCACGATATACAGTGATTGTTGAAGATACTTCTTCATCACAAAGGGGACAAGATGAAGTTTCAAGAGGTACGTAACATGTAGAACACATAACGCTATGAGAACATGGCAAAAAGAGAAGGGATCGTTCCTGTTTAAAACATTTAACGCAGTTCCGTTCACATAATAATTTAAATGTCTCTTCTTCTAATTTCCTTCTGAAGTCACTTTTATTGGGAGAACTTTTTATTAAAGCACTGTCAGATGTCTCCTTCTTTCCATATCGTTCCAGTTTGATCCTCCTAATTTCACTATCATTGCAGTGTAGCATGGAGAAATCCTCTATCCACCTGCGATCCAAATTGTGATTCATTGCATGCTCATCTAGATCCATTAGTCGATCAACTAAATCACCAGCGTTGATATTTTCACTGAGATTTGTTACAGTTTCTATAGCTTTGAACGAATATCCAAGGTCTCTTGCGACAACCCACGACGTTGGGATACTAGTCATCATTATGTATGTCATCAAACAACTATCTCATATTTATAGCTTAGTTTGTCTGCGTAAAAGGAAAATCAATGTGTCATCTTGATTACAATGGTTTCAATAGTCACAATAGTCGCAATTGAGCAAACCCATTCAAAATCAAACAACGGACGTCTATCGGTACGTACCCAAGTGCTCAGAACCAAACCACACAAGTTCGATCATAGACGTTCCGAAACATAGTGTACTCAACCGAGTGTACCAAGCACATGTACCTATCCAGTAAAACAGATCTCATACAAGTTCCTATTCATAACACTGAATTATACATGTACCTATCCATGTTCCTATTGATAACACTAAATTATACATGTACCTATCCATGTACCTATTGATAACACTAAATTTTACATGTACCTATCCATGTACCTATCCGTCGCAAGTAGGGCACAGTTTTCACTACTCTTGTTCCTTATGAAATTTAATTTATAGAACGCTGCCTCGCAGGCGTATGTGCTTCCAAATAGAACTGAAACGTTTTAGGACAACTCTCGCAATCTTGGATATTTCACAGCTGATTTCCATATTTCATGTAAAATACCATCACTTTCGAACTGCTTCACAAGACAATCATTCGCCTTCGACTCGATCACTTCCATTTGAAGTTCGAATGGAACCTCTTCTATCTGGATCAGGTGCGGCGAGGCAGCGAGCTTTATTTTAGGAGCAAGTGCGTTGAAGTCGTTGAAACGCACACTAAATTCGTGGTTGAGCGCATCAAAGACTGTAGCAATGTGACAGAAAGGAACGTCTTCAAGTGAAGGAACAGTTAGAAGATGACTAGTATGCTATGACGATTGTTTTCCGATTGCCTTGAACTCCAGAAATATTTGCAATATACATGTACAATATTCTTTTTCATTTGCTTCTCATTGTCACGGCCGCACTTTGCCTCTGCTACGGCCGCAGGTTGCGCATCCCTGGTATACAGCAACACATCAGCGAGCGCAATTGAAGATTGACGGTATAAGTGACACTGATATTTATGATATTATTTTGGTATAAATGAGTCCGATCGAATTGAAGTGAAGTCAACATTAAGAAGTGAACTGTAAGTTTAAAGTTTTTCTTTTATCGTTGCGTATCGTAGCCTATCTATATAACTATAGTCTTAAAAATTAATATTGTTAATTGTTGTGATTGTACGTTGCGATTTCAATTTTTCTACAAATAGATTTATCACAGGTCTATCGAAAAAGTGGAATTGAGGTTTATCAAGGTCAATTCCAATTCCAATTCCATTAGATTTGAATATCGTCAATTCCAATTCCGACTTTTCCAACTCTGACTGCAAGCATCAAACTGCTAACTGCCGACTGCGCTCTGTGTGAACCAGGCTTTAGGCTTGCGTGATTAGCTACACGCGCATTGCAGAAGTAGCTGGCATAAGCGAACACACGAACTTCAAAGGTCAGATTGCAGGCATGCCTGCCAAGGGAAAAGTGCTTATCTTTCACTCACTTTTCCTATGTGATATGTTCATCAAATGGAAGTATTATTCACACCGTCCGACTCCTCACGATCTAAATTTTCTGACTGTACGTACGTTTCATGTGGTGTCCAAGAGTGGACCATGGTTTTAGGTCGACCTTGGGTAAATAATACAAAACGTGGTCTTCTGGTAATGCTGAATATGTGTTTAATATTTTGATTATAATCTTATGAGAACTATATGATAGGAGCATAAAGTTTTGATTTTTTATCAAAATCGTACTCAATTCACATAATATTACAAATAAAAGATACTTGTGGTTATTGGCTATTTCATTTTGGGCTTGACAACACCGCGCATTGAAAGTTCGTAAATAATGTATTTGCTGTAAGCTCACATGTATTATTTTATATATTTCATATATTCTATATCTTCGCACCCCTAAAGCGTCTGTGATAGCCATTCTAATTTCGTATTCTAAACATGTTTAACCATGCACTCACTACGCTGCTGCAATATTCAGCAAGCCTGTTTTTATATTTCTGATACGTGTATACACTTCAATCAATATGAAACGTGCGGTATCAATCTACTGGTTCGTCAGAATTCAAACTTAGATTTCACCTACGTTCAATGGAAAAATGATCTTCTTGCACCTCGAGACTAGTTCTTGTCGTGACCATCAGTACTGAGGAATGTCATCTGTAGACCTCAACACGAAGACAAGGCAATGTATCTCTGTGGGCCACCAGTCTGCAGCAGTGCTTCAAATCGAATTAGTGTGAAAACTTTCTTGATGACGTGACGCAAGTACTTGGTAGTTTTAAAAGCAACTGTTTGAATACAGGCATATACCCGTATAGTTGCGAAAGAGGCATATGTATTTCGATCTCTTCCTCTCTTCCACCATCGTTTATGCAACCCTCGCGGGCATTCTTCTCGACATAATGTGGGCCGACTAAAGTATTCAACCGGCGAATACATGGTGATAAGGATGTTGCTGACATACTTTTCTCTGAAATTCTTAAATGCAGCATTAACTATTGACTATTTATTAACTATATTCTAAATACAACATCTGACTAGAATTATGATTCAGAAAAGGCATCATTTGTCATCCTTCTATTTAATCCAAACTGAGCAAGGAGAGGAAATGCACATGTAACTTTATGAAGGCCACATGCAAATGCCTTAGGCCCATAAAAATACCTTTGTCTCTCCATATCATGGGCTTTTAGAAAATATGTCCACGTGGCTGTGGTCACTTTGTTAAAGATGAGTGGGAATGTACTCCTTCATTTCCTTCATATCAGAATGATGTGCATTTACATGTGTTTGACCCATGTGAATGTAGCCTACTGCATCAAATAGTAAGGTTGACAAGCGGGTCACCCAGGTAGGGCAATCTCAGAAAGGTTTGCTAGGTTTACGTATAAGAAATGCCACGAAGTCAGGAAATTTGAGCAGGTTGGCGTGTATGTGAATGCTTTTAACCCAGTTATTGGACGAATCTGCGAAGGCCCAATATCGATCAAAATCGAATTTCCTGTCAAATTTGTGATAGCAAAATGCATGATTTTTCAACCGAGTGTCCTATTAATTGGGAAGATATAGGGGTACTTATTATAGAGGTTTAATTGTTATCAATTTGAATGATTTTTCGCAAGAGAGAACATCAAATTTAGAAATGTAAGCGTAACAGCTATGCATGTGATATTTGATCAGCGGTGGTGGAAGGTGAGGCTTTAGGGGCTTAAAAGCCCTCCCCACTTTTAAAATGACGGGCTAATCCTTAACTAGCCCATCCAGTTATTCAATGCCGGGAGAAGTCAAAACTGTCCATGATGTATAATAGAGGTTGAGGTGAAGAAAGGAATTTTGCAGAAGTGGCAATCGAGATTATGTTTAGAACGTCCCATTTAGAGTAGCCTATTGCTCTTTGCGAAATATCGCAGGCTGGCTGTTCCATCAGCTGATGAGTTCAGTCAGGGAAAACCCGATAACCACTTGCCCGCCAGAAAGATCCTTCTCTTTGTTGAGGCATGTTAAAACATTCACGAAATCAAGTATGACTCAAAAAAGGTTGAATAATTGCCTTCTTTTGAAACATTACCATGACATTACAGATAATATCTCAACAGAAAAAATTGCGAATTATTTGTGGCAAAAGCGAAGCTACTAGAGTTGAGTACTTTGGTAAACGTTGATGGAAATAAACATTCGTATTTTTGAAATCGATATGATTTTTTCATAATCAAAGGGACTTACCATGGCTATTAATGATATACCAGTACTCTTACTATAGCCAACCCCTACATGAAAATGATAACAATAATAATGGTTCATTGAAAATTCTATAAACCTTTAATCAATTTGAATCATCATTCCAGATAATCGGTTTATTTATTCTTAGAATTGAATTCATCAATTAATTCTGAATCAATGCTATTCTTCATTGGTTGCTGTTTATAAGTTGAAATTATTGAAATAATGTTATTTTTCAGTTTTTCTACGCACAAAAATTAATGTAATTTGTCAATATGTATTTCACCGATCTAGCCTTGTCAATTGTAATTCTTTACCAAATCAATAGAAATAACAAAACAATACTATTCTAAGTAGTTGATATGAATGTTGCACGCAAATGGCAGCCTCACAAGCTTGACATGAATAATAGTTCGAATACGTAAAACATTGCTTTGCTATAAACATAATAAGCTCATACGCTGACAATGACAAACAACGATTCAAGGAAAACAATAACAATTATCAAAAACAATTATTCGAATACTTTTAAGAAAAGAGATTTACCATTGAGACCTAGGGTTTGATTTGATCTAGGAGTTTTATCATTTATTAACAACGCTTCTACTATACCAGTTTCAAATTCACTACGTCCTGTGTATTTAACAGAAAAACAATTATTAATGTCATTACTACAGTTTGGGCATACCGGGTATGTTTAGGTGGCTACTTACGGCTGAGTTACCTCTTATATGTTCTTTTATTCTTTGATGTAATCTGCGTTTCGTTTGTCCCAAGTATTGGGCATCAGGATCAACCCGACATTCAAAATTATACACAACGCATGATCGCATCAGCTTATTTGTTTTATCTTTCAGACTAAAATACTGTCCTGTTTTACAACTATTGAATATTATTTTAACATCATGGTCCAATTTCCTAAATACTTTAACAAGCTTGCGTCGGAATTTTATGGATGTTTTACCTAAAAACGGAAGTATCATAACTTTATTTACGAACGAAATTATTTACATACGAAAGCAAGACTGCAGTTTTTTCCATAACTAGAGTGACTATGCATATCGTATTACTTATTATCTTGTGGTTATATAAAAGCAAAAATGTGACCAAAATTTTTCACCAATACAACAGAGATCATGGTATTCCAATTAAACAATTACGACGTATTAAAAACTAACGTACAAAATGAAAAAGCAGAAACTAGACATTGGATATTTTAAAAAATGTAAATTCTTACATGTATTGCCAAAATTCCTTACCATTTCCCTTCAAGTGTAACAACGGATAGATGTAGAGATCAATATAAGAGTCAAATAATTGATGATCATATAAAATACATTTCAAAACAATGCAAACGGAGCATTACTAAACTTGAGCTTGAGCAAAATTGCTTGCGCGCTAAACTGTCTCTGGTAAAGTACACCGTCTTGAAAGTATGTATGTATAAAATTGTTGACAGTTCCTTAAAACAAGTTGTAGACACACATAATAAAAAACTTACAAAACTCTGGGTAGAAAAAAGATGGGAAGTTCCTGAAGCGATAATGAATTTAAGCACATACGAATTAACGATATGTGAAAAAGAGGCATTATGTTATGGTATGAAACACCATATCCTACCTAGAAAGATAGATACATATAAATTACGGTATGAAATTGAAAAATCACTTAGTACATGTGATAACTTGTCGAAAGACATAAAGAAAGAATTTGAAATGATAACTAAAGAATTCGAAAAGGATGCAGCAGCATCATGTAATAGTTATGAAAATAAAAAGATGCACATCACTCTCAGTAGATTAAGTAAAAATAAAAGTATTATAATCTGTAAGTATGATAAAGGCAACGGTGTGGTGATACTGGATAGTGAACAGTATACTACAAAAATAGATGCTCTTGTCAATGATACGTCTAAATTCGAAAAAATAAGTATCCCAAATAATTTTGATAATTAACCAGTCTGTAAAGATGAACGAAGCTTAGCGTACTTTTTGAACAAATATGTAAAGCCGAAAATACCAATTAGTACTTTCAAGAGAATATTACCTTCTGGTAGCTCAATAGGTAAATTACATGGTACAATTAAAGTTCATAAAGAAAGCAAAGGAGCAAGACCAATTGTCAGTACCATTGGCACTCCGGCATACGGTTTAGCTAAGTATTTGGACGAAATAATTAAAAAGCAAACCAACACTAAGTATATGCTTAGCTCAACTAATCAATTCATTCAAGAAATTGAGGCTGAGAAGGACAAATTTGACTCAAACAATTTTTTGTGTAGCTTTGACGTCGAGTCACTATTCACAAACGTACCTGTAAAAGAAGTAATTGATTTAGCCACAGATCTTGTTTATAGTGAAAATAACAATAGTAAGCCCCAATATGATAAAACCATTTTCAAAAAGTTATTAGGTTTTGCAGTCAACGGGTGTCTATCCTTTAATGGAAATGTATATTGCCAAATCGATGGCGTTAGCATGGGCTCACCATTGGGTCCTACGTTATCAAATTTATTTCTTTCTAACCTTGAGCAAAGTTGGATGAATGAAACATTTGCCCCTAAGTTTTATAGCCGGTATGTCGATGACATATTCGTTGTTTTTGATAATATTAAGAATATAGACAAACTTCATTCTTTTTTGAATTCACAGCACCCTAATTTAAAGTTTACAGTAGAGAAAAGTAAAAATATAATTTCATTTTTGGATGTTGAAATTGACAAAAGTAATGGCCTATCCACATCGATCTTTAGGAAAAGTACATATACAGGTCTTTTAATGAATTATAATGCTACTTGCCCTATCCAATGGAAACGTACCCTTGTGACAGGAATGTTGCATAGAGCGTATAATACTTACTTTTATATAACCGCAAGATAATAAGTAATACGATATGTATAGTCACTCTAGTTATGGAAAAAACTGCAGTCTTGCTTTCGTATGTAAATAATTTCGTTCGTAAATAAAGTTATGATACTTCCGTTTTTAGGTAAAACATCCATAAAATTCCGACGCAAGCTTGTTAAAGTATTTAGGAAATTGGACCATGATGTTAAAATAATATTCAATAGTTGTAAAACAGGACAGTATTTTAGTCTGAAAGATAAAACAAATAAGCTGATGCGATCATGCGTTGTGTATAATTTTGAATGTCGGGTTGATCCTGATGCCCAATACTTGGGACAAACGAAACGCAGATTACATCAAAGAATAAAAGAACATATAAGAGGTAACTCAGCCGTAAGTAGCCACCTAAACATACCCGGTATGCCCAAACTGTAGTAATGACATTAATAATTGTTTTTCTGTTAAATACACAGGACGTAGTGAATTTGAAACTGGTATAGTAGAAGCGTTGTTAATAAATGATAAAACTCCTAGATCAAATCAAACCCTAGGTCTCAATGGTAAATCTCTTTTCTTAAAAGTATTCGAATAATTGTTTTTGATAATTGTTATTGTTTTCCTTGAATCGTTGTTTGTCATTGTCAGCGTATGAGCTTATTATGTCTATTCATTGGTTGCAGCTGCTCAAAGATAATTCGTATTGCTTTGCTACCTTAAGTCAAAAATTAATTTCCTCCTCCAAAATCATGCTTCATGTAATGACATGAATATTGATTTTGAATATTGTTTAGGTATTAAGCCTATTGTTATGATATATTTGAAAGAGAGATGGAGAAAGGAGAGAAGGGGGAAGGAGGGCGACTAGAAATTGGATGAAGCTTACATGGATACAGCTCCTCCACTTTAATTTTCATTCCGCCACCTCTACATTCGATAGGTCATTGTTATTTAACGATCAATGAACTTCATAATACTCACTTTAAAAGCACAGGGAAAGGGAATACCGACCAACACAAAGTCGCCGTCTACAGAAAATGCATCTGAGTATGTTTTTTCTGTGAGCAGCTACATCTTCTTAAAAATGTTGTCTCAGTTTAGTCTTCGGTATTCCTCAGTTAATTTCCATGGAGAATAAATAAGATTACTACAAATTACGGCTGCTATCAGCTAATGTCTGCTTTGAAAGGTGTTTTCTGGTAGTGAATGTTGGCACATTCATGGCAAGTTGGAGGTGGGAATAAAACATTGTGGGAATAAAACTCATTTTCAAATTGGATGGATGTTGGGAAAATTCGATGTTAAAGTATATATTTCGATATTTTGAAGATATAGGAATTCTAAATTGAGCTGCCGGTCTAATAGAAATGTCTGAAAACAAATGTAAACTTGCAAATAGCATGCTAAAATCTCTTACATATTGAGAAAAACAAAATAACTGCACATCTAAAATGAATAAATGCATCATAAATATTGTGAGGCATGACAATCAGTCCATTTTACATTTGGGATCCACTATGTGTAAAATCAAGGTATTACTTATGAATGTATTGTAAATGCGGTCTATATATGTCTATATATCATTTACATTACATTTACATCAATACACATTATGGACTACGAAAATAAAAAAGCGATACAAGTTGATAGCGCAGTAAGGAAACTGATCATCGCTGCATGATAGCACAGCTAGAGAAATAATGATTTTTTTTCAAATGAAGCCATAATGAGCTGAGGTATGAAAAGCGTATTGAATAATACTCGCTATAGGCCTGTGGGATAGGAACTCCGTGGCAATCTTGGCTAATTTTCAACGGGAATAAAATATGAATGGAACGGGAAATTCTGTCAACAAACCTGCATCGGATTCCCCAAGGAAGGCCTTCTTAGTATGAATTCCATATCATTCTGAGTTTGGTTTCAAGCGACAAAGCAAAACTATGCGAACAATCTTGCTACTCTTAGCTTTTAGTCAACATACATTTTTGTGATGAATTTTAATTTGTTTCTATTAAGTTCAAATCCGGAGAAGTTTGATGCTTCAAACGACCACACAAGTAAACTGCTGAAAATACGTGTAGACTCAGAACAGATTGCTCAATCTCGCTTTAGGAGAATGCTTTCAAACGGCATGAATGTACTTCACACAAGGAGCAACGGATGAAATTTCTTTAATTTTACTCGTAAATATTTATACATAACCGTAGAATCTCATTCACCAAATAAGCCTGCCTCTCGGAAGGATAATCTAAATTTTAGTAGACCTAACTGATGTTAAGTTTCATGTCTGTATGCATCTTCCAATGTGGCATAAGTCTCACAGACTTCTGATATGAGAATTTAGATAACAGCCGAAAATCATGGAAAATCTCCCCAAAGTTTTGGTCCATAGTATTTTAAAGTTAAAAAGTCAAAAGTGACGGGCCTTCGGCGTCCAGTGCCTTCTAGCGATCGATAGCCACCATCGTTACCATCCACCGTGAGAAAGCTCTGAACGCCGGCTGGTATGAAAAGTAAACTCCCAACGACTGGTCAATTATGTGGGAATTTAGAGCTGATTATTTTGTTGTCGTCATGGCAGTCGCAACATTTCCACACTCAACATAATCTATCTCATCTAGTTTACTAATGGAACAATTTCTAGTTTCTTATTTTACTAATGAAGTGAATTGCAAAATTTTACTCTTTTTAGATGTGTTTCATCTTCAATTATGCATCATCACGGTCGTAACAGTGTAAAATTGAATTTTCTCAAGTAAACAACTTAGTCATCAAATTTCACGAAAACTAAATTCACAGTAACAGCATGAATTTGTTTTGATGCTGAAAGCAATGAAACATCAGCACTGAAATCAAAGTTGATTTTAGTGCAATTTTGATGGTGTCTGGTTCATGAAATTTGTGATTTTGTGTATAGTCGTGGTTGCTACACATTTTTCACATATGTTTCATGTGTACAAAACTGATCAATTATCAAAATGAACGGCGACAAATGTTAACATGCAGTAAAATTTACTAGATACAGTTGGTGCAAGGTTCATCATTATCTGCAGCATATTTAGTGTTGTATTACATTCGGCCTACTAAGGTCGAACTGAACACGATAGCCCTTGCAATGCTATGCTTCACTTTTACAGGCTTCTTTTGAATGAATCAGAAATATGGTAAGAAAATCCACCCTTTAGACATATCGTAAATGCAAACTGATCAAACTTGGAAGTGGAAATCCGATATCATAATTATATTATTAGATAACTAGAAAGAATATGCCGAATAATAACAATATTTCGCCATGGAAAAGGGTTACTTTAAGATTGGCGGCTTCCAGTGGTTGAAAATGCCTTTCAGTGCATTAATCTAGTTGTGTAAATTTCAAGGTCAGGTAATGGCCATGACTTGTCAGTGTATGTTGTAAAGAATTGCATGTAATTATTACTATTTTCATTTCTCTTTCAACATGAGATCATTTCAACAAGATTACTTTCAATGCACAACCTCAAAACAAGAATCTACAACTGCATATTTCATATACATGTATTTGATTATTCGTAACTTCCAACAGCGCTGACCAGAGCGGTGTCTACATGGAAATGTAACTGCACTAAATGTGATTATGCTTTATAGTTTTCTTTGTGAGGTTCTGATTTCATGAATTAATTTGTCCTAGCACATCAAATCCACGTTTGATTAATGCGTTGCCATTTAAGCCGGTATTAGAATTATATTTTGAATGATACACGAATGAATCCCCTAAATCGTGATTAAGACTCGACATCAGATGTCAAAAAGCCATAATAACTAGTTTTTGATTGATGACAACAACCACAAGAATTATTTTTATAATCCATTAGAAGCGATCCATAAATTCTTGATTCCCCTTCTTCATGAGATTTTATCGAGTGCAAACCTACGAATCAATAAAATGAAAAAATCTCCACACACAGCGCCCTTCTTAATGAGTAGGACTTTGTCGTGTGTTCGACAGCTTGTCAGGGAATGAGGAATCAATTAATCATGTTGAATTTCCTGCACTAGTAATCAGTAAACACGCAATCTGATTAAATTGAATGGAGTGGTAAGTAAAATATCCATCTACTGTCAGCGTTAATCCAAATGAATTTAATCGAATCATTAAAACAAATTTCTCCATGAATTTAGCGATAGCGGACCATTAATAAATACTATATTAAAACAGTCAATAATAAACTATGTTAGAATTCCAAACAGCACACTAGATTAAAGTTAATATTGGCGACCTTTTGACTAAAGCTAAAATAGAAAAATTTTTAACTAGTCATGAAATCAATTTTAGCAATATATTATAGCCATGACATTATGGATGTCATGCCAATATTAGAAGGTAGTGACAAGATGTAGGCCTATCTGTAAAGAAAGTGAACCTGTACAAGAAATCATGATCAGATAGAAAAGCAGGCCTGTTCCTAAACGATTTCTGACACATATTGTCCATATTGCTTTTCAGGTATAAGGTGGGTGAGGTGAATAAGGCCCACCTAACAGACTTAGAGCTCTACAGTCTTGAATTTTTGATCAAATACTACGAATTCATATTCAATTCAACTATTTCTGGTGTAGTTGATATGTGTGAGAAGTTCATGTCGATTATTACGAAACTTCTGGTGTACGAGCAAAAAGATGAAAAATCACCGAGTGGGCCTTATTACAGACACGTGTAGGTAATAAGGCCCACTTTTATTTTTATTTAATGTATTCAATTTACGTAGCTTATAAGTCATTTCCAACATGTGGCTATATACAATGGATTGTATTCACCTTCTGGTACGCAAATTGGTATAATGAGGTTAGATCTAATACGTTCTTGTGATTCAGAGTTAGGTCTTAAGTTAAGCCCCTATGTAAAAAAAGATAAACCAAAACTGTTCATTCAAATACATCGACTTTTATTGAAAAACAAAAGATATTTTTAACACGAGGAAAAAGTAACTAAATGATGGTGAAACCTTGTATTTGATAATCTATTTGGTATTGTATAATCTCTCTATTATATTATCAGTCATAAACACAGACTTTATAGGCCTACACTGGAACAGTCAGGACAAACAAATAGGAACTCATCGTCGTCACTTCCATGACTTAAACCAACACGATCTAGTCAATTGTGTGTACCCAATTAGTCATCACATGCTATACACTGTCTCATAGGCCTATCTAACTTTTCATCTTCCTCACAAATTTTGCAATCCCACGATTCATTGCCAGCTTGCTCATCTTATCTACAACTAAGCTTGGGCCTACTGTTTTGCTTCTTGGATAGAACAGATGCTTGCTTAAAGCGCATTTTATTAGTAAAAAGTTCTTTAGTAAGTAGTTGTGCTTTCTAGGTAAGACTGCGCTTACGTTTACGTGGATCCGACATTCGTTGGATTTTCGTAGTACTGATTATACTGTGATAGGCCCGGGCCTTATTACCAGCATTTTGTATGGGCCTTATTGGCTACATTGACATCGTTTTATAATCAGTGTTTTTTCGTACTTTCCCGAACTGAAAAATCAAACTACTATATCAGGTCATAGAGAGGATACGCCATAGATAATTTTCCATGTTAAGAGCTCATCTGCCCCAATATTTTGTGTCATGAAATCCTTGAACAAATGAAGAGCAAATATTAGATCAAAGAAGGAATTTGAATGTACTTTTTTTGAGATGCTGTGGAATCTGATCCACTGGACCAAAATCGATAAAGCTTCTGACACTTATTTGAAATTAGATATATTTTCATTTCCTTTTTGTTGCGCTTAAATTCGCTAAGCAGTTTCCGAGATCTAGCAAGTGGGCCTTATTACCATCTGGGTCTTATTCACCTCACCCACCTTAATTGCACAGAAATCGCTTTCAACTATCCCGTTCCTCTAATTTATGATTTGATAAAAATAGAATTGCCAGAGCAAGCACCTGTAGTACAAGAATCGAAGTGTAGGGCCTAATAATTTCTTAATAAATCACCAATTAATTTCAATCATTAAGAAACCTATCGACAAGCTTCATATCTGGTAACAAGCGTGGTGACAAACATTGAAACTTTTATGACAAGCAGATCATGAGACAACTGAGACCTCAACACAGCCTCCTATTAAATATAAATCCTGAAGCCGTTATGAGGAATCACCATTATAAGTGTTATTAAATTATGAGTGTTCGCCACTATGAGTAACTATGTAGCTAAATAATGTAGCTAATGGTAACAGGCGATAAAGTTGAATTTTATACAACGAGCAGAAACAAAATACTAATTATCAGAAAAGACATGCAATACAATCACAAAATGTAGCTTAATGTGAGCTGTGACCAATAGTGCATAAGTCAATAGAGGGATTACTTCAAGAACTGTCAGATAGAAATACAAACAACAACAAACAAATAATACATAATACAATAATAAAATACAACAAAGAAATAGCCGGGAATATACCATATTGAAGTTGAGTATTCACATACAGTAGCTAATTGTGCAGTAGGTACATTTCTCCATTTCAACCCAATAACTGTTGAAAACGACATGGATCTGAAAAGAATTATGCTTATCAACAAGGCCACTATGCTGCATAATTGTGCATCCTAGCATTCATTTTTAAAGCAACAGTTTTAAGGTACAGTTAAACCTGTCCGCCGTGAAAAATCATAGAAGTGGCAGAAAAAGTGCGACAGCACGAAAAAGTCATTTCCTCTTCCTCAAAGTGTACATATGTATATTATTTATTATTTGGAATTTGCTTTTCATTCTCCACCGGCGCTGTGGCCTTGTGGTAAAGTGTTCGCTCTGCGTCCGGGAGACCTTGGTTCAAATCTTGGTCGGGTCAAACCTAAGACTTTTAAAATAGGTACACTCTGCATTCTTGCTAAACACTCAGCACGAAAAGGAATGAGAGTGGTAAATGACAACTGGGCCACATGGAAGAAAGGCTCCGTGCCTAATGTGCTTCCGAGTATAAACAACGTTCATTTATTTGTTTATTTATATCAGAGCGGAAATGTTTCCTGTCAGGCCAGCATGGCAATCAAGTCCAACTTTCACTTCCCATTTGACAATTCATCACGATCGCACGATCGAACTTTTGCCAATCCCTTGCATATATTTATTACAAAAATTGCTATCAGCTCTAGAAATTCAAATACACTGATTACACTTAGACCTAACCAAAGACCTAGAATTCCCCCTATGTCGGACAGAAACTCTGATAAAGGATATTCCAATTCTTCAAATGTGAGAGTGACCTTTTCTAAGTCCCTGTGAAGGTTTACAATCGCCAAGTTGTTCAGCGTGAATTCTTCAGTGACAGTTTCATTTGATTCATTCTTCCAAGCTTTGGCATTTGGTAGATATTGAGCATTTCGAATCAATTTGCTTCTTCGATCTTCATTAATTTTTGTTGGCCAATTGTTTGTACGACGAATAAACGTGTAAGAAGCTTTATTGCATCTTGGTTGGAAAAGATGGGAGCACTCACGATCCAAAATCTTTTCAAACACATGACCATTTGAATAACGCCCTTTTACATTTAGCACACAACGAATGTTTGCCAATATTTCAGAAGAATTAAATATTGTTGTATTCAGACACAATGGTGGGAACGCATCTGAAAACTTGTAAATTGGTAAAGCTGGATTTTGACATTTGCATGTATCGAAAAACAGTCGTTGTGAAAAATTGAAGCGGCAGTCGTTGAACGCTCCTCGATATTGTTTAGAAGAGTTTTGAAATACATTATACAACTCAACTTTAAAGTCCCTATTTGTGCAATTCTTTATCCTTTTGAGATGATGTTCTGTGACCTGAAAATGCGATGTAGTTCCTGGGGTGATGAAATACGGATCCGAAGTTGTTAAAGTGTCGTTGGGGTAATTCATGTACATGTACATTTTTCTGTTTTGATATCCACAATTAAAGAATAGATAACTTGAATAATCAAGGAATAAATATATTTTTATGTGATACACTTCTTTAATTTTTGAATAATTTTCTCCAAAGAAAATTTCCGGTTTTAGGGTATAACAGGGCAACAGAAAGTCCAATGTGGCAAGTTGACTATCAACCGCAATATCAAAGTTTTTGATCAAGACATAGGAATCATATTTTCCCGCTGATGCTGCGATGTCTTTGCTGATGCGGAAAAATACACTCACTTGAAATATAAGTCCAAATAAACTATTTTCAAAGAACTCGTGAGGCGAAATGGATGCCATCAGTAACTCCTCCACGGAAATCCTTTTAACAGAACTGTTCATCAGATAGTCCCTCAGAATTGAAGCATTTTTCTTCATTTCAGACCATTTCTCCTTTAAACTGGGCTTCCTCCAGAATGGAATGGGATTTGATGGATTGCAAAATGTAACATGAGGCCATTTGAAATCACGAAATTCATGATTAATTTGAGTCAGAATGGGTGCTTTACGGTAATTCTCCATGATGCTGTTGAAATTTGCACTGAATCCTACCAATCCAGCTATGAAAAGCAAAGACCAAAACATTTTTAGTCCATTATTTGGTACAGACGCGACTCGCGAAAGACCCGTAATGCTACTGTTTGCAAGGATCCTTCTTAATTTAATCCGAATTTGCGGATCTCCATTTTGGATGTCATGTATATTTTCTATTGACAGTTGACTCATGTTGACGTTTTAATTGAATGTTTCCATCGTAGGTAGGCCGCTACATCGCAACTTGGAAACCGCACGATCTCGGACTATTGACAAAATTTGATTCCTTTGCAAATCATCAAAATCCATGTTGGTAAATGAATCGACAAGCCGTCAAATGCTACACTGTCCCAATCAACAAACTGGTGATTAAATGATAGGGTTTAATTGATACATTTGCCAATTAGTATAAATTTGCTCTCTACGAACGAGAAAATTGGACGACATCTGACAATATGTTGTCAAGTTTGCGTTCACGAAAAGTTTATCCCGTGTAGATTTTGTTTGGATATCAAAGCGCAGAAATCGACCATTTCCCAGTTCAAGTCAATTTCTATTTCTCATTCGCGGAGAGAAGAGCGACTAATGAAATTTGTCCGATCAAGTCAAGAAGTTTTAATTCATCGAAATTGAGAGGTTAAATTCAGAAAAGGCAACATGTAGCCTCAGTTAGCATATCTAAAAAATACCTAAAGCAATATGTATTATACGAGTATTATGAATTCGAACGCATGACTTTTTAAGGCAAATTCAAGTGACTTTGTGGTGCTATTTTTGCTTGAATGGATCACTGATGGATCACCGGTTTTTCTTTGCTCTAAGTTGCGCTGGATTAGTCAGTGGTCTCAATCATATGCTTTCTCATGTTGATAGTTAAAAAGTGGTTGCTTAGAGTAATCGTGTCCTTCTGTGCTTGTGCTGTCTTTCACTCTATTGAGTGTCTTCGTTTGGCTTTGGTTCTTTTTTGCGTGTTCGATGGTAGGTTGGTTCTCGGTTCATCTGCCGGTATTGGTGCTACAGTTTCACATGAGTAGGCTGAGTATTTTTATAAAACTCTAGTTCGTATTTGTGCATTGAAACGTGCATTAGCGACGCAATATAGGTTTTTCTACACGTAGTTTGCAGCAGGGATGCGGAGTCCTATCATTTTGATAGGACTCCGACTCCGACCCCGGGGGTTGATAGGACTCCGACTCCGGGTGGCAAGTATATAAAGCCTAGTTTTTTTTGAAAAATCAACTGGTAACCTACATCATAGATCATTATAGGCTTACCTGAACAATCATTACTGTATCAATTATCAATCATTTTCGATGAAAGTTTATCAAATGTCGCTTTCAGTTAGATGCATGCGACTCAGGTCCTCCCATCTTGTTGATGTGTGCTTCACACGGATTTTCTTCAGTCTCTACCAGGCAGGAAAAAAAGCCCCATCCTTCTCCAAAAAATATGAGTACACCTTCGATTTTAATATGCGCTTTAGAGGAGCCATCACACACGATTAACGTGAGGGCAAGAGGTAATGTTCTCAAACAAACTAAAATATCATTTTTGTCTCTGATGTGACCTTTGGCGCGTAGGTGTGATCGAGGCTAGGAAGGCTTGTCTTCTCTTTTAAAACAGGAGTGAAAAGGCATCCTTTTTTCACTATCACGATTCATTCCCTCAACTATTACAAGCTTTGCATGCACTGCTGTCTCTGTACTTTTGTTTGACGGAGAAAGTTGACATCAAGACAGTAACAGCCATGCACGAGAATAAATAATTTTTTGTATTATATTTCGGGTCTAGTTATAGGTCGGAGTCCGGAGTCATATCATTTGATAGGACTCCGACTCCAGCAAAAATGATAGGACTCCGGGACTCCGACTCCGAATCCGCATCCCTGGTTTGCAGGCCTTGAAACTTAACTTCCTTCAACGTCTTTAGATATCAAATCAATCACGTATAGCTACATGAAGACAATCTTGAGGGAGGTGGTGTCACCGCAAACTGATTGTGGAAAAATTCAAGCCTTCTACAAAATTACCCGGTATATAGTCATTTCGTCTCTTCTATGGTTGGTTTGTACGATTAAACCGAACAAACGATGCTCAACAGCCGTAGTTTTGCTTGCCTTACAACTAAAATTATCCCCGGTCACTAGCCTTTCTCTCACAACTATTAAGACGTTAAAACAGCATGAATGCCATCAAACGTCTAGCTCATGGTCTTGGCTTCTGCAATTTTTTTGTGAATAATGAAAGATCATCAAGGGAAAAAATGACAGAACATCGATTTATATCCGTCATGAAAATGAAGAAAATGTGGTATCTCATAACTGTGTTGATCAACAACACCTAGAAGATTTATAGGTGAGACCATTGAATAAAAAATTACATTGCATGTATTGATATGAGATGACTTGCCAGCTCTCCGTGCTGTTTGTGATTTTTGTTCGTCATTCTTCGATTTGTAGTGGTAGTCTTTCGTCGGAGTTTTTGGCATCGTCGGTGCCGCCTTGGAATTCATTTTTGTCGTTGAGGCTTGTTTGGTGTAGTGTCGCCGTTCTACATCCATGTATTCCACATATATTTGAAAAAAAACCAGAGATCTTCAGTAAGTCGCCGACATGTTTCTGCCAACTGTGTTGGCTTCTCAAGGCGAAATGAAATGCATTGAATACAAAAATTTAAACTGATAAAAATATGGAAATCATGCATACATAGATTTCAATTAACAATTTGAAGCACTTAGAGGAGGATGAAATTTCTTTATAAATGTCTTTTCTTTATACTCCCGATCCAATTTAGTTGAGCCAATGGACATTTTATAAAAGGGAGTTATAGAAAATTGCACAGAAATCTCACTAGAACAATTTCTAATATGGTTGCTCACAGGGAGGAACGAATATCTTTGATCACAAATTTGTTCCCGGTGGACAGTAACTCTATGACGAAGGGTGTCACCTGATTGACCTATAAGCGATCACAGCCCTTGCAAGCGAGTTTGTAAATAAAATTTGAAGAATCACAGCTAATATTATGCTTGATTGTGAAGTGATTCACTATCCCGTTGACGTTGAAAGAGGTGGTGTTCCTTACTTCCACATAAGCACAACACTTACATCTAGGTTGGCCGCATTTTGTGACACCAATCAAAACTGCTCTCTTATTTTTACGTACAATTGACAGAAGAGATTTTGTTTGTCTCAAAGAGCTTTGAAATTTACAATCTTTAAACTTATCGATGATTTTAAAGTGTTCGCTAAAGGATAAATAATTTTATGATAGACTTCAGGATTATTAGGATTGAAAGTGTGTACAAATGGGATAATTGTTTGTTCATTATCCTCTACTCTAGTAGTGTATTTTACTTTCTGTTTCGCTCTAGTAATCGCATTAACTACAAGCTGTGATGGGTATTTTAAGTTAATCAATTTTTCTTTTAGCTCGAGATAGCGAGTAACTTTATTTTGATTTTCAGACACAATTCTTCCAATTCTGTAGGCTAAAACAAATGTTATGTTTCTCACAATGTGCCTTGGGTGATTCAACGTAAACGGAATGTAACTGAAACTGTAAGTGGACTTATTGTGTAAATCGGTTTCTATAGTTTGCTTGCGGGTATTCTGAAACACCAAAACATCTGAAAAGTTCAATACCTGGTCATTCTGTTGTACAGTGAAGTTTATTGAAGGGTGCAGACTATTTACTAATTGATTAAATTGATTTAAGTCACCGTATTCCCTTTTCCATATCAGCCATCAGTCATCCAGATACCGGGTCCAGGATATGATGATTTCATCTGATGCGTTGTTAGAATGAACTTCTGTGATTCTTGTATACATTTCTATAAACCCCATCACTAAATTTGCATATGTGGGGGCGACCCGACTACTTATGGCTGTTCCTGAGAGCTGCTTTCAAAGGTGAAGTATCACAAAAAATATTGAGCTATATATTAGTTAAAATATAGTTATTGAGTAAAATGAAATCAATACCTTGCATAATGAATCGGTGATTAAATCTTTGCGGCATAAGATCCGTGCATTTATTTAACCAAAATTTAATGGATTGTAGAACTTCATCCAGAAAGGCACTGAGGTGGCTGGTAAGTGCAAAACGACAACTGATTATTGGTCGAAATCTTAAGTCGTGCGGTGGATTCATTTTGCAATAGCCATAATTATCGGTTACTATTTCATTGAAGTACGTCTCGTGTTTGTTTAGTTTAGGAAGTCCATAAAAGTAAGGTATGCTATATTCAAATTTAGTAAGATAATCAAATTCTTTAGCAGTTAGCATCGATTTATATTGCACAGACATTTTATTTTATTCATTGTTCATTATTCACTTTGTTTTATTCATTGCAATTATATTTATCTATATTCTTATACATGTAGGTGTGTTCATCATTTAGATGCTCACTTTTAAGTCTATGACATTCGCAGTCCAAAATGACTATCACGCCGCTTTTATCTGCCTGAGTCCACTGTAAATTATTGTTTTCTTGTAACATAACGAGAACACGTCACTCATTTAATGAAATGTTATTTACCCGATGCCCACTATTGATATATATATTCCACATCTCAATCTTGCCATCCGCACTGTGAATTTTCCACCAAATGTGTCCATCGAAAAAAATCGTCAATTCACAAATGAGTTGGTATCTCACAACGATTACCAACTGGTTCAGTATAATGATCTAAAATACCCAGTTTGTGATGATATGAATGATCTCAAATCTGAAGTGTTTGAAGACCAGCTGCTACTAACAAACCGTGTTATTTCCAATGCGAGAAAGGGCTCAATTTTAGAACAAATTTGGATATCAGAATATTTGATGGAGCACTACAGTAGTGATACAATTATGGGACCTCCGCTGTCTAATTCGAACCAACATGCTGTGACTCTTCGCAAATATGTGGAGATGTTGAAGAGAAAATCGTATTTGATAATCGTCGATCAAATTAGCAGGCGCTTGTCTACCAACTGCAGCATGCTGATTTCACAAATGTTTACTTCTCATCGTCTATTGACATGAAATGGGAGGCTTTATATGATATTCTTTATCGGACGATGGCCGTTAATTCCTCAAAACCGTGGATAGCTCCACTTTTGAAGTCCATGAATGATCGTCGGCAAGCGTACCGAAGTAAGAATTGGGGATGTTGCAGCTTTTGTCGACCTTAATGGTCTGTCTAGCTACCCTTTCCGATTGGCCTCTTGCCTCTAGCTTTTCAGTCAGTAATGAGTAAGATTTCGTCTGGACTGTAAGGTGTCGCTTGCTACTCAGATAACATTTCGATATCTGACCCAACAGTTGATTCACAGAACGAAAGAGTCCATAAATTTTGAAAAGGAAGAAAAGGCTGGTAGATCACAATGTGAAGCTGAATGGAAACAAGTGCATTTCGGAGCCAGAAGTATCTCGTTTCTTGGACACGAGGTTGATGCGACAGTCACAAGACCTTCTTCAGAGAAAGTCATAGCGCTAGTCGACGCACCGGCACCTACTTGCTGGATAGAACCAAAGACAGGTCTTAGAGCTTTCGGTTTTTACACCAAACACTTACAGTCCGTTTCATAAATACAGATTGTTTCATAAAAAATGGATCACCCTTAAACATCGCCTTAACTTCAACTTTGTCTAACTCCGCCAAACTTGAACGAATTTCTCTGAAATTTGGAAGATATGTCAGTTGTGCTTACTAATATCATTGTTGGAAATTTCAAGCATGAATATTGAGTTGTTTTCCTGTTATAGATAAAAAAGTAGTAGATAATTTGATCTTCATTTAGCAATGTTACACAAAATCATACCTCACTCTTATAAAATTACATTTGCTTCCTTTGTTATGTAATATGTTGTTCTACAAGCCAAAAGCTATCAAGCAAAACAAAAATAAAGAAAATCGGTCAATCAGAGCCAGTATAGCACCATTATTCATCAACAATAATGTAACTGCTACATGTGATTAACTGGACTTCATGTTCCATAGCTTCCTGACTTCGTTGCGGTGGTGTTGGCAGCACTCCTGATTGCTTTCAGCTAGAAATCTATCTCTTACCGGTTGGAAAGAATATAAAGCACAAATGAACAATAACGAGATCGCATTCACAAAAGGCAAAGTGTCAACCTTGCTAGAACTAGAGTTTTCTTTGCGAGCTACAAGCAAGCGACTAAATGTCCCTTACACAAATGTGCATCGATGGCATAATGATGATTTTCGACTCTGTCGTAAGAGGGCTCTGGCCGTCCACGCAAAACATCCAAACGTAGAGACCGCCTAATTTTGAGATTTGTTAAAGTTGATCCAAGTCTCTCGTTAACTGAGATGGCTGCACTAGACTCGTCTATTTCTAAGTCCACTATTCGTAGAAGACTTATTGAGTCGAATTTCAAGAGCTGTAAGAGGCCCTCTCAGTTCGAATTATCAGATCAGCACTCAAAAAGACGTCTCAGATGGGCAATGAGTCATTGTCACTGTCGAAATCAATGGGATCGGGTTGTCTGGTCTGATGAGGCATCAGTCTGTCTGAAGGATAGTGATGGTCGATTGAGATTATGGATAAAATCTGATTAGGAAATTCCGAGACATTTACATCGTCCCCGGGTACAAGGTGGTACGATTTGGTACTGATTTGGGCTGGCATTTGGACCAATGGCCGCTCTGAACTTCACATACAGCAAGGAACCATGAATTCTGAACGCTATGTGAATGTTTTACGAATGAACATTGGCCAAATGACAGATCAACTTGGTGATCCATCGACTTGGTTATTTATGGATGATAATGCTACGTGTCACAGGAGTAGTAGAGTCAACTTATGCAAGTCTCAAATAGGGCTTAGGACATTATCTTGGCCAGCTCGTTCTCCTGATCTGAATCCCATAGAAAATGTATGGAGTATTCTAAAACGTAACGTTCGTCGTTCACTGCTACCTACAGATGGCGTATCACAACTTACGTCACTGTTAAAAAGAGAGTGGAGAAAATTAGATCAGTCAAAAATCAACGATATCATCGAATCAATGCCTAGACGAATTGGTAATGTCATTGACAATAAGGGTAGGGCCACAAAATATTAGCTTCTTAAGAACCGTTACTGTATCATACCTTATCAGATTATATAAGGACATTTAAATATATTAGGGACATGAAATAACATGAAAAATGCTTTCTGTATCATACTTATGTTTTATTTAGTCAAATTTTAGGATGATCCACTTTTTATGAAACGGACTGTAGTTAGAAATTCGTTAAATCAGCAACATTTTATAGTAAGCAGTAAGTTTTTAGCTAATAATTGAATGAATTCGTTTCCTATACCATACTAAATATTTTTCATTGTTATTTGTTGACCCAGTAAGGGCATAGTCCTCCAAAAGGACTGATGGGTTCGTTCCCCAGTAGCCAGTTTCGCCTCTAAGTTCTATTACCTTTCGGATGTGATTAGGTATGCTGACGATCAAATTTCTGATCATCTGTTGATCAATCTGATTCTACTCCTGCCTCACTAAAGATTCCAATCGATTCATTTCATTGCCAGGACAAATTCGTCGACGAACTCGCCTTTTCAAGATAGAACAGACATGCTCGATTGGATTCAAGTCAGGAGATCTTGCCGGCCAGTACGCTTGTATTCCTGCCTGTCTTGTATACAATTGAGTTGCCTTGGCACGATGGCATGGAGCATTGTCATCCATGAGAGTCCGATCAGATGATGGATCACCTGAACGGAATGCTAAAGGATAAACATGTTCTTCGATCACTCGAACGTAGCGTTCGGAGTTCATGTTTTCCCTCATAACATGCAGTGAACTGCAACCATCACTCCAAATGGCTCCACAGATAGTAATTTCCTGCAATCGTCCTGACTCCTCGATGTAAAAAACCGATCAGGAATGTCTTACCCAGACTTCAGCCAAAGGCGTAGACGTCCATGTTTGAATTTTAATCAAACAGCTGCCTTATCCGACCAAACAACATCTGACCACTGACTCCACCAGTGGCAACGCTTCATTGACCACTGTAGTCTCAGTTTCTTGTGTCGCTCAGACAGATTCAGCTTCGATGGTCTCTTAAGACTGGAGTAGTTCAACTCCTTAAGTCGTCTCAAAACAGTTGCCCTAGAAATATTTGAACCTGCTGAAAGCTCAGATGAAAAGATAAGTGATCACTATCAACCACACTGGTGATGTAGCGATTTGACCTGCGAGAAGTGAGCCTGGTCGGCCAGAAGACCTTCCATCAGGCCGCTGACAGCCTCTTCGCAACCAAAAGTAAATAGTACTTTCGGGGACCCTTAATTGTTGCGACACGGTGGCAACTGATCGGCTACTTCGAATCAAAGCCTCAGCTTGACCGCTAAGATAGCCCTTCGCTTTCAGTACAGCAGTTCGCATGTTTCTGAGAGACACAAAACAAATGAAATGAATGAATTCGATGTCTTTCGATTACACAGCATTGTTCTCGTCTGTCTAGACAAGCAGTCTATACAATGCACAGACACCGAACGACAGCCGCATATTAAAGAAATCTATCTGTGAGAGAAAATGTGTGATCTGTCAGTTATGCATGCATGAGAGTGATGAGTCACGCTTTCTGGCTAGCGATGAAAATGAGAATTGAATTCCAAACAAGCTGCAAAAGATTGAAACATTGTATAGTCTACTGATTGCTATATTTAGATGTAGTCATGAAAATTTCACAGGAGCAATTTCAGAACATGTGCTTTCTAAACATACAGAGTTTGTTGAATTTAGAAACGACCTTCTATACGTAGTTTACGTTTCCCCATTCCAATTCCTTATGAAGCAATCTGTACTTACCTTTGATACTTTAGTGGAGCCTTAGCGTCAGTTGTTGAATGTGCAACAGCTCGTTTGGACAGCTCAGACTAAGAAAGTCTTCGTAAACCTCAAATCTCTGATCAGCATCACCTCCACACCTGCTTCATTTGACGCTTCACTTCCTATTGTCGTTTTCACAGATGCTTCCAATGTTGGTCTAGGTGTGACTAATCTAAATTGCAATAGGTGTTAAATCTCAATTACAATGGGAAAGCGCACATTCGATTTCTCTTCACGGCGACTGCAGAGGAGAGCTTTACACTTGTGTGGGCATGTGAGAAGCAGAGAGCACACCTGATCGGTCGGCGATTTTTCTTGGAAACTAGCCACAGGCGGTTAAGGTTGATTTTATCAAAGAAGGGACAGGAATAGGACTTTGACAGGAATAGGATGAGTCTCACGTTAGCCAGGTGGGCCACTAGATTGATGGCTTTTAACTTTGAAATCCAGCAAGATGTGGTACGGGGAATATGATCCTAGATTTTTTCTCCAGGTTACCGATTGAGGATGCAGCTTACTATCTTGCAGCTGATAATGACGAGGAAACATTTCGTATTAACTCCACAAACGTCTCACATTTTTATGGTGAGTCTGAGTTCTGTCCTGGCCTAGAGCAACTTCGCATATAATCTTGAAAACGGGATGGCCAAAGAGAAACAGAATCCCAATTGATATTTAAATATACTTCCAGGTGAGAGAGGAATTTTCTATCCATAGGCGATGAGAGACCGATGCTTGTTGATCCAGTTTCCCTGAGAGGCCAGGTTGTAAATCTAGCTCATGAGAACCATTAAGGTATGAGAAGAACGAAAGTCAGAATTCACTCATGTTATATGGTGGTCGGGATCGGATGCTGATGTGGAGGAAGCTTTGTGGTCTTGCGTGATGTGTTCACAACCACGCAAACCTTTCAAAGCAGGTCCTCCAGCCCGAGAAAAAGAACAGTTACATTTGACAAATGGTCTTTGGAACCAAATTTCAATGGACATTAAGGGTCAACTGAATTACTTGCATTCGAATGAACGCCTTGACATAGTCATAGTGGATCTATACAGCAAATGGCCTGAGGAAGCCTTTCTGCCAAGCATTGAGTCATCAAAGATCGCTCAAGTACTGAAACAGGGGATGTTTCGAGAAAGGGTACCGCTGCAGCTACTGTCACAGAGCGGTATGCAGTTCATTTCCTGCGAGATCAAGGGCTTCCTGAAGGATACCTAACTGCATCGAACAGATTCGTGCGCCACTATCTAATCTCAAGTCGAATGCCGAGGTAGAATAATTTAATCGCACACTCACAGAACAAATACAGATAAAAGTGAGAGAAAAAGCTCCTGTGAAAACCTATCTCCAGTCATTCATGCAGAGCCATGGATCTACAATAGGCTGTCACCCTGACCTCTCCAAGCAAGGTTGGGTCTTCGGTTTACTCTTGGGTTTTGGGTAGTCTTGGGGGTACCCAAGAAACTTGGAGTGCTGTCCCAAGAGTAAAGAAATTGACCATGAATGATCATTTGCGGTTTTCTTGGAAAAATTCTACTTAAGTATATGACTACATCATGTCATAGCAAGTCACCTATTTGTAAGCTTACATGTCTGTACATGTAAATATGTAACCTACTTCAACCACACGATTGGTCTTTCTATGGTAAAACTGTGCTATCATCAACTTTGATATAGACCTACCGTAAATGTCTATCTGATAGTCTGTTTAATTATCTTTTTAAACTTTGCTTTGATTACCTATGGCTTCCTTGTGAATTTAATCCATTAAGCTAGATGTAATGCATATTGTGTTAGACAGAATTTTGCATATATCATTTTGCGTGAAATAAAACAAATAATACATGAAACAATGCAATGCATTAAACCAATAACTGTATTACGCTTATGCTGTTCAATTGGTAGCCTACAACAATTCGTAGATAACTTGCTTCATATAGCCTCTTGCCTTGAACGTTAAAAGCCTCGGCCTATATTGTTTATTCTACTATTAGGCTACATGTATTAGAAATAGAAAGATATCGATATCATTTAATGCAGTGACATTCTTTGATGATTGCTTCTTGCGATTAGTAAAAATATCGTTATATCTACATTTGTGCTATTTTCATCTTATGCGAGGCCTATGTTATGCGTGTTTCCTTTCTCGATCAGACGTGTTGTAAGGAATGTAGCTTAGTCATGCATGTTGTTCTACTTAAGAAATTATTAGGCTGTAGACGTAAACAGGGTTGATGATATTAAGCCCAGAGATAACCTATGCCGATAATTAAAACTTTTAGCTGAATAATAATATGGCCTCAATTCCGCAATAACAAATTCATGTAATAAATAGTAATTAATTAATGTGAAAATTAGATACATATTAATTGGATAGCAATATGTACAATATGATGTGATTCAAAATATCTTCATGCAATTTTGAATCTCAATCAAAATTCCAAGCATGTTCTGGAAATTGTTGTTCCATTTCATTAGAGAAATAGCCACTCTTGGGTCCAATCTTGGGGGGCACCCAAAATTACAACTCGAAGAAGATGAGGAAGAGGCAGAAAGTGAGAGAACAAAGGACGAGCGAGTTATAAAAGTGAGAGAGAGAGAGAGATCTGGCGCGAGCCAGTACGTGGGAGATCCGAACCGAGCCTGTCACGAAGGAGAACTGACCTGAGCAAGCCACTGCAGCCCAAACGAGCAGCGGTCGCATTGTGATACAACTGTACAACCCCATGCAGACAGATGACTTTCGCTTCGCAAGTGCGTCTCCTTTGATAGTTGCAAACATTTCCTACATGACTCGTGTGATTATGCTCCTTGACATCTTACCTTACAGGAAGAGTGTCTGGTTGTTCAACTTCGATATTTTTGAAGTGAATTGACACTTTTGCCGTCGAGCTCGAAACAACTTGGACTTTTGATTTCCACGTCCAATGTACTGACATACCCACAGAATTAGATTGTTTAATCGCAGAAAACGGAAGAAGAGACGACCTGTCTAATTCTGTGGACATACCTGTTGAGCGAAAGACATTTAAGGTATCATAAGTGGCCTCAATTTTGGTCTGCATTTGTCTTTCCGTGCGGGATACATCACCTTAAATTCATGTCGTTGAAGTTAGCACCAACTTCAACACCAACTTTTTGAATAGAGTTTGTACAGAATAGGAAACCACATGTTTAGGTACTACTGATGACGCAGAGTTTGTACAGCCAAAAATTTTTCCAAAATTCGAACTCCTTCACCTTCAAAATTCAAATTTAAATTCGAAAAATTGGTGCAAGTATTGGTGCTACCTGGTTAGCGAGTTTGTACAGCATTCCGATGGAAAAATTTAGATACAAGAGCAAAAAACTGAGTTTGTACAGCAACTAACAGCACTTTCCTTACACGAACAACCGGAAAAAACCGCCAAAAACCGATTTTTTCAAAAAATGATAAGATTTTCCAGAAAAGTTCTTGGTGCTACATGGAAAATGAGTTTGTACAGTGCTCTAACCGGTGGAAGAGTGTTCTACTAATCCAGTCTGAGTTTGAACACACACTTCTCCGACACTCCAGCACTCCTACGACCGGTAAATACCGGTTATTGTACAGTAACTACAAGAATACTGCCCATTTATGAACAAATCAATTGGTGCTACATGGAAAATGAGTTTGTACAGTGCTCTAACCGGTGGAAGAGTGCTCTACTAATCCAGTCTGAGTTTGAACACACACTTCTCCGACACTCCAGCACTCCTACGACCGGTAAATACCGGTTATTGTACAGTAACTACAAGAATACTGCCCATTTATGAACAAATCAATTGGTGCTACATGGAAAATGAGTTTGTACAGTGCTCTAACCGGTGGAAGAGTGTTCTACTAATCCAGTCTGAGTTTGAACACACACTTCTCCGACACTCCAGCAATCCTACGACCGGTAAATACCGGTTATTGTACAGTAACTACAAGAATACTGCCCATTTATGAACAAATCAATTGGTGCTACATGGAAAATGAGTTTGTACAGTGCTCTAACCGGTGGAAGAGTGCTCTACTAATCCAGTCTGAGTTTGAACACACACTTCTCCGACACTCCAGCACTCCTACGACCGGTAAATACCGGTTATTGCACAGTAACTACAAGAATACTGCCCATTTATGAACAAATCAATTGGTGCTACATGGAAAATGAGTTTGTACAGTGCTCTAACCGGTGGAAGAGTGTTCTACTAATCCAGTCTGAGTTTGAACACACACTTCTCCGACACTCCAGCAATCCTACGACCGGTAAATACCGGTTATTGTACAGTAACTACAAGAATACTGCCCATTTATGAACAAATCAATTGGTGCTACATGGAAAATGAGTTTGTACAGTGCTCTAACCGGTGGAAGAGTGTTCTACTAATCCAGTCTGAGTTTGAACACACACTTCTCCGACACTCCAGCACTCCTACGACCGGTAAATACCGGTTATTGTACAGTAACTACAAGAATACTGCCCATTTATGAACAAATCAATTGGTGCTACATGGAAAATGAGTTTGTACAGTGCTCTAACCGGTGGAAGAGTGTTCTACTAATCCAGTCTGAGTTTGAACACACACTTCTCCGACACTCCAGCACTCCTACGACCGGTAAATACCGGTTATTGTACAGTAACTACAAGAATACTGCCCATTTATGAACAAATCAATTGGTGCTACATGGAAAATGAGTTTGTACAGTGCTCTAACCGGTGGAAGAGTGTTCTACTAATCCAGTCTGAGTTTGAACACACACTTCTCCGACACTCCAGCACTCCTACGACCGGTAAATACCGGTTATTGTACAGTAACTACATCAGCGGTGCAATGGTTTTGTTTCAAAATTCAGTTGTTGGTTGAATCGATATCTTCCACCAGTGAAACGAGATGAAACAATATTTTGTTTCAAGAAATGTTATTGTCCATCACAATATGAACTCTGCTGAGAATGGTGCTCAAAACTTTGGAAAATCCCGAGTACGTCATAAAGGTCACGGGGGTTTTAAAACTTGATGTAGGCGGTACTCCAAAAATTAATAGCTGCACCAAATTCAAATCCTGACATGGGAGAATGACGACAGATGAATATCGAGTTCTCAATTTTTACATAGTCTATTACAGTAGGAAGCACACCATAGAAAGGTCAGATAGGATGAAAATGACTTGCGACATTTATGCAATGAAGACCAAATATCTTAGATACGATAATGATCGGACAGTCCGAAACGCATATAGAAAAACAACTACAAGGTATTGAAAAGAGGAACATCGCTGAAAATGCCTGTACTAAGTTGTGTTAACCAATTGTAGTCAAAACAATTACAAATGCACTTAAAAATCACCGCAAAAAACAACAATCTTGATAATAAGTGTTGCCTGTAATTCATCACTAATATCTGGAAAACAATCGAAGGTATAATAAATGTAACAACTGCATATACTTGTCCATAGTCTAGCTGATAGGACGAAACAATGGAAACCGTAGAGTACAAAGGGAAAAGGTTTGTCTGCATATGTGAATTTAAGGTACCTGTTAGGTATTAGTAAAATCCGGTAAATAATCAAAGGTATTGTTAAGAAGACCGATTGCAGACATAATGTCGTATATTTCATTAACACAGCATTACGTTAAAATCGAGACCATCACTCAGCACACAAAGGTCTGAACAGCAGTCCGCGATCATGTGCATAGCTGAAACACAGTAAATCTTAAGTGTCATGGAAATCTCATGTCACAGGTATAAAAGTAAGAATTGTACAGGCTTGCGTATAGCCTGTACGATGAACCTTAAATGACAAAAAATGTGACCAAGCGATAAAGTTTTTAAAATACAAAAGGAAATGGTCGGGATAAGATCAATTACAACAAATTTCATGAATGCTCATGACAAGCGGAATAAAGTAGTGGTCAAAATATTTCAATTTCGTGTTCACACTCAAAAAATGTTGAAGACTTATCGGTCAAACATGAGAGCAGGGGAGTCATAATCGTAGTTGCTGAACAGACGCTCTCTGTAATCAGTCACGCATGTTCAGATACACTACATGCTGACTAAGTAGATAATTTGAATAATTTCAAATGAAAGAATGTGATCACCAGATGTCTTAACGAGCGGTGTAGAAGGCAACCTACTGATTTTCAAGTTATGTCGTACAACCCGAAGTATAGCTCCTTCAAATGAAATATGCGTTACATTGCAATAACCGCAATGTAGGTTATAAACCTTGTATGTAGGTTCAACCCAACTGATAGACATAGGAACTTGATTTTCTGAACCTTAACTGATGATGTTAATCACCGGATGCATCAAAAATTGTATCACAGTCAGGCAGGCTAGTTAGGCTCTCAGTTCAGTAGCCATAAAATGTTGACATATAAAACTTACGGGATATATTCATTGCTAATCTCATTTTGTTGATTTGTTCATCGTCAAATATTTGAACAATTAGATCTTCTCATGTGCTAATACTAATTAAATGATGCTGTATAAATGAGCGTAAACCTAGCAAACTTACATATTACTTCATTTTCCTATGTGAAAGTTTGTAATTCTATGTGCCATTTAAACATAAACAGCCGCGAATAGATTAAGAAATACAAATACAAGCAATTCGCTGCAAAAGATGGAATTTCGACCTTCAGTCATCCGCCAAATTTTTAAATCAACATGTGATAGTTAAGTGACCTTGATCGTTGATTGTAGATGAAAATATTGAACATGCAGTGTATAAAAATATTGCAGGATTATAATTACGATAGGCTGGCTTAGGGAAATGCAACATTAGATAAATGCGACTAGGTTGTAGCCAAAACCAATAGCTCATAGCCAAGAAGCCGTTCAGTTTGCATCCATATGTGCCTGCATCGATAGCCAATCTCTAAGGCATTTTATTTCGCAGAAGTATTGCTTACCACCCTGGCACTTGGTTAACGATTTGGCAGTTTTTGAAAATTGGGCCTTATTTGCTTTACTCTGCAACAAATTTTGTTTGCTGTCAAGAGAAGCAAGCTGGAATTAAATATGGGCGACCTTTTACATCACAGTAAGATGTCAAGTTCATCCACACGAAATAGCGGATTCGATCGACCTCTTCATTATTTACGTAGCCCGATCGATTTTGGCAGTGAAAAGCAGGTCCGGGGTAAATGCGACAAGGCCCATCGAGATAGGTGCGACAACGTGCAAAATTTTGATTTTTGTCGCTTACAATTTTGATACACTCATGCATGTGTCAATAAAATCGTCACCAACATATTTTGAAATCATAGATGTCTCAAACGACAATAGGGTGCAATGCTCAAGATCCAAGCTTGTTTCGAGTTCATGGATTTCGATCGATTAATAACAGCTAGATGCCATTTCAAGTCAATCAAACGAAAGGATCTACGTCCAGAAAGAACGAGAAACCTTTACGATATTTAGGCCTAATTCTGATATTCTTTTCTCTAACGCGCTCGTATATTTCTAAAATAGGCTAATTCTGTTTTTGAACGTATATCAGTTGTAGCATTTCATGCATGTATCCTATTTGAAAATAGACCTATTCAGCTTCAAAATACGCTTACATACTATAAACACTGCCCATTTTTATCTCACATAAACATAAATCTACACTAGGTGACATGCCACGCGTGATTCAGGCGTAATTACGGAACACCCCAAACATCCGTGGTTAAGGACATTCTATTCTTCTACCCGCGTATATATGCGCTGCTTTAAGAGTCAGAAATCACTTGATCTGATGCTGTTACAACATGGGAGATGTTTAAGAATACGCGCGGGCGAGCGTTTATAGTTTGCGCGTCGTCCACGGTTGTCTGCGCTGCCGCTTGAACCACTAAGATGAACCGCTAAGCATGTTCTGTCTTCCCTGAGCATGAAATTGAGGTCCTATCACATTGTTTAGCCTCTGATACAGGCAGACACATGAGACGCAAAGTCTATATAACAGGACTGCCAACTATACTTACATATATAACTTATATTGCAGCAATATCCCGCATAGCCACGAATGTTTGGGGTCATGTGTAATTACGCGTGATTGAGCGTGGCATGTCACCTAGTGTATCGAAATAATGAGCTACATCAATTCTGCAATCACAAATAAACCAAGATCCACTTCTATATGTGAAAATGTCTATTCTAGGTAGCGATAAGGTAGCACTTAGGATTTTCTTGTAAAGATCAGTTGCTCTATTACCAAGATAGGTGCGAAACATATCACCGTCATTTCATACTACATTCCCAACACATCATCGGAGTTTAATTCGCAACACTATATCAAAACGTACTCAGATGCAAAAACACCCAGACCATGTCGTATTTACCCCAATCATGAGGTAAAAGAGACTTTGAAGTCACTTAGTTTGACATCCAACTTAGAGAAACTTATAATTCCATGATCATAAATGGGCAGTATTCTTGTAGTTACTGTACAATAACCGGTATTTACCGGTCGTAGGAGTGCTGGAGTGTCGGAGAAGTGTGTGTTCAAACTCAGACTGGATTAGTAGAACACTCTTCCACCGGTTAGAGCACTGTACAAACTCATTGTCCCTGTAGCACCAATTGATTTGTTCATAAATGGGCAGTATTCTTGTAGTTACTGTACAATAACCGGTATTTACCGGTCGTAGGAGTGCTGGAGTGTCGGAGAAGTGTGTGTTCAAACTCAGACTGGATTAGTAGAGCACTCTTCCACCGGTTAGAGCACTGTACAAACTCATTTTCCATGTAGCACCAATTGATTTGTTCATAAATGGGCAGTATTCTTGTAGTTACTGTACAATAACCGGTATTTACCGGTCGTAGGATTGCTGGAGTGTCGGAGAAGTGTGTGTTCAAACTCAGACTGGATTAGTAGAGCACTCTTCCACCGGTTAGAGCACTGTACAAACTCATTTTCCATGTAGCACCAATTGATTTGTTCATAAATGGGCAGTATTCTTGTAGTTACTGTACAATAACCGGTATTTACCGGTCGTAGGAGTGCTGGAGTGTCGGAGAAGTGTGTGTTCAAACTCAGACTGGATTAGTAGAGCACTCTTCCACCGGTTAGAGCACTGTACAAACTCATTTTCCATGTAGCACCAATTGATTTGTTCATAAATGGGCAGTATTCTTGTAGTTACTGTACAATAACCGGTATTTACCGGTCGTAGGAGTGCTGGAGTGTCGGAGAAGTGTGTGTTCAAACTCAGACTGGATTAGTAGAGCACTCTTCCACCGGTTAGAGCACTGTACAAACTCATTTTCCATGTAGCACCAATTGATTTGTTCATAAATGGGCAGTATTCTTGTAGTTACTGTACAATAACCGGTATTTACCGGTCGTAGGAGTGCTGGAGTGTCGGAGAAGTGTGTGTTCAAACTCAGACTGGATTAGTAGAGCACTCTTCCACCGGTTAGAGCACTGTACAAACTCATTTTCCATGTAGCACCAATTGATTTGTTCATAAATGGGCAGTATTCTTGTAGTTACTGTACAATAACCGGTATTTACCGGTCGTAGGAGTGCTGGAGTGTCGGAGAAGTGTGTGTTCAAACTCAGACTGGATTAGTAGAACACTCTTCCACCGGCTAGAGCACTGTACAAACTCATTTTCCATGTAGCACCAATTGATTTGTTCATAAATGGGCAGTATTCTTGTAGTTACTGTACAATAACCGGTATTTACCGGTCGTAGAAGTGCTGGAGTGTCGGAGAAGTGTGTGTTCAAACTCAGACTGGATTAGTAGAGCACTCTTCCACCGGTTAGAGCACTGTACAAACTCATTTTCCATGTAGCACCAATTGATTTGTTCATAAATGGGCAGTATTCTTGTAGTTACTGTACAATAACCGGTATTTACCGGTCGTAGGAGTGCTGGAGTGTCGGAGAAGTGTGTGTTCAAACTCAGACTGGATTAGTAGAACACTCTTCCACCGGTTAGAGCACTGTACAAACTCATTTTCCATGTAGCACCAATTGATTTGTTCATAAATGGGCAGTATTCTTGTAGTTACTGTACAATAACCGGTATTTACCGGTCGTAGGAGTGCTGGAGTGTCGGAGAAGTGTGTGTTCAAACTCAGACTGGATTAGTAGAGCACTCTTCCACCGGTTAGACCACTGTACAAACTCATTTTCCATGTAGCACCAAGAACTTTTCTGGAAAATCTTATCATTTTTTGAAAAAATCGGTTTTTGGCGGTTTTTTCCGGTTGTTCGTGTAAGGAAAGTGCTGGTAGTTGCTGTACAAACTCAGTTTTTTGCTCTTGTATCTAAATTTTTCCATCGGAATGCTGTACAAACTCGCTAACCAGGTAGCACCAATACTTGCACCAATTTTTCGAATTTAAATTTGAATTTTGAAGGTGAAGGAGTTCGAATTTTGGAAAAATTTTTGGCTGTACAAACTCTGCGTCATCAGTAGTACCTAAACATGTGGTTTCCTATTCTGTACAAACTCTATTCAAAAAGTTGGTGTTGAAGTTGGTGCTAACTTCAACGACATCTTAAATTCACCAATTTAGTGCAATCTAAGTTTTTGTAGCATGAGAATGCAACCATAGAAATGCATTATTGTTCGCTTTTGCTACACTGTGACCATGGAAACCCATAGAAATTGACAACAATAAAACCTCTAGAATGGAAATCAAAGCTTCATGCAATGCACAATAACGGCACATAAATCGCACGCATTTTCACTTAGATGTACCTGCCAACGTCTGTATCATTGGGTTAGAATCAGCACATGAGTAAATCGAAGCTCTTAATTGGTTCTTCATGCCCCAACTTAGTTCCCCCGGATGTGCCGCGACCTTGAGTCAATTTCCATTCTAGCGAACTTCATATAAACAGTTTATTTCTATGTGGAAACCCATTGTATTGGTGATCACTTCATTTACGTACCGATCTAGGTCAATACTGTTAGTTCTGAAAATCAGATTGTGGATAAATGGGACAGATGTAGATGTTTGACGCAAGCCGGTATATTACAAAATTTTCAAGAAAATGCGGATATTTCATTATTAGAACGGATAATATGCAAACTGAAAACAGCACTGCGTCGTGCACATGCTTGGCTATTATCATTTCTCTTTATTGAGTATTAAAGCAATTTGATAAAATAGCGTACATGATATCGATTTGCACCAGGAACCAGTAATTAATGTAGAGCATGTTTCACAAAGTTGATTCAGATCTACATTCATATATGCATGTAAGGTTTATCGGTGTCTGAATGAGAGCTGAAATTATCATCAACAAACAGCTGTTGAACAAAATACAACGAGAAATTCGATGCGGAATGATGGCAATTTAGCAAATAAATTGTGTGCCAATGATTTTGCATTTTCTGCATTAAGCTATTCGTAATGCAGAGACACGCATGAACAGAATTATTGACTGATCTGTTCGTAACAGTTTCGTAATGAAGATATTCACACATACGACGTGATGCTGCTGGAATTATAATTTGATGATGAAGTTTCCATTTAAACAAATTTCATGACAGTCGTCCAGGAGACTATCTCTCGCTTTCAAATGAACAGCTACATTCTCCATTTATATTTTATCATAATATATTACTATTTGCATTCTAATTAGAGTATGTACTTGAGACAGTTTCTTAGATATTCGTTGCTCATTTGAAGTTCCCATTCATTGCTCATGTCTCTCGAAGTCGTGAAGATTTTATCACTTCTTAATCTTCAATTTAGGCTATATGACTCAGACGTGCCACCAAAAAGTTGCAGATTAGAAATGGATGGATTTATGAAGTGAAATTTCTGCAACAAATGAATTTATGGAAAATAATGTGAATGGTAATGAAGAATTCTAGTCATGGGTTGATTTTGGACGAGTTTTATCAAGTTTCTAACTTTTCAGAAGCGAGTGATCACGAGTAATCGATTTCCGTTTACGAATAGTGAATTTTGATAGGGACGAATCAAATGTAAATAATCAAATTCATTGTTCACTGCATGAGCGGCTATTAGGTTGCCAAACGTGTCACCAAAGACAAATACATCAATTATTTCAAAACTACATCGCCCCCATGTTTTCACCTCTCTTCGTTAATACGTGAGCTTTGAGCAGGTGTTTGGTCTTGAACGCCTATCAGAGATTCATTGAAAATGCGTGTTGCATTAATTTACAAAATGAAAAGAAGAGGGCATCACAGGCAAATTTTACTACTTTATTAAGCACATATACTCGGCTTCCTTGACTTCTATCAACTTTGATTGAAATGATTTCGGAAACGTACCGAAATTAATTAATTTAAGTGAGTAATCCACGGAAAGGATTTTAAATCGGGGAATGTTGACTTCCATAGCGTGGATTTCTCCATGGAATGTGAAAATCAGATTGCTTTTCAGAAGTTCACGGTCATTTCTTTAGAAATTCAAATTTGAAGATTAATGTACGTAGCTCCACAGTGAAATTAGCGCAGCCACCCAATGAAACAAATTTCTCAATCTTGCTGATAGGCAGATAAGTAGAGTCAAAAATTTTTCTATAGCCCTATCTAATTCAGTTCCATGCGCTGATCACAAATGCGCAAGCTCCGTTTTTCATCAGAAATTCTTTACTTTTGTTGTCATGTTGTTGTGAAGCAAGCGGAGCTATCGTTCAATCTTGAGTATTTTCTCTTCAATTTTAGTTGCTCATGCAAATTTAAGTCACCTAGGCTAAATTCTAATTAGAGGTGTTGATGACTTACAGCTGAATTAAAGGTCATTTTTGATATAGTGATGAATTTCCAACGTCCCTGTAGGTCTATGTTGTAACTGTATATTTCCAGCCTGCATGAGTATACGGAGAAGTGAGATTTTGGACTTCCTTCAAGCATACTTACCAGATAACAGGATTTCTTGAGATGATAACTAGATGAAGTCAGGAAATAGCAGTAGTCTGCTCATTGACTTCTAGTTCTAAGTACAACACTTGGCGCTATTGTATTTGGCAGTTCACTATTATACTTATTAGATCCAAACGCTTAATGTTAATATTATGAAACATACATGTATTTTAATTCCAGATTATCATGATCAATTTTGACATTGTTGACTTGTAATGCATGTGATGATTTGCGCACGGCCTTTTCTTCTGATCCGTATTATCATTTCACTTACCTGTACATCTCATTATTCCATCTCTCATTCACTGTATATAAACATTTTTATCATTTTATCACTCATCATATCAATGTTATATATATTTGCATTACGTTCTCCAAGTTAGAAATAAACGGCTTGACTTTTGACCCTTCACTACTCCACTCTGCGTCAACTCAGCTGTGTTGGCCCTCTTAACGAATCAACAAGAAAGATCTGTTGATAATCGTCTTTGCTGATAACTGGTTTTAATTCTGAGAAAGTTGAGCTCACGGGATCTATTCCACACCTCTAATTAAAACTTGATGATTGATTCTACAGTCGAATACCATGGCTGATTGATTCCAGAGTAAACTATTCTCTTCAGGGTCGTGCCAGATAAAATTGGTGTTAAAGCACTTTTCATTTCTTCAGATAATGCTGCAGATCAGTCAGCATTTTTTATATGCATATTCAGATGATTTGATTTAGCCTGTTGCAAAAGTTAAGTTTGATTTCCAAAATAAGCAATTATTACAGTCAATATACCTTTCTATTACTTATAAATTTACACTGTATTTCACTTTTCTAAGAAAGATTAGATACCCAGTAATGTTTATTTTCTACTTAGTCTACCCAGTCTGTTTGCTAAGAGCGATGATGAAAATATTTCATCAAGCAGGCCTACAATCATTTTATGATTTAAATAATTGCTACAAACAGTATTTATTTCACCGCAGAACTAAGAAAATCCCTAATTGAAGAAATCAGAATGAATTCAACTTTAAATCGATTTTAAGTAACCGAGTCGGTCGTATGAACTGATCGGATCTGAAAAATCGGATGAAAAATTGGAGCACATAAATCTTAATTTTTGTTCAATTGCATCAATAAAGATATCCGTTTTCTCTTCCGAGTGATTTTATTGCCAGTAAGAAAAATAGTCAGATAAAAAGATATGTAGGATAATAAGTACATTTCCTTTTTTTTACTAATTTTCTTGCTGACATCAAATTACTCAGGAGAAAAAACGGATATTTTAACTGATTCATTATGGTCCTCCCGCCATCAGCCATCTCATATGTAACTTCCGCTATCACCAATTCTGATGTGCGAGCTCATGCAAAATCTTTTATTGACTTGCAGCTAAGATACGTCCGAGTTATCTGCCACCTACTGTTTTTGCAAGCGTGTATTTCAAATCCGGTCGTTCCCATATTCATCTTCAAATGATTAACGTACTGGAGGAGAATATTGGAGAATAAAGTTGTCCTAAGAAAACCAGGTCATTAGAAATGGAAATTCTTCGTACTTCCATGGCACAACTACATGAAAAACTGTTCCTTTTGTAGCAGCAACGTGGTTACAATTATTTGACAAACCAGAGATGTTACATCATATGCTAAGTGTTTAATTGAGGATTTACCTAAAGAGGAATATTTGAAATATTCACGTCATTTTACAAGCTGTATACATATATTTTTTATTTAGCTATTTTCCTGGCTGGCATTGAAATTACTCGGGAGAGAAAACGGATATTTGTACTGATTCCTTATAGTTCTCTCGCCAACAGCCATCTCATATTTTCAAATGCTAACTTTACACTGTGAATTAAAACGGTCTTGACGGTGCAATGACAAATTTTATCATATTTTTAGAGTAATTAACCTGTAAGCCGATTCACTTTAGTTGAGAATTCTACTGACCGCTTCATAAATTGCTACACTAATTGAGCAAATCTGAAAAAACGATCGCAAATAAGGATGCGGCCTTCGCGTTAACCGGAAACTAGTCACGCTGACCACGGACTGGGCTTTTCCGGCCGGTGGGCTAACGGTTTGCGAGATTCCTGAGGGATGGTCCGTAAAATTTCGATCTGCATCATATTGTGGTAAAAACCTTGACGCAAACTAAATTACCCCCCATGGCCGAGTAGCAAGGGATATGACTTATAGATCAATTATTCGCATGCATGGCCATGCATCTTTGTTTTTAGATGATTATGATTCATAGTTTTAGCAATACAACAATGTCAAATCGGTGATAACGATTCCCGACACAAAGATGATATTCAACACTAACATCACGGAATCTGATGTCTTACAAATAAAAGTCCATCGCTCAACCGTTGTATCCTCAAACTTCGTCACATGACAATCATCATTTTCTATGTATTTGTGATAAATGAATGAAGTAAACACTGATTCTAAAACATTTACTGCAGCTATAACAAAGCCAAGAACTATCGTTAAACAAAGAATCGAAGAGCTATTCTTTGGTAAAATGCTATCCAACAGTAACAAGAAAATAAAATAAGTAAATGCGACGCTTGACGAAAATCCAAGGCGCTCCCCAGACTTCAAGCTTACAAGCGGAATAACAGAAGATGTGATTGACAAAAAGCAAGCAGGTATGAAAAGAACAATAGAATAATAAGGATGTCGTCGAGTTAAATGCACATGGAATGATATCTTTGGGTAGAATACCAAACTGCCTCCCATATCAGTTGGTAAATATGTAACATCAGAATACAGTTTCTTGACAATCCATTCATTGTTAGCTATTTCTCCCACAATAAAGTCTTCAAACTTTTTTTGTGTTAAAGGGGCAACATCAATGGTTCTGTTGTCGTATCCTGTAAGGAATGTTAAGGAGCATACCATTGTGTCCATCGGAAAATTTCTTATGTCTGCATCGCAACTGAAGTGAACAGATTTGTAGAATTCCATGACAATCTGTCCCTATAAATTGAAAAACAAGTGAACATGAGCTCAATCTAAGTTACAAGATACGATAAGATAAGAATCGTATGTTTCAATAATTGAAAATCGAGATGATACACAGTTCAAAGTTGCACAAAATGAGCAAGTGATGGAGCTACATATTGATTAATACAGGCGGTTCGACAAACACTGATCATGGAAGGAATGAAGGAATGAAGGAATCATGTCGGAGCTTGGTACGAACATAATGCATGATGCATCGTTGAATGCCAATGCGCACGTGGACATAGACTATGAAGAATATGTGAAGACTCATTTATCTTATAAAATGCATTGAGACCTTGGTTGTATCGCCTTATCCAAACCGGTGTGAACTTCTTTAGGATGGATGTAAAGATGACATGTGAATGGGGAACATGTAAGGTGACATCACAGAGCCTCGGGGTACTCCGGAAATCACTTCTTTAGGGCAGGATGATATTTCCTTGTTAAGTCTTACACCCTGAGTTCTGTTGCGGTAATTTCGAGCGGTAATGAGCGGTAATGATCGGTGTTGCGGTTCTGTTGAGGTAATTCACACACCATTTTACGAAGGTAATAATCATATGTCACAAGTAATTGTATCATGTAATTTAATCTGAATAATGTACTTGGATTTATGTAAACTGACATTTATTATAGGTACGTGTACATTTACTTACATACATCACTCACATGCTACAATTTTTTTCATGTTTTCTGAATGAAATGTGAAACCCGTCTCTCATAGCCGGTCGAGAATTTCGAATTCACAATTTTGATGTCAACCAATTTACGGACATTCGCTTATCGGCTTGAGAACGTTTTTTCTTGCCCTGGAGTGCCGATCACCGAGTTCTTCTGTAGTATACGTAGATTTTCGTAGCGACAATTTCTATTTACCGCTTGACTTTCAAAATCGGTGATTTCGCAGGAATTGAAACTGACGCTATGAATTGACACTGACACTAGCGTCGTCAATTTCAGGATTGGTTGACGCCGACAAGCTAACACTGTCAACATTTTCAGCAATTGACGGCGGCGCCGTCGATTTCTTTATTGAAGCGCTCAACCCTGCCTATCAATGTGCTGTCACTTTTATATCTAAAGTTTTGAATAGTAACTTTTGTTTTATCATTGTTAATTTCTAAACCATTATTTTACACTATCTTTTACGGTATTATTTTTGCAGCTTCTATTTGCTTTATCAAATCACTTCAATTTCTACTCATCAAGAGGATGTCACCGGCGCAAATTAAGAATGCAAATTAACACTGTTGAGATTTAATAAACTGAAATCATTTCGATAAGTTAGACTTTCTCTAGCCAGATCATATAAGAACAAGGCATGTTGATGACATCAAACTATCTGCTTTTTTCAACCCGCCGTGGTTCTTTCTTTCAAACACTTATCCAGTCAATTATCAGTCAATTTCTTCAATATGTTTTATATCTCTTCTTCAAACTCTTAATACCCATAAAAGCCGAGAATGGTCAAAACGGTATAATTTGTAAATTTGCAGCTGCCACAACTCGAATAGAATAGCTATCTCAACGCTTACTGACTTTGTCAGTTGGTGTATTCAGAGTTGGAAGCGTACCCGGGACTTCAGCAGGCCTGCCTGAAAAATTCTACAAGCCGGGCCCGTCCCTGAAATATCTAGTACCCGAGCCGATATTTATTTTGTCTGGAACTGAAAATAGTTTCCTCATTTGATGATTTAAATTTTTTGATTCAAATCATTTGATGCTTCATCAATATGATTCTTAAGCAATAAGATGAAATAAACTCCGACATAATGACTTGACTTTTTCAAATAGGTTGCATGTCGTCAGTGCTTCGTTTCCCTTATCTTTATAATAGGAGAGGGAGGTGTTGCGTGACTTTTTATTTCTATTGCCATAATATCATCATCAAAGCACGTATATGTAAATCTTGATTCCTCTGTGAATCCCACTCTTGAATTTTGAATTCCCCCACCAGCTAACTTTGCCTTCTTTGTAATGCTATCTGACCCCGATGCTGGCAGAGAAGCCGAAATATTGGTCAATAAAATCAAAGTTTCAGCTTAAAGCTTATTTTTCTCGCAATATCTTTGTAAACCTAAATGTAGCTTACGAGAATATGCACTTATCGGTACATCAAATAAGGACCAATTTATCTGTGACAGATAGATGCGTTAAAAATGTACAATATTTAAATGAAATCTAAATTTACTATATACCGGGTGTCCCAAAAGTCGCGCAAAACTGTAAAAGGTTGTAATTTGCTTCAATTCAATCACATTCACATGCGATTTTTTAAAATTTACCTCAGATTGGGGAATTTCATATACCACTGTTTGATTTCTTCATTGTTGTCTATTTTGACGTTCATATCATATAGAAAGAATCACTATAATTTCATGATTCTAAAGTCTACAATTGACTCGATATCAATGCATTGTTGCACCAAGCTATTGTTGTGTGCACATAGTACTTCGATCGGTCAATTATCGTCTGGATGTGAATTCTATTCACACGGCGAGTCATATGGAGACCTTGCACATTCAATGAATCTTTACGTTGGGGCATGGATCCCGAAACGAGTGTTGAATTTGTTGAGCTTTTCTTAAACGGCTAGTCCTCTTCAGCGGCACTGTGCTCTTACAAGATTGGTCAATGCTCATGGTTATCATCGCGATCCTTTTAGCGTTTCTGCCATCTCACGCTTGATTCAGCGGGTCAGAGAGACTGGCACAGTAGCACATGAACCTCGATCGGGTAGGCCCAGGCTCGAGGATGAAAGGGAAGAATGTCTAAGGGATGAACTGGAAACGCAACATTCAAATCCACAATTTGGAGCGGCCAGTTGTCCCTCGGTTTCTACGATCCTACGACACAAATTGTGCCTCCGCCCATAGAGACTGCAGACTAACCAGGCACTCACATGATGATAAAGAAATGCGTGTTGCTTTCGCACGGTTCCTCCTGTCAGGTGCCTTTGTTCTCGAGTCGATTCTGTAGACTTATAGGTCTTATTTCTCAATGGTGGGCCTTGTGAATCGTCACAATTGTATCGCTTGGAGATCGGAGAAACCGCGGGAAGTCGTCGAAAAAGACATCTATGCTCCAAAAGTGTGTGTACGGTTCGGTTATTCTGCGCAGTACCGTCTCACTCCTTTCTTATTTCCTGGAACCGTTACAGGAGAAAATCATGCCAACATGTTTCGCGATATGTCATCCCACAAGTTAGAAGGAGACGGCATTTGAATTCCACAATCTTCCAACAAGATGGAGCACCTCCACAATTTTCGAATGTTGCAAGATCTTTCCTGTCTTGAATATTCCCTGATGATCGGATAATCGTAAGAGGATATCCAAACCAGTGGCCAGCACATTCGCCAATTTTAAAACCGGTGGACTACTTCTGGGGTACTGTGAAAGACCGTGTATACCACTGCTCTGCTTCACTACAAGAAGCCTCCACGAGTTACAGCAGAACATAACGAGTGATTGAGAACATTGAGTCAGATCAGTTGAGACGATCTGTTCTGAGTCTGCGCTCGAGGTTGGAAGCGGTGATCGAGTGCGGAGGAGAAGCAATGTCTTATGTGAACATTCAGTTGTAAATTAGAGTTTGCTCTTTCTTTTGTTGATTGTATTCTTCGTCATTGGCTAAGTAAAATGTTGATTTGCAATCAGAATTTTTTTCTTATCGATATGCATGGTTTTAGCTCTCAATGTTTCTGAGCTAAAAAATGGCAATTAAGTTTTGATGGTAGAAAACAAATATGCTGCATCAAATTCCCCGATCTGAGGTACACTTTTAAAAAAATCGAATGTGAATGTGATTCAATTGAAGCAAACGACAGCCTTTTATATTTTTGCGCGACTTTTGGAATACTCGGAATTAAATTTTTTAAAATTCATCTTTCTGCTCTACAATAATCAATTTAATTACTGATGGTGCATAGACTCTACAGCATGCGATCATGTGATTAATAATAAACATTTTAGAATGATTATTGAGGCAATTAGACTCAGCTAACGTAAATGATGCTTTAATTAAGGATGGCAAAAACGATGAACTTTGTCACCCGGACCAAGATATAAAATTTATCCGAGCCGGTCCTAGCTTGATATTTTGGAGTCGATACGGGACCGAGCTGAAGGCATACGGGCCTCGGGCCGTTTCCGGGTCGAAAAAGTAGCCCGGTTCCAGCTATAAGTAACCTGCAATTAACAAATAAAGTTTGTTATTATTTTGCATATTATTGGAAAAGGAAAATGGTTAATTTAAGCTCCTCATACCATCAGTTCACTCACAAGTGTGATTTTTACTAGTAAATAACCTTCGTTCTACACCAGTATTTCATAAGCAGATGATACCAAATCCAGTATACCCACAGTAACATATCTCAACATTTTATAAGCTTGCTATTTATAATCATTCGACGAATGTTATAGCAGATCGACATTTTCTTGGAGGAACTGTGTGTAGACATGCATGATTATTTAGCAGTTTTTTTTCGCTCATGAATGGAGTGATGAACAAGACGGAGCTGAAGAAGATAGATGCATATGTATGCTTATTCTCTTGACAGAGTATTTTTGTAGAGATTTTTATAGTATAGAGCCTATCGCTTGAAAAATGAAGTTGGTCTTCATAGTGAACAACTGATTAAACGAATTCTTGGAATTGATGATATTAACAGATCAACTGAAGAACCATCGAAACCAGGAACCATGAATTCATGGGTAAGAAAAATGATGACATGTCGAGCATTATCAAGGCACGATTGCACGGCACGAGATGTTTCACCATCATAAGCAGAAGTAGGCTGTGCACGTTGACAAGCAGCATACAGTTGAAGCTGTCGCCGAGTGCTATGAATGTACTGTGAATTCTGCAATCGCGTGCATACAGTACAGTGTGCTTTGCTTGATTTAGTGGTAACTTTGCAAAGTGAACCTGTCATTTTACGTCTCAATTGTCTCCTTTTCATGCAATACATCATTCGTTTGGTTAAATTTGCATTGTGTTAAAAATAAATCAGATCGGCCTCGGTATTTTGAGCGCTAATGATTTGTGAAAGTTTGAACTGAAATATATTTAATCTGCATTCGAGATATTTTATTTCCCCTTTACAGATCGTGGTCATCCAGCTTCTAGAAAACGAAATTCTGTTGCTGGTTTAATTTAGGAACTAATAAACCAAATTTTATAGAATGGATAATCTAGCATCAGCAATTTGCATTTCCTACACGCAATTATCAGGACCATTTGATTTTGAATTTTGTTATGTTCATTAAATAATCTTGCAATTTTTTTTTAGTTGCCATATCTTTATATGGAGTTTCATGATACGCTATTATTTTTGCATCTGGAACTCATTTGCTCGTTCGAATTTATATGTCACTGGAATCACACTTTGTCGCAGCAGCAACAATATCAGTTGCTGAATCAATACTAGTAATCCACTTTATTTATCCAATAATTTTCAATGCGGTTGATAATTAATTCATAAAAATCATTTACTTCAATATTTCGTTTTTCATTTACTTTTGAATGTAGCGCCCGCTGTCTGTAGATTTTTCGTAGTCTTGTTGATATTTCGGAATTTTCCGATGAATGGAGAAGATTATTAGAACCACTAGCAAAATTTCATTTTCACTCTTTCAGATTATGGAATTGATTCGTTTCCTCTATATTCATCGTTTCCACCATAGTCAAGCAGCATCATGATTTTGATTCTACGGTTTGGTGAATGCATTCATAATGAATCTACATGTTTTATATGTGAATTTAAACATGTATAAAAGTGATCACAGAAGTTTAAAGCATTCGAATAATTTTGCAAAGTTGCCGCACGAATATCAAGGATGTATCAGGGACGTCTCTCATGGTTTTGAAACATTGCTTTACATATATGGTTTTAGCAATACAACAATGTCAAATCGGTGATAACGATTCCCGACACAAAGATGATATTCAACACTAACATCACGGAATCTGATGTCTTACAAATAAAAGTCCATCGCTCAACCGTTGTATCCTCAAACTTCGTCACATGACAATCATCATTTTCTATGAATTTGTGATAAATGAATGAAGTAAACACTGATTCTAAAACATTTACTACAGCTATAACAAAGCCAAGAACTATCGTTAAACAAAGAATCGAAGAGCTATTCTTTGGTAAAATGCTATCCAACAGTAACAAGAAAATAAAATAAGTAAATGCGACGCTTGACGAAAATCCAAGGCGCTCCCCAGACTTCAAGCTTACAAGCGGAATAACAGAAGATGTGATTGACAAAAAGCAAGCAGGTATGAAAAGAACAATAGAATAATAAGGATGTCGTCGAGTTAAATGCACATGGAATGATATCTTTGGGTAGAATACCAAACTGCCTCCCATATCAGTTGGTAAATATGTAACATCAGAATACAGTTTCTTGACAATCCATTCATTGTTAGCTATTTCTCCCACAATAAAGTCTTCAAACTTTTTTTGTGTTAAAGGGGCAACATCAATGGTTCTGTTGTCGTATCCTGTAAGGAATGTTAAGGAGCATACCATTGTGTCCATCGGAAAATTTCTTATGTCTGCATCGCAACTGAAGTGAACAGATTTGTAGAATTCCATGACAATCTGTCCCTATAAATTGAAAAACAAGTGAACATGAGCTCGATCAAAATACCTATATGATCACTATATGTCACACGCTATTAAGTCAAATAACAATAAAATTCATAGTAAAGGGCTTTATTTTATTACTTGCACATTAACCCTAAGTCTGCTCAACTTTTGTATGCGGGAAATTTTCAGATCAGCCTGATCAGGATACCTATCACTTAAGTGATGTGTTGAAATTGCCACAGTTTGTTAAGTGAAAGCTCAAGCCGAACTGGTCGATCACAGTAATTCATATTTGTTGCATTCAAGTTAATCTTATTGGGAGGGCAGCAAAACCTAATGAAGCAGTTATAATAAGAATGACAGCAAGAAAAAAAATGAAGCATCATATCCATTCTCCATTGTTGACAAATGAAAGAGCACACTTCGTCTAACATGTGGTGGCTACTGTAAAATATCCTACTTGTTGTGTCAATTAGTAAATGGTATTAAACTGAGGATGACTGCATGTACGAGCACATTCCATTTGATTCTCATTGAGAAAATGTCATTTTTTAAAATAATCGGAATATAGGGCCTATTTCGAGGATTCGACAGCTGCAGGCTGTTGATTGCAATAAGTAATGTTTGACGTTTTGATGGAAAATCAATTGAGATGACCGAATGAGACAACTAATTGCATTCTAATATTTCAATTTTAGCTTTAATTTTCCAGCCTTTAACTTAAAAAAACATAAAAAAGCTTTCCAAAGGATATCGAAAACCGATAGTTGATATATTTTTTATTCTATAATGCGAGTTTTCAACAAACTTACATAGATGTCAAAACCTAATCAGGTTCATCAACATACAATTTTTTCGGCTTTCGGAATGGTTGTTTTATGTTATCATTTACCCGCACCAAACGACTAAGCTATTGAAAATAGGCATAATTTTTGAACACATTGTGTCACCATTCCTTTTGAGCACGGATAGACAGGTGAGGTGTAATATATGAAAGAAAATATCAATCTTAAAGTCTACAGTCTACGAACATGAACCAGTGTCCACGTAAGACTGAATTTCACGTATATGAAATTTGCATTTTATGTCGAGTAAGATAAGTCGAAAAAATATCCGAATAAGGATGCATTACGATAACATTGGGAAGCATATAACACTGGCAATAGCATTGCGTCCTGATTATCTTTCTCAATCGATTATTGGCTTAAAATAGTCACAGATAGAATGCCGGCGTACACACCAGAGTGCAAACACAGAATAATCAAAACCATGCATGATTGCTCGACAAAAAATTTAGAATCAGCACAAAACTATACTAATTCTTTCACAACTGAAACTTTGAAGGAGTTACGTACCTCTTTTAGGCTGAAACTTTTGAAATAATCCTTTATACGAAGACTTAGCTCACCATCAACCTTCAAACACAGATGCTTAAGTTGAGCATTTTTTCTCATTTCATGATGCAAATACGGCATCACTATTTGTTTTCTTCCTTCGAAGTCAACTTTTTATGGAGGGATGTCTGTTTCGACATAAAATAATGAACTCAATTTTATACATCCATTACCAGAGTGGCATGCCAACACCTAAGAACACATTACATTAAAAATAGCCATAAGCGCTTTTTTCTATCATATACGTGCGGTAAACAATGTGTGTATTAAGCCATATAAATAACTATTGTGTAACTATTGTGTACCTCAACTTTCGCGGACCACAGTCGAACACTTTCGTGGACACTTTCGAACTGTGTCATTCGAATTTAAAATTTAATCAGATCGACCAATGCCGTCCATATAATGATTGCATCGACTTTTAAACTTTCTAAGATTTAGAATTTAGCAGCCTTTATTGAAAATGGTGGTGTATTTGTTGCTTCGAAGTGTTGTGGATGGCAGAGCTCGATAGATGGTGATGAAATTTGGTGTGGACCTTGGCTGGATCGGTATTTTTGCAAAGACTATTGGTGCTTTCTGTGTAAAGTGCTGCATTTTCAACAGTGAATTTTGTCATACGAAGAAATCAAACGAGTATCAACCGAAAGTATAAAATGAAAACATGCGAAGGAAAGCAAAAGTATTTTGCAAGACAAAATTCTTTGTGAATTATAGATGTTGACTTTCACTACGAAGAGAAGCAATATGCGTCCATGTAGAAGTACAAGTGAGGAGCGGAATCTTCACCTAGAATTTCAATGTTAATGAAAAAAGAAATGATTTTCCGATGGGCGATTCGTACGTATACTAAAACCACAAATTATGTGTTCTGTCACGTATAAACTGTGAATCGATTGTATTTTATTAATATTTCTACCGAAACTTAATAATTTTATCGGTGCTTAATTCCCCAGAAATTAGCTTTACTGCTTTTAGACAAATGGGACCACTGTTTGGTCCCCATGGAAATTTCCTTAAAAAGTCATTGCTTGAGAATAGAGAATTTCAACAAGATATCGACAAAAACAAAGGGTTAAAGGGTCCATCGCAAAAATGAACCAGAAGGTGAATCACCTCCCCCGTTATGGACAGGGTTCAAATGTAGCGCATCAACTTTATACTGTGTAATTGATAATGAGCTGAGTGAGTTGAATGGATGCGATAGACGATCAATGTTTGTGCATACGTGTGTTGTGCAGTTATTGTAGGCCTATACAGTTGACTGACTAGTCCTACAATCAGCTGGCAGTTAACGTATTGCCAAGTTTCATTGCTAAGTCCGCAAATATTGATATTCTAAGCCAAAAGGCATTCATAAAATTGATTTAACAACTTACATTTTTAGCAACAATCAATAAATCCTTATTGGGGTCCAACGATAAGTACATGTCCCCACTAACAACTGTAGAGAGAAGGAGATGGGGATGCCACAACTGACCAGCTTTCACAAGCGTGCTTTCGATAGCGGAAACATTACTGCTCCACACAAGGTTTGGATCTCGCCACATCAAGCATATTGTCATCAAAGTATTGATAGCTTGATTAGCAGCATCAGCGCCTACCACATTTAAAAGAAAAAAACCAAATGTAATTGGTAAAGGACCTCCATTTTTGGGATACGGAACTGCGAGCGGATCGATATCCAATGATTTAATGTGTTTATTTGCCTTCTTTAATTCCTCATAACGATCGATGGACACAACAGTACTTGACAATGACAGAAAAGATATGCTCAAAATCCACCATTGCTTCATTTTGAAATGGCACAGCTATTGTGATAATTGAGCGATTGTTGCGGTCTTATATCAGCGACGATCATGTTTATATTCCTTCAAAATTCATTAAATTGCATTACGCAACATTATATTTACATTATATCCGTAAGACAAAACTTTGAAACACAAAGGTGTTTACAGTTGCTATGTATGTGCCTTAGGAGCAGTTAGAGACAGGAAACTGAATCTCAACTCAAATAGAGGTTATGAATTGTTCATTTCCGTGCACCAAGCATCATCTTTACTTTTGCTGAACAAGCGATTCTCAGACAAATTGGAAAGAACTTCATTTAAAGCAGAAGAATAGCAATTGCTGCATAGTTGCATAGATCATAATTGTTAAGACAACAGATGTGTGGTGGTGAGGATTTGATCCTGCCAATAAACACAGTTGTATATAAGCGTCTCATAGCGCGGTTGGTAGAGTGCTGGTCTAGTTAACTTGAGTCGTAGGTTCGAATCCTACCAGCTGCACATCATTTGCATGGAAATTTTATCTATCGTTTATTTTGTTTCATTTTATTGTTAATGAAAATGAACTCGATTTCTAACTTCTAAATACAAAAGTAAAACTATGCATAAGTCGGTAGTATTTTGTACCAAATCTCGCAGAGAATCTTAGGGATCTTTTACTAAATTGCATGCCGAATTCAGCTAGATCTGAGATGATATATTTTTACCCTAGAGCAAAGTCCTAGAGTGGGAACTCTATATATTAACTTACTCTATGACAAGCATTCTTTTTGCGACGAGCGTATCAAATTAATGAATTCTTTCACAACGAAGCAATATATCGGAATTAAATGCGTAAATATTCCTGATCAATTTAATGGATGCATCTTGCTTTGCAGAGACAACATTTCATTTCTATACATCAAAGGAAAATCGGCTGTCGTCGAATATCACAAAAGTCTCCATCCATGGAATGCAACTTTTTCTTGTGCAATTAGATTGCTAGAACTTTGTTTGTGCGCAGTTCGACGTACTAGGTTCAAAGAGCAAAAGTTCATAAAACTGTTCAATGCCCTGATACCACTGGTAGAAACCCTGATACCTCTGCCAAAAACAACTAAGTAAATATCTAAATCTAAATATCCATATATCCCAATCCACGTGATTAGCTTGATCCCTTATCCCCTTAAGGTGATTGTGCCTTTCTCCATAGACTGATGATGTCAACCAACTACATGTCTATCCCTATTGTTCAAACATGCAAATGCCGCAACTCGTTAACAAATGACAAAGACGAATTCTCGACTAAAGCAAAGCCTCTGTATTCGGCTATCGAAATCGTAACGTTGGCAACTATAGATAACAATGATAGATGTCTGTTGTGCTTAAGTTTATCCCAGTATCGTCTATATCAATTTTTCTTTCTTAAGACAAAATTATTCCATTTAGATAAAATCTCAATCACTGGATTGGAAATAAAGGCATGCACCACATGTACACCTACACGCAATATGTGCTTCTTGCTTTGACAAAGTATGCTCGAATATGAAAACAGCTCATTTTTATTGCACTAAATAGCGACTTATAGCGTAGATACACCACAATGACAATAGCAATTTGCTCAGTGTGAAGTTAGAAACATGAAGACATTTCCCCCGTGATTGTTCCATCACTGGAAAGTATAAAATAATCATTAGTAGCATTCATAGAAAAATCTAGAATAAATACATGTAGAAAACACATTCTTCAATCATGTGATGGTCTAGTAGGAATTTGATTTAACGCAATCTCAGTTTACTTCTGAAGCATTTAATTGCATTCTGTATCCTAAACAATGAGCACTTTTAAATGAATTTGAAAAGGAGAAACATCTTCAGCTGTCAAAAGTTTGATAGGCCTTGATTATGTTTTAACTCCACGTTTCCCCTGCTATCAGCGCAGAACGCCGTTGGAAGCGCACTAACGTGTACATTGTGCTAACCTCCATTCTTGGGTAGCTCATTCAGGAAACAAACTCACAGCAAAAGAGGTCAACACGGGAACAATAATCTACAAAGAACATTGCTAAAACAGAACATCAAAATATCAGAATATCAGAAGTTTATTAGCAAGATATTTTGCATTGACATAACATTGACATGATGCAGATTGGAAATATTCATTTTGCCAAACATTGATGAGGATGAGAAAGCAAAAATACGGCACTCCCTTTAGTAATGGCTTTAATAAAAATTAGTTGCTAAAAATATTTACACGGCAAACATTTCGCGACGCAGTCGCTGCCTCAGTGCACTAAAAAGAAGGTAAAAGCATTCAGAGTGCGTGGTTTATATATCAGGGTGATAATACCGTAGACAGAGTATCTCTCAGCCAACCAGCTCGTCTTTGCGATTCAACTGTGGTCTCCTATTTCTGATGTAGCGAGCTTCAGCCAGACGATTTTCAAGAGGCGAACTATGCTTGGCAATGATATTGATTGTGAAATCGAAAATGTCAAGGTTACTGTCGTGGTCATTTATCGAATGTTCGGAGAGGGCACTAGTATTGTTCTGCAAGCGCAAGCTACGTTCATGCTCCTCGAAACGAATTTTGAAAGGCCTATTAGTTTGCCCAATGTAACTTTTGCTACAATGTTTACAAACAAATTCGTAAACCACAAAGCGCACATCGCAGGGATAAGGGTTGTCGAGAAGATTACAGAGGTTACAGTTTACATGTTTTTTAGCAGATTTTTTAGAAAAGTATTGGCTAGTGGTTTTATTAGGTTTGCTTATCAAGGTTACAGGCAGTTTGTATTTTCTTATTAAATTATTGATTTTTCTATTACAACTATCATTAATAAAACTAAGAGAAAGCCTAACATTATTCTCACCATTGCTTTTACGAGTTACGCTTTTACTTTTATCAAAATCGCGAGTTTTACTCAATTGTTTTTGCGCAATCTATTATGAAATTTTTCCTTAGCCTTATTTTTGATAGTAGATGATGAGCATCTACTTTCGATGCGATTATTCATACTGCGGATGTAATTATCCTTAACATGCTGAGGAAGCCAGCTGTCTCTTAGCAAAGTTATTTCAGAATGATTAGGCTTAGAATACCATTCGTATGAAATCTGCTCATCGACGATTTTTATTGAGATATCTAAAAAATTCAAAGGACTCTCGTTGTCAGGAATTTCTATGGTGAACTGTATGCCGTCGTTCACGGAATTGAAGGTAGTTAAAATACTATGAAAAATGTCATCATGTTCAAAAGGACCCATGAAAATGTCATCGATATAGCGCAGAAAAATCGTGGGTCGGATATTGATCTTTTCCAGTCTACTTAATGCCTCAGTTTCAATAAAGTGAATGGAAATAATGGCAAATGGTGGGCCATAATGAGAACCCATAGCACAACCACGGGTCTGTAAGTAGGTTTGATTATCGAATTCTATTTCGTAGTTGTAAGCAATGAAAGAAAGCCTTCATGAGTGCTTTAGATAATTGCAATTTCGATGATTTACTAAATAAAAAATTCATCTCGCTTGATGTCAAAAACCTATACCACAGCATCCCTATCGATTTTGGAATCTACTGTGTTATAAAGTTTGCTGAACAAAATTGGGACAAAATTGACAATTTAGGCTTGACCATAGACAATTTGTTGAAAGGGCTTTCTTTCATTGCTTTTTACGAATTTGTTTGTAAACATTGTAGCAAAAGTTACATTGGGCAAACTAATAGGCCTTTCAAAATTCGTTTCGAGGAGCATGAACGTAGCTTGCGCTTGCAGAACAATACTAGTGCCCTCTCCGAACATTCGATAAATGACCACGACAGTAACCTTGACATTTTCGATTTCACAATCAATATCATTGCCAAGCATAGTTCGCCTCTTGAAAATCGTCTGGCTGAAGCTCGCTACATCAGAAATAGGAGACCACAGTTGAATCGCAAAGACGAGCTGGTTGGCTGAGAGATACTCTGTCTACGGTATTATCACCCTGATATATAAACCACGCACTCTGACTGCTTTTACCTTCTTTTTAGTGCACTGAGGCAGCGACTGCGTCGCGAAATGTTTGCCGTGTAAATATTTTTAGCAACTAATTTTTATTAAAGCCATTAATAAAGGGAGTGCCGCATTTTTGCTTTCTTATCCTCATCATGAACACCCTCCCGTATAAGGCTATCAACTATGCCAAACATTGAATTTGACAAATGACAGCTGAAATACGAAGGATAGGAGGAGAAGCAGTCATTCGGACATGTGAGAAAATCAAATGGATGTCACGCCACAAATTTATCAATAATTCTTTGAATGTATTTCCTAATTTGTTTAAGCTCGTTTATCTTAATGTCTTATTACGTCGAAGATCAGCCACAGACAATGTGAATTAAGCAATAAAAAAAATAACATTAAATATGATGATGACTCACATTCTTACTTAGCCGGCTGTAGATATGACTCTTTTCGGTTCTGAAAACATACTTGATAGCAGTCAGTCGCTTTTTTCAAACCTGAACATTGAAGCATCTTGAATGTATACGAATATTTCTAGCATGACGATTTTATTATCACATCCACCTGTACAGTTACTTTATGCATGGAAATTGATGGGATGAAGAATTACTGGCTGGCTCGTTCTACTTTTTCAATGTCGTGCTTGTATCTTATTACAACACCCAGGCGGTGGTCCCATATGGTACGAGTACATGTAATAGCATCAAACAGTCTAGATCCTCGGCTTCGAATAATTTAAACGCGGCTATTATTACGAACTTCTGAGAGGAGGTGAGGCTACTAGTCAAGGGAGGCCATTTTACTAGGGATGTGGTATCAATGCAGCATTGTGTTCAGTTTAGCAGATTGTTTGACAACATTTATCTGATTGGATGTCACAGGCACCCAGTGTACTTAACAAAAGCATTGCATGACCAAGAGAAAGAACAAGTAAAAAACTGCATGACTATGATGTCTGTGCAAACCTTTTAAAATTAGCTAGGGTGCGTGTTGTCACCACTCCTAATATAAATCTACACGGGGATCATCATGCGCGAATTACTGAACGACTTCGCTAGAGATTTGACCTTACAAATCTCAGACACGCTGATGACAGTGCCTTGTTAACAGAATTCTCAAGCGAAATGCAGGCTGTTGAATACACTAATGACAGTAAGAGAAGGCCATTGGCTGGCTGTTTATCAGCGTGGCGAAAACAAAATAATGAGGATACGCAGTTCAGTTCCTACTGATGACCACCTTTTTTGCTTGACGGAGACGCAATAAATGATATGCAGCGATTCAACTACCAAGGATCACACGTCGGAAGTGAAAAGTCAAACAGGCCAAGTAAACAGTGCGATTGCATTTCTTGTGAAGATTTGGAGTAATAAGAGAGAGAGAGAGTCCACAAAAAATTCGACTTATGAATGCGCTTGTGCTTCCAATCGCCATGTATTCATGTTAATGCTATAGCTTATATGCCATAACCAAGGTTGATAAACGCAGAATAGAAAGTTGCGAAATGTGGTGTTGGAGATAAGCTCGCTCTGCTTGGCGTGGTATGCGGCACACGTGACTGACCGAGGATGCGATACGGAGAACGTGCGCGACGCTTCCGTCTTGACCAGCAGAAAACCAAGCACGCTTTAACTGAACGGGTTCGGTAACGAGTTATGGTGAAGTTCGCTAGGTTTTCATGAATGGAGGCATGCCAACAGCAACAGCACGGTATTCATGATGACCACATTGTCAATGATCAAAACAGATATTTCAAATGATCATAACAGCGAATAAAAGTTCGCCGGCTACGCAAAATTTAACCTAACCAGGCTGGGTGCTGGCATTGGATGAATGAGTCGAGCCCGGACCTGAGTGAATGTGGCCGGGATTGGGTCTGAAAAACAGGCACGCTTCCAATACTGCCGAGATGGTTCGGAAATAATAAATTGACGATTGAATCAGATAATCTGCAAAAAATGTTGATTATGCTGCGCCCTAATTACAGCATAAATGGCTTCATTTTACAAGTTTACAGCACACCATGCAAATTATGAATTAAATGATTCACGCTTACAACACTTGTGCAATATCACTACACTACAAAAAAGCATGAATAAGACTTCATGATATACAAAAACTGAAGCCCACTATTCCTAGTTTGATGCAAACACAACAGCTGTGTGAGAGAAATCTTAAAGCTGTCTACTCCCATGTCTGTTGATTTGAAAGCAGTTCAAACTGCTGTATACTTACTTGGAACGAGTAAAAAATAGGCCGCACAAAATCATCTGAGACACATCCACAAAATCGTCTTAGGCACATCTGCAAGTGATTGTCCTAAAGTTTCTACCACAATTTCAGGATCCCAAGATTGGGGTCTAATCCCAAGAGGGACTGTAAATCATCTGATGGAGGGTGAAATCCCGGTACTCAACTTTTTACTGAAATCATCATTATCAAATTTATTCGCCTGGTCATGATGTTTTAATTTCTTGTAAGTTTTTTGGGTACTTTCAAATTATCTCCATCCCAACGTTTGCTTTATTTGCATTTTGTTGAAATTTATTTATTGTTATAACTATTCGTTTATCGTTTTTAATCACTATCTTTACAACGGGCCAATTTTTTCAAAGGTGGTGAATAACAAGTTGAAGAGAAAAGTCAAACTGTTTCTGACCAAATCGCTTGCACTTCACAGTTTGAGTTCACACTACTAATACATTCATTTCCTAATAAATTATTCCTCCAATCTGCATGATATCTATGATTGTAGAAAGAAAGTACACTCATCTATTAAAATGTGATGTCCTGTGAAGACAGATTCAGTTTTAAAGAATGTTTTGAAAAAAACTTACGAATAACCTATAAATACATGTACTTTTCTTTGTATGCCATGTATGATTTTTTAATTACCATAATTGTGATTTGATTGTGAAGATTATAATCGCGACTCTACTGCAACACAATATCCATCTTGAAGCAACAAAATCATTGCTAATCTCCTCGACAGCACTATGAAATCGTGCTTCGATTTTTAAGAAAATGCGAAGATCCCTCTCATCCATTGAACTGTTGTACACCTCTGCGTCTTCCACAGACAAACCATTTCTGTCTACCGAAAATCAAGACATCTAGACGTAAGAATACTTTCTTCCGTGGGCGTGTGAGATGTATAATCGACGTGACATTATTAATATGTAAATGTCGGTATCTTCATTTACTTGTAAAGTTTTTGTTTTGGCTTCCGGTAAACCTGACTTATTTTGATTTTCCTCATTTACTGTATAATTGAATGAATCCTACTGAACTATACTGATATGAATGTAATGATCTTCAATTTCACAAAATATAGGCCTAAACATTATTCTCTCTCTCTCTCTTGTTCAGAAGTTAGGATAAGTCCCATCCGCATTTTATCATATCATATCGTGTTCAGGAAAGTCTGATAACAAATTGTACACTTCAGATTAAGTCTAATGTTATCACAACGACTTCCTGTTAGGAAAAGGTTGTCGATTCATGCGCCAATTCTCCTTTGGCATTTAGTAGGAGGCATCACGTGCGTTGTCATTCAAATATGAAAGTATATTCAAATTAAAAGACCTTTTCCGGGTATTTAAATGAATTCTCGAATTTTATTGACGTCCAACTAATTTCCATTTTAGCATTCCTACACTATTGGAATTATAAACACTGAATTGTCATGATGCTGATCAAAACCCATCAAGTAGCTTATCAACAGAAACACATGCGAATTCTATTAGCTGACTTGTTCCTGCCATTTGCCAATAAGCAAATAAGCATGGGTTTCAAGTAGCGATAGGAGCATTTGGATGATTCCAATGCAAGCAAATGTTTTCCGATGAGGTTGATGAAGTCTGTGTGGAAGAATAATTCCTGAAAGGATTTGTTGTTAAAACGTGATGGAGAAATGTAAGCAAATTTCTGGAGAAAAGGATAGTTCGGCTCGTCTCCGTCGTGAAAATCGTCGAAAACTTTTAATTAAGATATTATCTAAAAGCAGTGTCACTGGACTTTCTCGAGCGGCGTCTGTGTCGAATACTGGTCTAAAAGTATTTTGGTCATTTTTATTCGCAGTCGGTGTTTGTGGCTTCGGTGTCAACTTCAACGCCATTTTAAAACGACATCGGCTAGAACCAGTGTTAACTCAAATAAATCGTGAATTTTCATCATTCACATGGCCTCACATCACTCTGTGTAATCCATCTAATCCAATTGCATTCTGGAGAAAACCAAATCTCACCAAAAAGTGGTCTCAGCTTATTAGCAATGCTTCTGTTCTCCAAACATTTCTTAAAGAAAACGATGTTTTCGTCAACAAAGAGGAATTAGCGATGTCAACTGCTTCACCAAATGAATTCTTTGAAGAAGGAGTTCACGGTCTTGTGTACAACGTTCGTGCATTTTTTCGAATTAGCAAGAAAATTGCTGAGTCGGCAGGAAATTATGATATCTATGAAACTGTTAAAAATTTTCAGATTGCCTTCGAAGATCGTTTAACATCGCTGAAATTTCTCTTACCTTGTTACACACTCAAACCAGAACTTTTGCTTAATGACGATCAGCTACAGGACCTCAGTAGCATTAAGCTTACATTGATTCTTGATTATCAAAGTTATCTTTTTTTCAACTGTGGTTATCAAAACAGAAAATTGTATCTATACGTCACTGTTCCGAACAGCACGACAACATCATCTGATCCTTTCTTCATTGGTCCCGGGACCACCTCACATTTCCAAGTGACAGAAAATAGAATCAAGAGACTAAAAAAGTGCCACAACCATAATTTAGAAGTCAATTTATATAATACACATTTGGACAAATCCAGAAATTATCATGGAGTGTACAATGATTGCCGTTACAATATTTCACAAAGATTATACTATGAAGCATGTGGTTGCTATACACCATCCCTACCTATTAGTAAAGTTACCCATGCAATCCCACGTCTGTGTCTTAACATGACTCTGTTCAATCAAAGTCAAATATTGAACAATCTCAAGTGTTTGAATAAAGTAACTAAATATTATAGTGCTGACCGAAAATTTGAAAACATTCTCGATCAAGAGTGCTCAGAATATTTTAAGCCTCAGTGCAACCAGACGACGTACTCACTTATCCGTCGTACGAATAGTTGGCCGACCAACATCAACGATGAACGTCGTAGTAAACTCATCTATCACGCGAGTAAACTGCCCAATGCTCGATCATTACACAATGGATCAAAGTTGAATGTAAAGGAAGATTTTACACTTCAGAATTTAGCGATCATTGACTTTCATCGAAGTACAGATATGTCAATCCTTACCTTTGAAGAATGGGAATATCCATTATCAGAGTTTTTATCAGACGTTGGAGGCCTTCTAGGCTTGTGGTTAGGCTTGAGCGTGATAGGTGTGTTTGAACTGATTGAGTTGGTTATCATGTTTGCTTTCAGCCTATGTAAAAAATGAAAATCACTGAACTTGATTCTTCAAGCCATCTCATCGTGAAATTTATGTAGTAATTGCTCTCAGAAGCAGAAAATTTGACAATGAGTTATCAATCGACAACTGTGCCTGGATGTGAATACATTATCTTTTTATATCATATAGTATGCATCGCAACTAACTATTGTCATCAGTATAAATTTTTTGAAATTACAGAGAGAAAATCATGACAAAATACATCATTGAATCAATGAAAATTAACTAAAAGCATAACCGTTTTGTCGATGGTGAATAATAGTTAAAATCTCACCTAACTGTCCAATTCATTCTTCTATGTACTGTATACTGTAAATCGCTCAATACCAATCACATACGAAGGATGCATACCAAAATATTTTTTTGGTATATGTTTGTATGCTTTTCGTATGTTTTTTCAAATGTGGTATGCTTTACATACTAAAGCCATACCAGCACAATGTTAAAAGAAAGCATAAATCATGTCCAAAGTATGTTGATTTAAGGCCCTTTGTCAATAAAGATCACACTAATGTTACTACTGTTCTGTAAGTAGTGAGATAATGACATTCAAGCGTCATACTTTCAATAATAAATTCGATTTTAATACACGTAAGTCTAAGGTAATTCATGAATAGTCAATAAGTATCCAACCATCAACAATTATGCATCATGTAATTTTGAAATAAGGCATATTATCAATCCGAAGTAAAAACACATTATAATTCATTAAACGCAAAAATAGTTATGTTTGAGATATATAAGTCAACATGATTGCACGAAAGATATGGTTTGAATGAATTGACGTTGAATGATATCAACTTGACTCATAAAGTAGAGCTAACTAAACGTCCTGTTAATGTTGCTAGACAAGTAGCAACAACGACACTCGCGGGCATATAATTCACAATAAATCTAATCTAGCTAAATATCACTCTATCAAACAAAAAATATTCGCGACTGGTATTACTGAAAAAAGTTATTTGACAGTAGTATGTAATACACACATTTTTTTGCTATGTGACTTAAAGCTGCACATACCAAATACATACCAGAAGCATACGAATAAGGATGAATTTGCATCGGGTCTCGTATATAAAACATACCAACAATTCGCATTTCAGTGTAAAACATCCAATCACAGATAGAATAGTTCGTATCGCTACATACCAATCACATACGAAGGTAAATGAGATTTGGTATGAAAAACATGCCAGATCTCTGTAAACATACGAGAATCTCGTATCAGATGTTATTTTCAAATTGTATGTAATTTTGGTATATGTTTGTATGTAATTTTCGTATCCAGCGATTTACAGTGTATATATTCATTCTTAAGCATATCCGTTAATATTCAATAAAATACGCATGAAAGTCAATTCATTTGAAGATTTAGTAGTTATACTTCAGTAACTTATCCATTGACAGACTTATCGCAATTGTAGCCGTCTACAGGTACAAAATCATTTTGGAAGCTAAGGTTCAGATTTTATCTATCTGCTATAGAAAACTACCCCACAATAGAGACAAGGTCATGCCCGGATCATTAAGTTACCGAACAGGATTAGTTGAAGTCAGGTTGTAGCTAAATGCATGCGTTCCAATTATCTTCACCAATTCCCACAAAAACTCCCACTACAGCAAAATCAGTGTCATCCGTGGGTCGTAGACTATGTAGTCATTTCAAACTTACGTGGAACGTCGATGAGTGATACTGGGCTTCAAACTAGAGACTTCAATTTAGGAAAACATAATTAGTCACGAGTTTGTTACTAAGTTGATCAGTTTCACGTAGCTAAATTTTCGCATCGGACGTGTCAATGGTAAAAGTTTGTTATGGAATTAACTTTTGAGGTAGTTCGATGAAATACATCAATTAGTTTGGAATCACTTTATGCATTTAGACTATAGTTATTCTCCATATATGGAGATCAGCTGGTTGACAAAGGACTGTGCATCAAATAGAACAAAAAATGATCCCAACCACCTACATGTAGAATGTTTTGGTTGGTTAGGATGAACTATAGAATAGCCTACAATTAAATCAGTAAGCTTATTATTATTTGAAAAGCGCAAAATGCCTAGCAGCAGTGCGATTCAGTCCTTCGCGTCTTGCTTTCTTTGCATTGTGATGGTCATAATAATAATAATAATAATATATATATTTGTCGATTCATGCAAAAATCAATTACAAGTCAAAACTCAATTACTTTAGGTTGACAAATACATGAAAAGTGAATCAGAAAATGCTATTGTGGAAATGAACGAAGGAATACAATCGGAGTGAGGTGGAAGTTGGAAGAAGATTGTCGTGAAGAAGATATCACCAAATGTTTATACGTACAAAATATGATTCTATACTCTTTTTAAACTGTTGCAATGTTCCTGCGGATGATTCTTCAAATGTCAGGCTATTCCAGTGATGTATGCAATCAACAACAAAAAAATTAGAACGAAAATTATGATGAACGTTAGGCATGAGTAGCTTTCTAGGGTTACCTCGCTGAGCTCTATTGGAGAATACAAAATGATCTCTAGGATGGATGGTCGTAGCTTTGTTATGAACCTTGAAAAGAAAGATTAGTTTATATCGAGTACGACGAGCTGACAATGAAAGTAAAGACAGTTTTCTTAAGCGTTGTTGGTATTCCAGATGCCGAAGATTAGGAAACATTTTCGTAAAACGTCTTTGAACTCGCTCGATAAGATGTACAGATTTCATTTTGTGAGGTGACCAAAGTATACTGCCATATTCTAAGATAGATCGAACATAAGATTTATATAGTGGAAGGAGGATAGCTGGTGTCTTCGTCTTGATAGTTTTCGATAATATCCTTTTAATATAATATTTAACACATTGTCGAAGGAGAATGGTTCGTTTAGATACCCAAATCTTTGAAACAATGAACTCTTTCGATTCGACTCCGTAACAAGTATATTGTAATAAAGGATTGTTAATGCCAAACTGAATAGATTTGCTCTGGGTGACGTTGAGATAAAGACCATTTTTTACAGACCAACATTCTATGGAGTTGATAGCTTTTTGTAGTTTAGTCGCAGACAAGCCACTATCTTCAATATTCGAACGGAGTTTTAACATCATTTTTATCGTCATCGTCATAATAAATAACAGGGGACCAAGTACTGAACCTTGGATAACACCACTAAGGATTTTTCTTTGTTGTGATAACTTTCCATTTATAATAACCGACTGAGTGCGATGTGTAAGATAAGCCGATATCCATTTCAAAAGTTCCAAACATAAATAGTTTAGATATCAATAATTCATGAGGCACGGAATCAAACGCTCGACTAAAGTCAAGATAAATGACATCAACACATTTACCAGCATCCAGATTCTTAGTGACAAAGTCGTAAAAAACAATGTTAGCCGTTTCAATTGATCCTCCACGGATAAAGCCATGTTGAGTATTGTTAAGAATCATATTAAGATCGATGAACGTATGCATCTCATCAGCGATCATTCTTTCCATTAGTCTGAGAACACAGCTTGACACACCAATAGGACGGTAGTTGTGTAAGTCACATTTATCCCCTGATTTATAAATGGGTGTTACAGTTACTGAGTTCCATGACTGAGGTAATGATCCACTATTCATTGATAACTCAAAGAGAGATGCTAGTTTTATAGCTAGGAGAAGATTTCCCTGTTTTAAAATAGTATAGCAAATACCGTCTTTATCTGTTGAGACTGACGAAGGCAAGTTACGAATAAATTGAAGAACTTTCATTGAAGTGAATGAAATATACTCAAGACATGGAATTGCATTGCTGGCATCTTCCGATTGTTTATTTATTGAATAATTCTGGCAGTTGAAGTGTGAACAGAAAAGGTCATTGAATGCTTCGGCGATTTCAAGAGAACCAAATATACATTCACCGTTGAAGTCCTTTAACGTCGAAAACATACTTGGTGATTTCTTAAAAGTCTGGCCGACGTAACTCCAAAACGCTTTGGGATTAGATTTAGCATTTTTAGACAATTTCTCTTCATGTGAACGAATAAGGTTTTCAATGGTTATACTGAAATACTTATCCGGAAGATTGTCATTGCCCCACGTTTCAGAGATACAGACGACATGAGGACGGTAAGTCGCAGTGTAAGATCTGAGAAGATCAATCTTATTTACCAAAGATCTTGCATTCAAATAATATACTTTGAGAAAGGAATGTTCTTTATCCGAATGTCTTTCAGGGGGAGGGTTGTTAGAACAAACAGGATTTTCAAGAAAATTTAAATAAAGGGGCGAGAGCAAATGTTTTGAATCAATGTAATAGGAAATGATAAATACCAAGTAAACATTCATAGATTCGCGAATACTACAGCAGTCATCAATATTCAGAAGTCAGAATAATTGTTTGCTGATGTCAACCTTATCAATCACCACAGAATTGTGAAATAATTTCCCACTTTTCATGTAGAAAACGTCATTATCATGTGATGATAATTTTAGCGATTTCATCATTTCCCTAAGTCTTTTTTCTTCTTTTCGTACAAGGAACGACGTATCAGGATTAATGAAGATCCTTCCAAATGCTTTTTGAAAATCGTCATCAGAACGCAGTTTCTTTTGCGAATACAGCATAGCATTTCTGTCAGTTCTGTTAGCAAGAACAACCTTCAGGAGACGTGGCCTTAATGAACTTCGAGGATGTCATGATAAACATCGTTTAATAATACTGCACAGCTAGAATTAAAAACGCGGACGAGACGCTCCGGGCATATGTCTGCCTCTCAGGACCCGTCTTGGACCGAGTCGGTTCCAATTCCGATCTGGGTCAGGTGCAACATTTAGTGAACCAGTAAGTGCCACAATTTTACTTTGCGGTTTACTGCACTTGGAACTACAGAGCAAGTTTGCTAGCTGAATTTCTGAGTTAAGGTAAACTATCCGATTTGCCCAGTCTAAACTTGATTTGAAAGGCATTTAATTATCACTCAACAGCGAAGGACAAGTAAAGTTTCACTGCGCATAAGCCGCTTGTCACAAAAGGGTGCAGGTCGGATTATCAAGTGCCGACATGGATACAAATGAGGCGCCATGAGTGTGCGTGCTCCTTAAAGCCAGTACCACAGTCCCAGGGCAATCATTGAGTCAGGAAGATGTCAAAACGAAGCTGCGACTCTTTTCACTCAAGTAGCTTTCTTTGCAATCAGGATTAGAGGAAATGTCTATTTGCTCATAATAAACAATGCACTTGTCGGTACAGATGCTTTCTGCAATTTTGGTTGATACGAGTATGTATCTCGGTATCAATGAAATGTGCCGGTATTGGTTAGATTTTATTTCGGTCCAGTTGTAACATGCGTAGTCACATTGCAGTTCCAGAAGTGAAACGAAAGATCATTGATCGCATCGAATTCCAATGTGGTGGGTGGTTGTAAATATCAGCATGATACCGTTTACCAAACGCTTCAATTCATAGCGGTGATTTTTCCTCTGTTCACCTGATACTTGTCGTCCAGGATACTTACTAGCTTTACAAAAGACAGGCCGCGCATAGGGCCCGGGCCTTTAACTTAAAAATCACGGCCAGGGCCGAAAAATGAAAACTGCTCCAGACCAAAGCCGGATCTGGGCCTTGACTAGCGGTTCCCATACAACCGCAGAGCCGCACAACCCTACATAATGCACACCACATTCAGTGTGCAGCGATGGAATTCCGGGACATCGCCGGGTAGACCAAGAGCAGTCAACGTAAGGAGAGATCAGCTTTGGTGGATCACGGACGAAAAGATGACTTAATTGCACACCCGCTTTCAAATGTGAAGCGCTGAGGGATTTGTAAAGCCTAAATGAATATATACTTTATCTTAAAAAGTCATGAGTGAAGTCAATGAAATCAATGAAAATCAATCCGCGGGAGTGCGCAGTCCCATGGTTAGATAAGATCATTTCGCTGATAAACTAATAATAAATAAGATTGGAAATATTAATTCCATATTTTTCAATTATCACAATAAATAGCAAAGTATGACTAGTCATTTTCATGATATTTTATTTAGTCACTAATGCTATTTAATGGCACATTTTCTGGTGCGTGGTGGTGAATATGCATCTCTGCTAATTATCCATCAAGGGCACAGTCAGAAAATCGGTTTAGAATCACCATGAAAATTCAATACATGTGCGCATATATACAGGGTGTTCGCGATCTTCCTGCGGATTTTTGTCACTACCTTTATGTTGCATAATATCGCGCATTAACTTAGTTATTTACATCATGGGCTGATTAATGAAATTGGCTATGCACACTTGACGAAAAAGATCGTTTTAATTGGATAAAATGGGATTTTTCTTCATCGGTTATGCGAAAATCAATCATATGCTTTCGAGCTTTTGATAATGAGAAAGCCAGATACTGGTTTAATGAGCAGTTCGACAAAGAGTCTTCCGGCAAGAACATGGCTTCTGATTGATTGATTGACGTAAAATATTCTAATTCGACCTTTAATACCAGTTTCAGTTATGAGACAACAGTCCGTCTCAATGGTAATGTACACCGACACAACCGTTTCCTGTAGGCTTGCACAAACCCTCATCAGACTGACGAGAAGCCTAGGTTGTTACCGATATTTTTGGACAATGTTATCTTGCGATGAAGCTTTTTTCCAAGTGATGGAAGAAACGGTCGTTGCCAAGTTCACCAAGGACATCTTGTTGAACAAAGAACTTCCACTTATGACACCGCGACAAAATCGAACTCACTTGTAACGCCGTGGTGGGGGGACCGCTCTTGATGTACGAGAGCTCAATTCAAAATTGAATCGCTAGATTGGTAGGGGTAAGCCTATTCCCTGGCCTTTATGAAGCTGAAATTTGTTGATGTTGCAGTTTGGCTGTGGAGTCTGGTGCAAAATTGTTTCTACAAAATACCAAAACACCAGGCCGAAACACTAAGGACGAATCAAAACAAAGACAATGGACAATGGACAATGACAAAAGACAATGGACTAATGGACAACATAACCACATGTGATATTGCTCTTGCTTTTCACTCCTTTAACAAGCACTGTGATCTTTGCATGCACTGTGATGGTGGACATTTGGATTTTGTCAATTTTGAAATACAAGTAATTAGAAGAATGAGACTTATGCTCCCTAGAACCTGAAAACTTGGTATTTTTTGTCATATAGCCTATACATATGCATTTATATGCAATGCAAGGACAAATACTGCGCATTTTCTATTACATTAATTTTGAAAGTGCATTTTACTTTATTCGAAATATAAATGGTGCATCCCATCAGGTGGTCACGTGAGCAGCTATGCTGACATACTATATACTTGCAAAGTTTCATGTAGGAAGGCATCTCGAAATGCTTTCTTGAATTCATCGTTTTACATTATGTTTCAATTCAGTCATCTCCATTACTGACCTAGCGGAAGCGTTAAGGAAGTGTACCTCACAGATAAATGTGGAGACGTTTCGGGGAGAACTACGAAATATAAATTTGTAAAATGTGCAATTTATATTTTAAATTAAACATCAAATGACAACCAGAGTGCATCTCAGTCTCCCAATGGAAAGGGGCAATTTTGTTGGGGGGAAATGCATCACGCAAAACCGAATTGTCTCTATTTCTGGGGAACAAATGCCGCGTATCCCTTCTGAGATTCATAGGCAATCAAGATGGTAACATACCGCATATAAATATTTAAAACCAATGTAAAACAAAGGCGATGTGCATTTTGAAGAAAAATTTCGCTGTTGTCTTTTCTTTTCCATCTATTGTGAACGAGCTAAAGATTCTTGGAGTAACTTGGAATAAGGATTTGAAGGATTTCCAGAATGTTGTTTTACTGTGTAACAGAAGAATGTATGTGCTGAGAGTATTACAAAAACTGCTAAGTCATGACGAGTTATGGTCTGTCTTTAAGGCCACCATTGAAAGTATATTGTTGTATTGAACACAATTATTTGGCGTTTACAGCTGTGAAACCAGACTTCATATAGAAAAAATATTCAAACGAGATCGCAAAATTATCTATAAAATGATTGTCTTTGCACTAACAGTATATGCTCATTTGATGAAGTTCGCTTTCAAGCTTGCATCTCACTTTTTTACAAGAGTCAGAACGTCGATCATCCTCTTTTTTCTGTTGTCCCGCACGCGCATAATGTTCGAGTAATTATCCCATTTTCTAGAACCAGTGGGAGACTAAATTGTTGCAATGTTCTTATCACATTGCTTTTTAATGGTCTTTCTCACCTTACAGGTATGCCAGCTTAACTATGTGACTTGATTTACTTTGTGATTTTCATTTTGCAAAATTTTCCTCCCTTCCCCTCTCTTCATATCGTTTAATAGAAGCCCACGGCGTCTATTGGAAACCTGGAGTTTATTAATTCCCGCAGCAGTTATATTTATATTCAACAAGTATTATTTTTATCGCAAGTTTTTTACTTAGTGTTAGATTATACATTTTTTGAGTAATTAGGACATATTGTTTGCGATCTAGGTTGAGCTATCTAGACTAATATATCAAGAGCAAATTCTATGATAATCGCACATTTTCTGTAGATATAAAATTGTTTTTAAAAACAGTTGCATATCTATTTGACAGAGCATACCATCAATTGCTTTCATCAGAGTCTGATAGCAACTGCAGTCAGAGTCCATGTCCAAAACACAAAGCATCATCTTTGGACTAACCTGATGGTTGGTGCACCAATATGTTTGCAGGCAGCATTTCTAGCATATTCTTGGTCTTTGGATTTTTCTTCAAATATTCGATCATTGCAACACGGCGATCATTGGAGACGTAATTATAGCTAATTATAGTTATCTATCGAAGGCATAAATTGGAAGATATACGCGCGCAGCGCACTAACCGCCATCTCGCTATGGGTAAGGCAACATAAAACATCACTCACATTTTGATAATTGCATCACATTATCTGAAGTTTTTTTTCTTTTTCGTCGTGTTTTTTTGGACCACACCTCTCGCGTTTTAGGATTTACTAATTAAGCTAGAAGGGTGTTTTAGTTTATTAATACTTACTAAACAAATTTAACACCACCGCAATGAACACAATACATTTTGTCTTGAATGAATGCAGAAGTCGAAGGATGCATGATGTTCTAGTTGATACATGATAGTATTGGCACATTCTTATTAACTGTGTGTCCATTAAGTGAAATTTCCGCTCCTTCCAGACATACGTTACTCCATATATTTTTCACTTCAAGTCATTTTGGAATAAACATCGTCTCTACCCATTTCATTTGACCATTGTCATTCATATCATCATGCTATTGTCATATCATCATTCATCCAATTTATACGTGCTCTTCATTCATTGAAAAATATGCATTCTGATATTGTGACATTCATTAGAATTAAACATGTATCGCTCATTTTGGTAAGTGGTCTGTCTGTCACTTTCTCTATTTTGCATGTTTCTCAAACGAATCTTTTTGATGGAAAAGTAGAGGAAGATAACACGTGGACTTTCATCAAGCTTTTTGCCGCTTGATTGGTTTTAAAAGGATCTCCTGTCTCAGTGAAACTATTTCTCAAGCATTTTATTGCTTTCATCTTCCCGAGAAATGTGTGCTTTTTTACATTAGTATCTATTCCAGCTGTGTCGAACGACTTACGTACCTGCCAGATGCAATTCTGGCAGACGCAGGGAATTGCTTGCTACCCAACGTTATGATAAGGATGGCAGATTTATATACTTGCTCCTGCTTCTATCTCAAACTGCATCATCTTGTCTGGGGTTAGGAGAATGTGATTGCTCATGCGTTCATGCAAAAGTGCTCGTTGCTTCCAAAAGATATCAAAAGGAATAAAATAGAAAGTCTGAAGAACATAATGTTGATGAATAATCGATTTGTAAAGAAGGCAATGAAATCAACTCAATATCGTCATATTATTGAAAAGATAAGAAAATACACTCCGAATAAGAAAACTGTCTCTAGTTTTATGGAAATATCTGTGTCATGTAGCAAAAATCAATTAGGAAGCAATTTAAGTAGAAAGACTTAGGCATCGATGCAAAACCATGGAGAATATATTCTAGGACAATCAAATATACATACTTAATGGATGTAGGTCTGCACGTTAAATTTAGAGTGTATTTCTTTGTATTTGGCAGTGATCAAGGTGGGCAGATCAGCCACCAAAGCGTCTGCCTCAATAAAGTGACTTATTTACAGTTGGAGTATTTTCCGAAAAACACACATCTTAATGCAGTCCCAACTGCAAATATATTTGGTGATTTAATGCGTTCTTGCTTGTCATAATCACGCAGTTTGTGACCGAAGAATTTTTACCGATCATGTTTGTATAATCAATATATGGGGAGGTAGAACGCACTAAAATTTATAGTAAATGAAGTATCAATGATAATCGCAATTATAGGTATGCAAATTCCAAAGTCAAGAATATATCTCACTTGCAGAGTTGAGAAAGTGGAATTCAGGATAGATTGAGTGGGTATTGCGATAACTTCGGACACGCAAGAAAATTTTCACTCGGAAATAGGCGCGGTCAGCCTAGTTTAACGCTTAGAGTATAGGTTTAACGCATCTATAGTCACAGTCAGCATTTATTGCTTCTGCTATCATACATAACTCATGAGACACCTTCATTACCTTATGAAATGTAAGCATCAAACTATATGTACCTATAATGCATACATGTGCTATATGTATATGCAGCTAGTATATGTAACACATATACACCGGGTGAAAAGTATTTTTACCGAAAATTTTTTGTGAATGAATGTTCTATATTTCATAAAGGGAAAACGGCTAAAAGATTCTGCAATAGATCTTAGACCCTTAAGTGTTTGACAACAAGCAGATTTTAGCAAACGTCGCAAGGTGCTATTATATTGAGTCCTTTCGCATGATTCAGTCAATATTATCGAAAAAAGTAAAGGGGTAACTCCCCTTTGTTTTACAGTTGATGTTCTACAAAGTTAAGTTAATCACGACTTCGGCGTCCCCCGCCTTCATAGATCGATAGAACTAGGTGGACCTAATTCTAGACGAAGTACTGTCGTGATTTAGAAACTTAACTTTCATAGAACTTCGACTATAAAACAAAGGGGAGTTACCTTTTACTTTTCTTGATATCAACATGATCTGTCAATTTTTTTCTGCACACAATTGTTAAATTAGAAAAGTATTCATCTACGTTCTTGGTATTCTCTCATTGATACTTTCTGTTCAGCACTCTCCATCCTCCTAACAGCTCCATAGGAAAACAGCACCGGTCAGCAAAGAAATGTCATGATAGTGGATCAGTGCTGGATTCCTGTAGGCCAGGAAGACTGAGACTTCGTGCCGTGGGACAAGTGCGAAAAATGGTTCGCTACTGGGTTCTAGAAGCATACACAGCATGTGCACAGAATCTTCTAGGATATCATTCTGTTGACAAACGTGGTCAAATTGATATTGAAACGTAACGTGGAGAAGCATAACGGCGTTTATAAGAAGACAAAATTTCTATTCACTACAGAAAAAGCTCCTGAATGACCCAGGTGTTGCGTTCAACGTTGAAATCTCAATTTGTGTTCTTTGACAACCTCATTTTCTCGTATAATTCTGTAAATGGGGCCAATTATTTTGAAATGATCAACGACATTATTGCTCCAGTTAGAAGAATCCACATTTTGGAAAATGGTGCGCCAACAATCTGCATCAGTCAGAATTCTTTGAATGATGAATTTAGTAGCGGTACTAGGATTGGAGGAATAGGCGAGTGGACTATAATCATCAAGGTTGTGCGACCTTATTGACTGTGATTTTTCATACGCACTTTTCATACGGGGGGCAGTCCAGTGCCGACAATTCAGCATGCATGATATTCCATGCATTCACTCGTGTTTCTTTACCATAGCCTTTGGTCTCGCCAAATTTGCCAAACAAATAGATTCCATTGAATGGAATTCTTGATTGAAGGAAGGTCTGGCGACAGCGAGGTTTTCATTAATTTGACACAAGACTTTTTCATTCCAATGGAGTTCAAGTAGATGTATGTCAATTGACATTATTATTAGTTATATCGAAACAATATGAACTAGGTATTAAAAAGAAGCATAAATATTTTGTTTTGAGGCATTTAAAAAAACATGCTGTTATTAGTCTTGCCGTAATTCCATATCTTGGGTGATAACAGATTGCTCAATGTTGCCTAATCCACTGTATACTGGTAAACATGAATTACCATTATCCAAACCATGAACTACTTACATGACCTGCTAAATTTTCTCGAATAGAACCCGCATGTTAACTATCAGAAATAATCTGATGTAGCCCTCTCCCAAAAAAAGTCACTTTTATCTTGAGTGTTCTCATCCAACTTTTGTATGGTTTCTGTGAATATGCGCAAGCCGTCTGTTCCCTATTAGCTACATGTAACTACAAATCAAGTGGAAGCGATCGTATAACTAGAAAGACTTATATATCGATTGTCAATGTTATAATCGACGCAAAAAGATTGGCAATATTTTTTGGTCTGCTAACTTCCACATTCAGTGCAGGCTAACTCGTTGCAATCAGGCAAATCAGGAAATGAGAAGCAAGCTCTTAAGCCGCTCCCTTCATGTACCTAAGGATATCGTAGCGTGATAATGGTCATCCCCATAGAAATTTACAACAATAAAACCTCTAGAATGGAAATTAAGCTTCATGCAATGCACAATAACGGCACATAAATCGCACGCATTTTCACTTAGATGCACCTGCCAACGTCTGTATCATTGGGTTAGAATCAGTCACATGAGTAAATCGAAGGTTTTAATTGGTTCTTCATGCCCCAAATTAGTTCCCCCGGATGTGCCGCGACCTTGAGTCAATTTCCATTCTAGCGAACTTCAGATAAACAGTATGTTTCTATGGTCATCCCAAAAAATGCCATTATGTTCGATTAAAAGGCGCAAGAAACTGGGACAGTAGTACTGCTAGGATTTCGTAGATAAAATCATTACAATTTATTGTCCTTCCACTACAACTAATTCTGTTAATTTAAATTTCATAAATGTCATTTCAGATCGTATATTGTTCCAGCTTCCGTGATGTTCATTGAACTGCACGGAAATCATCCAGTAATTTGAAAATGTAGACTGCGAATTGAAGATTCATTGTTTTTGGAACGCTTTTTGCGTCGGTGTTAGCGAATAATCATATTCACTAACATCAATAGTCAATAAGAAGTATAAAAACTCATCAGAAGTCAACTGTGTGAGATAAGCGCAATGCAATTTGTTACGTATTTGACAGGTATTACTATGATCCACTTGAGATAGCGATTTATGTGTGATAGGTCAGATTCAGTGGCGTCGCGTGCTCCTAGACCATAGGCCTTCGCTCGGCATTGGAATACTGTTTCTATACCAGACATTTTTGATGTTACAACATTAATTTTCATATGAATTTTCAATAACAGTCCTGAACATTTTTGAAGGCCAAGTGAAAGTGCACAGGAGAAGTTGATTGCTCATTTCGCTTAGCCGCCTTACTCAAGGAGCTGGGATCACTATATCCCCTCTTTGCCTAGACCACATTTTCTCGAGAAAAAAAGGAGGCAAGGCCAACAGTTTCTTGCGTTTCTCACGGCCGGTCAGCAACTCACATGTTTGAAATTTTGATGCATTAAAATGTCTTGTGTATTTCTTATTTCTTTCTATTGAGTGCCTTCAATCTTTATATCAGGTGTTGGTCTACCTTGCTTGACGACTTTCATCTTTTCAGTATGTTCTCTTCGGACGAAAGCCGTGGTTAGCTCATCAACAGTACTAAACATAGCGTCACATTAATCACGTAAAAACAAATAATGGAATTCTTCTGAATCTGGGTGTTCGAGTCAGATGCATTACTCTGCACTCATTGGAGCACCCTCATCATCTGATCGCAGTCTTGTCTGAACGTCAGTCATCTGTTATTGTTGACGTAGTGGTTTCTCTGATGAGAAGCGAAGCAAGGAACAATTGGGTTGCGCTTCCCTCTCTAAATTTAGGTACCGCGCCTCGATCAAGATAGCGGAGAATTTCATTGCAAAAATTGCAGAAGGCAAAGCATTATGTCTATCGGGAAAGCTAAATTGGCGTGGGCGCGTGCGCTTACTGCCTCACACGCACACAACTCTCTTTCGCTCCGTCTGAACACACGACCAGCTTGTGTGTCTAATTGTTGAAAGAAAACAGCTATGATTCGAGCACGCGCTGCAAAACTGTTCACTCTATAGTTGAGCGTCTGATCTTTAGACGGAAAGCTGTGCACAGCTATCACGAGAAGCCATCGAATTTAAATGAAATCAAATGAATGATGACACTTCATTTTTATAAATGTTGGTAAATTATTTTTGAGGATGCGCCGAATGCCTCGCAGGTACGGAGAAGACGCCGCTGGTCAGATTGTTTCAATTCTAGACATATTCTACAAACTAGTTCATTAAACTAGATCATCCCACTGATCATCAGAATCCCGAAATCCTAACTAAACAAACATAGCAAAATTATTGTCTAAATTTGTAATTATCAGAAATCACACACAAAAATCGCTTCCATTCCCGAAAATGGATGGATGGCCGTCCGACAATAGATGACATTTTGAAATTGTGTCTACATCTTTGCATGTTCATGATTTGAATGTGCAGCATATCTTAAGTCAGTCGCTGATTGTTGCGTGTTGAATAATTTCCTACTATCACACAATTGTCTTATATATGAAAATACCAAATACAAGAGACCGCTTGATATGATCTGACAGCGATTATATAACAACAATGCTTTGCTATAAAACAATCTTTCTTGCGCAATGTTTGTGATGCGAGAGTGTAATCACCAGTTATTTGTTTTTCCAATCAAGTGCTTCATTTGCAAAAATAAAAATTTATTTTCAATAAATGCACTTTTGATGAATTTTCCTTATTCGGTTAATTGAATATAAGAACACGTGGCAGTATTTTGAAAATTCATTTGATCAGCTGATCCCCCAGCAGCAGTTATTGGGAAATTGGGAAATCGTCTATACATGCAGACTTATACGTTGCCAGTTCGATGCAAGATATATTTTGTCATGTTGGTAACTCAATTAGGATTGAATTTTAGACGTCGCTTCTTTTGATGTCACTAAAATATATTTGCTGTCCGGTTATTGTGCGTATATGGACTGATTTCGGTGAGATAACATCATCTTCTCCGGGAGTCATGAATCCCAAGATGTATGTATGAATCATTCCATTCGGTAATTTAAGATTTTGTTTGTCAACCGCGTCTTCAAATATATGTTCACATTTGAAATGCAGTTTGACCCTTCTCTTCAATTGAAAAAAGATTGGCTTACACCTAAGATCAATTTTGCACCTATATGTCTGGAATATCAATATTACGTCAGGAAGAGCGAGTCAATTAATGCAAAGTAATAGGAAGCAACAACAGTCAAATAGCACCAATTCGAGTTAAGCAGAAGTCGTTGTTTGGTGCTTCTTAAGAGAGCACTTGTATTATAGGGTTTATATGACAATCCAGTCAGCAATTTCTCTTCAAAAGTTTTCTAAAACATGTAGCGTTGTTAACATTTCATTAGCTATTTTTGACTTATGAGTACAGTTGATTGTATGCATGTTTCAGAATAAGTTCATGTCTAATGAGATTGCACGCACGTGTAACTATGCAGAATAATTCATGGTAACAAATTGATAATATAGTATATCATCGTGATAAGAATCTAAAAACTTCTCTTTATAGAAGCAAAAAAGTCAGCCAAGCTGCTGAAGTTGATCAATATTATGTCAAGCACTTAATCACAAATATGTTTCTCCGTTAAGGTACGATTTTTAGAATAATGAAGGCTATCATTTCGTGCATTACTAAACTTCTTTAAATTCAGTGAAAATCAAATGTCAAAGATAATTTTTATCAATATTCACACTCAATAATAATTGTATTCATTGCAATTAATTGATTTCTCAACTTATCGATTAAAATTAATGACTGGCAAGTTTGCAATTACCGGTATATGTGATTCCTCCAAACAACTGCTTGGGAACTGTACAGTATTTTCCTTCACGGGATTTGATGATATAAAAAAGAAACCTATTGGCCTGCACATCCGTTTTATAAAAGCGATTGCTGGCATCTCATTGATGGCACCTGACAAGGACAGAAACAGCAATCGATTAATTCATTTGGAGCGATTGGGTTGAATACGAGACTTGATCATAGTTTTTTCCGATGAACAGTGCGTATGCTCTTCATGTAATTGATTTCTTCTGAAAAGACTACCTGGTATATCTACGGTATAGTGAATTATTGCGAATGGGCAGAGTTAGACAAGTTAATGAAGGAAAAGAATTGTGACCTTAACTCTGGATCTCTCGTGTTTGACTGGCATCTTGTTCCGCTGTGAATATGTGTATAAATTGATGAAATTTGCTGTGCTTACTGCATGTATATTACTAGAAGTCATCTGTAAGTCAAAACTAAAGTCGACAGAGTGTCTATTACGAGATGGCTCTACGTTCATCCCAAAATGTCTTCGTTATGCGAGCTATTCTGGCACTAATCAGCTTACTAGGGACACCAATCCTCTTAACAATGACTACTGCAACATAAGTAACGTAATTCATGTTACTTACCTTCGCATCATCGCGAAGACTAATTCACCTGCGAAACATTGTTTATCAGGATAACTTATAACTTATAACTTATATAATCTTATCTATCTTTCATTATATCATCTTCATTATCGGTTTAGTACCCGTTAATCTGTTTTTATTAGAATAAGTATGAAATATTCATGTCACTTTAATGACATAGGTAATGCTTACTATGTATTTGCAACATGCTATCGCTCTCAACATATTTGCAATACTCGTGGTCTCATGCGGAATCCTCAATTGCATGCAGCACCGAGCTCTATCTCCTAGAAACTAAAAGAGGAAGATTGCTTACGGCTCCGATGAGTAAAAACATCTGTGTAATGAACGTGTTATTCCTTAGTTTAACGTTCTGATTACACATTTTCATTCATAGAACACATGACTACGTGTATGATAAATATGAAACTGCGGCGTTCTTCCTCAGAGCACGTTGAATGTGCAACTGCCTCGTTCTTCCTCAGAACACGTTGAATGATTGCTGGTCTATTCTTCATTCGATCCGCTTGACCATCGTCAAGCCATTTACTATTGTAATTAGACATTTACTATTGCAAGGATGTTCAATCAACATGACTTAGCAAACTGCAGCTCATATTATGTATTGACAGCAGATGGTATGTACTGTGATGTACCTAACGATTGTACTTGAATTTTCTTTGTTGACATAATACAACACTTTTGCTGCATTTCTTCTTGTATTTCACAAGTTTCCCACAAAAATCGCACATACACGAATTCTCATTCGATAAAAATCCATTCCCATTCAAACTCTGGGATATATTCTATTAGTTGATGGGGGAATACTGTATTTCTAGTTTGATATATTCAAAAAATCATAATTGAGGAATGCATACAATGAACGTTGGGAAGTTTTGACCACAATTCACGCGCTATTGTCCATTCATTCAAACACAAATTTCAATTGATTGATTTATCAATGCTTGTTCCATGTTCACAAGGCTGTTACTTTGGAGATCTCACTATTTTTCCTTCAAATATCCGAAAAGGGGAATCTTCCCATGACTACCAGTTTCCTGTTCATCAGGAATGATTTCTTGTATTGTACCTTGCAGAGATGATATCATAACGACATCATTTACACTTGAATGAATGTTCAAAGTACGCAATCAGTCAAAAATTCTCTCAGAGTAAGTCAATGAAGTTAATGAAGAAAGCAGACATTAAAACACATTTTGAATTTCACTTTAAAAATGCACATGTGCAGAGAGTGAAATGTCGGATTTCAAGATTATGCTCCAAATTTTCTTACTTAAAAACTTTTGAAATGTCTTTAACGTCGCACAAGAATTCTCTTTTGCATATGACAAAGCAGTTGAATCTGTTAAAATCAATTGCTTTCTTGCTTCTGCCAAATGCAATTAATTTTTATTTATCAGTCATATTTGAAATAAATCACATTTATAATTTACCACTTCTCAGAATCAGAATTTGAAATCTGCTTGGCAACTAGGATTTGAGAAGCACTGACACAGTAGAGGAAATAACGTTTGATTAAAATTAGGGTACCTACCGGATCAAGCGGATCAAATCATGGCATAATCCGGATCCGATCTGGCAATTTATATGTCTGGCATTATAAGTGATGCGGATCTGGAAATTATCTGGTGATTTACATAGTACGTAGCATAGCGAAGTTGATTGATTTATTCTAATGGAGTTTGTTCTCACATTTATGACCTCATAGTATACAGAACTACAAAGCATCAAAGCCCCAAGTTATTAGTTTTAGTTTGTTTATCTGTTCGATCCTTTTTGACGTCTTTTTGTTACGGTTTTATGTTAATAATTTTGTTAGTGCATGGTATGTGGCGATCAAATTTTTTGACGATGTTGATTGCAATATCTATGCACAGGGTATCTAGCAACACTAAGCAATAGTTTTATACCTTCGTGATCGACATTTGATGATAACTGAATAGCGAGCGATACGTTTAATGAGAGATTTTGACTCTGTTTTGAGCTAAGCTAAAAATTCAACACAACAGCGTCTTTGAAGAACTGATACTAATATCAATGCGTAATCAATAGAGTAAGAGGCAACAGAGCAGGTCATACTGGACAAGTGCAAATCCGATTTTAAACTCCGGATAGACAATAGAATACGTGTGCGTTGAGAACCCATTCATGAATAGCGACATCAACTTGCTAGTAAGATTGACACTGAGGATGGAGAGAGCATCATAGTTAGGGCAAGTTTCCATTAGGGTGGCAAAATCAATGCAACTGTTTGCATTGCAACAGAGTGACTGCAGGAAAAGTGTCGCAGGCAACTCAGTAATTTGGAGCAATCTCGTGCGCATGTTAGTGAAGAACTACTGAAACTTAGCTCCAGAATTTGATGGGCAGTGAGACCCGCATGAATTTCGGTCTTTGATAAGGAGAATGGCTGCCATACTAACTTAACATTCTTTCTCTACAAATTCAAAGCATGGTTCGAAAATATTTGTAGCGGTTATTCAGTTCTCAAGATCTGAAGAATTTCCGAGAAATTTGAATCAGCATTTTCCGATTCACGGGAAAATACTAGACCCAAATCGATGGAGATATATCGCTTACTTTTCTTGCATTTTTTTACTATCTTTCAGCTGCTTAAAATATGAGTGAAAATATCAGTGTGCACCTCGACATTTTTAGGGGACCGACTTTATTTCATTGTGCATTTAGATATGCCGGTGAATTCCAAAACATGGCGAAATATGCGCTTATATATTTATGCTATAGTAGTAATATTATTGATAAGGCGCTTATTTAAGTGAAGATGAAAATCATAAAGTATGATTCAAAAAATCATGCCGTCATGGTAAACAAATTGAAACTCTGAGCAGCAGAAATGCAAAATATTAAATCGCAATAGGAGAACAGTGGGATAAGTGCTGCTTACACCTACGAACTAATTGAAGAAATTTTGCTTTTTGACAGTAAGCAAGTGTATGGAAAGAAGGAATTGAAGAGTCTGGTTTGCGGAACACAAAAGCATTGAACAATGACCAGAGCGTGGTAAAATTTCTGGAACAGGGTTTTGGAGGAGATGATCGAAAGATTTCATTTTCTGAGACAGTGGCGAACTGTGAAAAGCATTTTCACGAAGGAGGCATTTTAATTGATTGCCAAAGGCAATTTTTGATTTATGCAAACATAATCCTTTGTGCTCATGCATTTCCTTATAAGTCCATACTTACATTGCATATTATCTATCACCCAGTCGATACTCCATCCAAATTTGATTAATATTAACTTGTTATTCACTCTCTATATCAAAATTAGCTTCAAAATCAATTAATCTTGTGTTCGAATATTTAAATAAGCATCGCTTAATAAAAACGCTGAGAATTCTTGAAAATAGCATCTCTAAGAAAAGCAGCATCTTGATGTGCATACAGCATGCGTTAGCATTGACCAAAAAATATTTGGAATATCAGGATTGTATTCCTAGGTGATACTAAACTGGTGCATTGTAACTTTTTTAACCATTCACTGCGATCAATATAGAAATTCAACAGTGATAAAAAATGTAACAATTCTTCAACTTACACAATTAATTTCATTCTTCAATCTTCGAAATTTCGGGATTGCGACGACACTCCATAAACCGCAAAAAGGGAAATTCTTCCAAACTGAAGGGATTTTTTTTATCCCTATATTATGATTCCGTCAACGGTTTGTTTTTTCCCTTTATGAATATTTAGGCTGTTTGGTCAAAGATTTGTCGAGAAACTTCTCTCTGATTAGCTTCTTCAAAACATAGACCTATTTTGATTGTACTGTAGCTTCAGAGCCTTTATACTTTCTACAAAAGTTTTATTTTTGCAAACAATTTCATCGAGAAAGGCCTTGATTTGCAGCGATACGATCGAAATACTTGTGTAATATTTCAGCAGAAATTTTGAAATCAAATTGCAAGGTTGTAATATAACGACCAGTACCAACAAAACATAAAATGAATTGACTTCGTAGCATTGTAGCGTTTCTCGCCTTCTATGAATGAACTTTACAAATTTCGCATCTTTCAAAATTGACGACAAAGTATACAAAGTATTCCAGAGAATGGATTTAAAAGAACGCTGAAGTCATCTGCCCGATTGCTCATCGCATATCACTGACCCACTCATCTTGTAAAAGTCTGACATCCTGGATCTCATAGTTACTGAAACGTTCAATGGCCTTTTGTAGATCATTCTAAGAAATAGTAAACTAGGTAATGATTCATTGAACTAGGTAAATGAATCATGTCTATAGTTGACTCAATTGCAAATCTTTATTCATTGTACGAATGAGTGGAATCGGGAATCGGAAAAAAATTACAAAATTGTTATGAAAAGTGAACTTGTTATTTTAAAAAGTGAATGAATTTGACCTCAAACTGTCAACCTTCATTCTAATCGTCAAGTTGATCTGGTAGAAGTGATACTCGTAGAAATGTAGTTATAGAAGTAGAAGTGTCGCCACGAATCTCACATGATTTGAGTGTCAATGACATTACAGGAAATTCAATAATCGACTTTGGTAATTAATGAAATTTAGTGATCATCACTGGTAAACCGAAAAGCAGAAATATGCACACGTGCATATGCGTGTTAATTTCAGACTCATTGATCAACTCAATTAAATATTTTCATCTCATGGAATCAGGACTTTTACAACCATTCTTCAGTAAAAGCTTAAATTTTGATTTGGATGATTGTTAAATAAAGCAAAACTTCTACAATCAAAACCTTCCAGTAACATTTTCAGACGGTTTCAAGGTATAAAGTAAAACTATTTTGATTTTTTAGATATATGCTTCCATTTTTTGTCATCATCTTAAAATTATGTATACACCTCTATTTGTATAAATGCGTTATATCAACGGATGTTTGTCAGCACGCGATGAAATTGAGGCTTCCATCAACATAGGCAAAACTATAAAATAAAATGCTCGACAACTTGTGTAAGATTAAAGAGGTAGGATTGGATAATATTCATCTAGAAAATAAAGATGAGCTGAAAGGTCTTTTGACAGCCGAAATAACATACGGTGCCGTACATTCTTCAAAAGACATAGTGTATAGTGTACAGTATACTATAACATTCAGGTGAAAAAATAAGTGAATCAAAGCATGGAATTTTAATGCACGCCTGATTAATAGAGATGGTAAAATGCTGCGAGCATAATGCACAAGTTTATTAATCGGCTGGCAGTCATAAGAGCGCGAAAAGTCCGCAAAGTGTCAAAGAATCTGAAATAAAAATGTCAAGTTGATGAACAAACTGCTTAGCTGATATGTCTCAAAGTCACCAACACTTCATTTGCTTCATAGACTATTAAACCACGATCAACCGTAGTTTATCCATAATTTCTTCTATCATTGTTTAAATTGGATTCCTCGAAATCTCATCCGCGCTCAACTTTTTTATGTGTAAATTATATTTTTCGCTGTAGAATGTAAGCTCTAACAGATTTGTGCTTTGATGTTGATAATGTAATTATCGCAATACATTTTTCAGTTGTTTCAGCTTCTTCATCGGTTTTGTCAATATGCTAGTCATTGAAATGTGGCAGCAGTTCATTGCGTGGTCAGTGGAAAATTCATGCGTAGGAAGTCCATTCCATACAGCCAAATAAAGGAATTATTGAATCACTGAAATTTAGAGAATTTTCGACGACTTACGAATATGTCATTTGCGTTTTGATTATTCGTTTAGTGTCATAAGTGCTCAGTGTACGTTTGCGCACTTTCTCATCTGTGTCTAAAATTTGATAACTTCAACTCCTCAATTAGATAATTGAAGTCGAAGTTTTTTTTTAAACAATGGGTGAAGGGCAAAATTGGAATTGTCGACATCACAACAGAGCTCAAGAGATTATTCACAACCATTCTAAGCAAATTGTTAACATTAACTTAACAATGTTAGCTGTTTGATGTGCATGTAATTTCATTTAATAGTAAATATCTATGGTAACATGTTGCGCAGAGAAAAGAAGTTTGGACGGAATTTTCTGCACGGTGATCGTGTGCGTGTCAAAAGATTTTAATTAATTTGATGAGAACAATATATGCACTGATTAGCTCACTTATTTCACTTCCTCACTGTAAATTGCAACCTCACTGTAACTTGCATACTTGTAGCATCGTACATATTGAAGTTACTTTCCTTCGGTTCTAGTAATCAAATCAATTGCCCACCGATGATTTCTCCGCACCCCTTGGAAAGTGAAAGTCATTATTTGGTCTCGACTTCCTCGAGGTTAGAAGCTAGCACAAATATTACAGCATGGAAAGCATCTTGTCTGAAGCAGAAATCGTATATGCGCAGCAATACAGTTACAGGATGCCAATTAGTCGTGTTCGAGGGAAAGGTATTATAACCTTTCAGAAAACAAAGTTATTCTTTCGGTTGACTTCATATATTTGTATATGAAACGATTTCTTTGCATGCTGTTATGCTCTGTTAATGAGATATGTGCTGCATACAGAAAGAAGACATACAGTGGTCTTCATTTGCCTTATTTTAGCTTTGTTCCCATGGGATGCAAACTACATTAATCCTGCGTATTGCATATTCCACCGCGCTAGGTGCATCTGTTCTCCATGTCTTTTAGAAAAAGAATTAGAGCTTTAGGTGAAATACTGAAAATAAATGGTTATCCGGACCAATTCATTGAAGAGTATGAAGAGTAGAAAAGGAACCAATGATTGGTCCGTCAAAAAGGAAAGTGTCCCATTTTTGCGAGACAGATTCCACTCCATAGTTTGGAAAAGAAACCTTGAAGTGAATCCATTTCGAGGACTTTTTATGCCACACATCTTGTTGTATTGCCTCAGACAATGAAGATCCCTTGTCGTTCTTTGAAGGTTTCAATTTCCTTTTGTTGACTGATCACTCATCAACGCAATTGCGGTCAATTCTCCGGGAAAAGGATCGAGTCGTATTTATTGCCGCAGAAAGACATCGATGCTGATCATTGAGGCCCTCTTATCAAACGATCCAAACTCTCATCATGCACCATGAAAGAATATAGTCCGGCAGCCAGAGAATGAGTTTCCGCAGGGAACGAGGCCGAAAGTGAGACTTTCACAGAATGATGTACATCCTATGCCTACTACGAATCGGCACGTCTGTCGAGTTCTAGTGAGTTCCTCTTCTTGTCAGTCAGGATAAAAAAAACACATGTAAATCCAATGGGAGCAGATTGCAGTTTTTGGCTAAAATGAAATTTTGTGTGTTTTTTCCCTAATTAATCCTGATTTTTCCTGATTTGCTTTTGTACTAAGCTCAGAGTCAGATTTTTGACATGGAATGTCTTCAGGTCATTTCCTATGATGTGCATGTGCATTTATCATGCATCTAATCGGCAATGTATATGAGAATGTGGTTGAATGTGGATAAACTTGCTCAAAATGCTTGTGTTTGCCGACATTAAGAGGCTCGCCAAATCTAAGTGTGTTTAGCTTTATAGACAGGGGTGCATGAACATGAAAGGAAATGATCCGAAGACATTCCATGCTAAAAGTTATGACTAGGCTCAGTACTTTTTATTTAATCAGAGAAAACATAGAAAACTTCATTTTAGCCAAAAACTGCAATCTGCGTTCCATTGGATTTACATGTGTTTTTCTCTGATCCTGTCTGACAGGAAGAGGAACTCACTACTATAGAACTTGGCAGACGTGCCGATTCTTAGGATGCATAGGGTGTACATCATTCTGTGAAAGTCTTACTTTCGGCCTCGTTCCCTGCAGAAACTCGTTCTGGCTGCGAACTAATAAGGCAGTGATTTGTTCCTGTCATGGACTTAGCCCAAAGTCCTGCTTTCTTCTTATCTACGTATGTTCATTTTCCACAGTGCAATGTCTCAATGTCGGTATGATCTTTTTCCTTCATCTCTTTTCACAGCTGTTACATTTAAATGTTTATAACTTTCAGTATAAAATCATTCAGAATCCTTCGGATATTGACGTTATCTTATAACGAAAAGCAGAAAATTTCTTCGAACAATATCTACTTAAACAATGAAGTTCACAACTTCAGACAGCGATCAATGGGAAACTTGAATTACCGTCTAACTTCACAGTTCGATATCAAATCACGCATGCAACACAGTTCTTAGTATCATTCACTTTTACATAAACCTTCATAAAGGCTGCATCTGTGTCATCCGAACATCGACCATTGAAGGCGCTGTACGCCGAAGGCCTGTCTCTGAAACGTTTAACTTTTTACTTTATTACATCGAATTGAAGAGAAAGGGAGTTTTTGATTTTGTTTTTTTCTGACTTTCTCTGAAAAGATGATCTCCCATCATTTGGTCAACTACATTATGAGTAAACTTTTATTTTCCTTACTTAAAAGAAAGTTCATTCTAAAAATGTAAGGTTCTTTAAGTCAATCATGTGACTTCCTTAGAAATGTGCTAATTCACATAATTATTTCCTTTTTGCAAGAAAAACAACATTATGATTACAACCTTCATTATAAAGATAAATTACGACGCAAAGGCAAGCTGTCTCATTGTATACATCACATCTAGCCCTACCGGTGCTCATTTTGTAACTGACTCATAGTGATAACATATTTCAAAAATATTTTCTTAAAGATAGTTACGATCAGTTGCCGAGAGCTTTTTTTGGCATGTTGAAGCTCATTTGACAACAAGATGGCATGTATTCGATGCAGCCTCGCATGCAAATCAGGAGAAAAGAATCATTTGTGTAGTTGACTTAATCTGCTACTTCACTTATATGAGGACTTGCTAGAATGCATGGCTTGATGTTACAAGCATCATTTGCGCATGTAAGTTTGCTCAAATCACGATAAGCATGAGCAGGTGCAGACAGCCGGTTCCATCTTGCAATTCAGGTCGATAAATTGTGTATAGTTTGACATTTATGACCAAGTGAGACTTTGTATTGATTTTGCTTATTGTGACTGATCGGAGACGCATGAAAAGTCTGCCGTAAACGCCGGCGCACGTCGTTGTCACATCCCTGAAATAATGCCTTCATTGTATGCTGCTTTATATTGTTGCTTCAGGTCACTCTATGTTATATCATCTCTATCTTAAACAGAGTTTTTGTGTTCTTTTGTTATTGGGAAAGGTGCAAATATTGCAAATATTCGTCTAAAGAGCTCTACTTTTCAAATAATCAAATCTCTTATTTCAGAAATCACATTTTGGTTCCCGCGATTCATTTTCTCACTTTTGCCAAAGTGCGATTCCTTGGAATTTCACTGAAGAAAGTTTTTTGGTAATTTTTATGAATTTTTGCAGACAATTTGTTCACATTATACAATTTCAGAAAGACCGCTTGGATTTTGCTTCTGAATTGTGAGTTATACTAAGTTGACAACACTGCTACGAAAATAGGACAAAGTTGAAATGAAGCGGAAGAACTAATGGATATTTCCACCACAAGAATCTGTCATTGCTGATGTTTGACTTTGATGAACTGATAAACAATCGAGAGACAGATTGATCCATGCCAGAAAGGCATCCAAATTCGTTCCTGATTTTCTAGATAATTTCCGTTTACTTCTAATAACATCCTACAGGAATTTGGAGTCAAGTATTTCGCAAAATTTCGAAAAGTCTCTAAACTTGTCTGATTTGAAACATCTGATTAATTAACTTAGGCCTCCTACGGTATTTACTTTTATCAAATTGCTGAAGCGTTCAACTGATGGTGCAAAATTTCCGATGTATCTATATGAAAGCAAACCTATAATGATTGATGAGTGATATCAATTTATAAACGATACAATCGCTTGCATATCTCGAAAATATAATAAATGAGCAAAATAGAATAACATCTTCTGATTTTATTCAAATGAAAGCATCATGCAAATATTCCTATCATAATCATCAATGGGTCAGGACAAACCCCCGCTTAGTGAATTGATTGCAAGTTGAATTCAGGTGATTAGAAAAACTTGTCTGCGCAGTTAAAATTTGTACCAGGTGGGTAGTATTACAAGAAGGATCACGCGAAATTCTTGTGTTTACACACAGGCTATAGCTTGCGTCGATGCTTGACATCTCATGGACTTGAAATAAAAGTAAATCATTAATTCAAGAAAGAAAGACGCAAAAATTAATAAAAAATCAATTTCTAATCAATTTTCTTATTATGCAAATAATAGCAATTAAAAAGTTTCATCCAATGCACACAGAGGATCCAGTACACATTGAACAGAAGGTTCAAGCGCAACATGAGAGACGCGCAGAAATGACAAGAAACCTTGTTTATAATAGCGACTGAATGAGGGGTTCTGTCGGACAGGATAGGAAAGGAATTGCGCAAGCAAATCTGTCTAGGCATGGATTCCTTTATAGTAGTGGCCGGGATGGGAAACTTGAAATTAGGGAAATACGGAAGAAGGGTCACTACCGCTCGCTCGCTAAAGGTGTGGATGGTAGCACGCAGTTAATATTTGACATGCATAAGTACCTAATCGCATTTGTTTTTAGTAATCATGTGCACTGTCTTCCTTGAGAGAGCAAGCACAGTTTTCGCATCACTGCCTTTATATTATCAATACCACGAATATAATAACTAAAAATTCATAGCTAATAGTTTAGTAGCATGGACCTTCATCTCAAGAGGATAAACGTCTAAATTTTGCAGGATCAATTTCATATTATTACAGTAATAAGCTTACATTCTTTTATCGATAAAAATGAAAACTATCAGAATCATAAAAGAAATCGCTTAGTGAATTGAAAAAGTGAATCCAACACAATTGATATGTTATACAAAGCTAACTGTTATCAGTGTTGTCAACTAACTTTTTCAAGAAACTCAGTCAAAGCTAAGTTAACCGAGTTTACCGGAAATTAACCAAGTTAAGTTAAACTCGGTATACTAAGAAAAACTCGGTTATAACTCCGCAAAATAATTCGCTAAAACTCAGTTAACTCAGTTACATAAAGATGCATGTAAAACTGTCAGTATAGGCATAGGCCGTCTGAATTTGATTCTGAAAAATTGCATGTTATAAGCGCTCCAATGAATAACTTTTTCATGAAAGTTTGGGCGTATTCACAGGCAGTTGTAGTCTAAGCATAAAAGCAAAATGATAAGATAAGCAATAGGTAGATGAAGAGAGAAAAGTAAAGATGGAAACTTAGAAAATGAAAGCATTATCTTGCAAGGTTTAAGAACGTAACAAAAGAGCTGATCAAAATTCGCACAAAAATATAAGCCTACAATGACTGCTACTTATAAAAGTAACCAATGTATAGACTTTCTATGGAAGGATGAGTCTGTATGTTTATGCAAAAAAGATCTATTTAAGCAGGCACAAGCCTGCTACAGCCTATAGACCTAAACTAAACTGTATAGCTTCAAAGTTGCGGTACATGATTTTGTCTATAATTGAGATCTAACCTTCATTACTTGTTGTAGATAAGTTAGTTACAGCATCTTCCAGTATAAGCAAAATTATCTTGATAATATCTAAAAGGGACATTCTGCAACTGATTGCTCAGCTTATCTCAACTTTGGTCTCGCTCATTTTTTACTCATCCCTGCCCAACCCAAGGCACGAAGCCATGCTAGAAGCTAGGGATAGAACAGCGCGGCCCTTAGTTAGCCAACTGAGCTGTCCCACCACCTAGTATGAACAATGCACAAGTTAAAATAATCCTACGAAATGCACCAATATAAATGAAGATCTTTTAAAAATGAATTAGACTTAAAATAATTCGACAAAACCATTTTCTATTCTTCTTCTGTTTCCTACCATAGCAGTTCCTAAAATCCGTATTCATACATTCAAATGATTACATTTGCATCACTGCTATAACAGATTATCAGAGAAGCGGTTTTTCTTTATATTTAGACTACGAAGCAAGCATAATATCATTTTATGCAAAAATATATTTGCTCATGCCTAGAATTTTTTAAAAAAACATTTTATGCGGTAGGTAAATTGTGACAAGCTTCACAAAATCAAGTTTATGTATCCTAAATATTTATAACAAGCGAACTCATTTCGCCTTGTTCGAATATTACCTTGTTGCTGTTTTCTTGAATTGTTAGAATACTCGCGTTCAATAGTGATGTCGCCGTTTCTAAAACGTTTGGAGCACAAAAAGCATTCTTTGCTTTATCCCGCGTGAATCCGTCATCTTGATGACGTACTCTTTGGTACAATTCATCAAAAACCTCGCTCTTTCAAAGTTAATGAAGTTGAAGAGATACTCCAGGAGAGTGATGTCGCGGAACACTTTTATAAAAAAATTGCAATTCGGAGCTGAGCACACGTTAGGCGTCGTCAAACCTTCACATACACGAAGTACAAAATGTGACTAAGGAAAGGAAGGCATGTAAACGTATATCTTATCGACTTTTCCTAATGAAGTTAAAGCTTTCAACCGTAATGTGTTGTAGAACGGGAACATTGTTTATTTATCTTCCTTGTTCCTCCCTTTGATTTGGCCGCTGACCAACAGGCTGTAGGTTTGAATGTTCATCACTTGGTCAGAGGTTCTCTCTGTTTCGCGATAACGCACAGGTTTGAGGGAAAATCTGCTTCTCCAAAAGTGACCCTTCTTGCGTATAGCCGCGATGAGAGAAATTTCACAGTTTCCCATCCCGGCCACTACTATTAAGGAATCCATGGTCTAGGGATGGAACATTGTCGACGGTGGTGAAGGTCATCTAAACAACCTTGTCCATCAAAGAAATACAGATTCATTCAGTGACAAACGAGGGACAGATTTCCTCACCGATGATATTCGAGGATCACACATCGCTACGATGGTGGTCAGACGCAGAAAGTACCGGTAATCAGGCAAGTTGACAAACACGAGCCTGTAATGCAAGGGATGGAACGGATGAAGGCAAAGTAATCTTGTTATCAAATGCACTTTCTAAATCCAGAGAATAAAGAGCTTATCTGAAGTTTGAGTGACGATCTTTCGAACGTGGATGTTCTATTTTAAATCGGTGGAAAGCTGGCTCAAAATTTTGAGTCTGAAGAGTTTGTGACTGGGAGCCGCTGTGGAGCATAACGGGGCTTCACTGACGCATTCCCTAATGACAGACTGAACATTCGCTGTTGCTGAAAGATAGCTCGACCTTCATTGATCAGGAAACTAGATAGTTGTACTCGGACTGTAGGCGATCAGTGTAAACAATAAAAAATGCATACTCTGCACTACTTCGAAGTGAAGCAGATGCATGCAAGGGACTTTGAATTCAAAGAATCACTTGTAATTATTACCCGCTCTTCACGTGGCCATTATTATCTGACTAGATATAACCGGACATAACTTTTTACGGACAACCATGTGCATCACCTTGGACCTTGGCAGCATGCAACTGTGATGCATTTTCACACAAAGATGACTGATAATTGAAGTAGCATTGTGCAATCTCTAAATAACATTTTTTATAATAATCCTGCTGCAAATTTTGGTGGCATGCATCAAGCATGTTTAAAGCTATCTTGAGGATTTCCATTATAAATTCTGAGTTGATAATATTTGTGTAAAGGCATGCACATTGATGGCCTTATTCACCTCCCGCATATACTAGAAAAATGCAGTGGATAGTGAATAAAGCTGAAAAAACGTGAAATGAGACTTATCAAGACTCAAAGCTCTCAAAGTTTGAGGTCTGCAGAATTTGGAGCATGCAATCGTGCACGGTTCTTCCAGAGTTCTTTATAGCAATAGATTCATTCACGAATAGATTAAAGTACTTGGAGAAAATCCCTAGTCAGCAACATCACTTATCGACTGCGACGAAGGTTGCGCCCTTTGATTTACCACAAGTGGTTAGAGGTGCTTACATCCTTCGACGGTCACTCCATGAATTGTGGCAGTTCTCCGAGTTCTAATAATTCTAAATCATACCTCCCCAAACAAGCTGCTACAATTGGTCGTGTGCTAAAATGATAGTAATTATCACTATTGCTTTATACGTCATCAATTAACAATTAAATGACTTTCAAAAGTCTCTAAACATTCAAAAATTTCTAAGCTATTTTGCTAATTTGGGATCTAGTTTGATGTATCGATTATTGCATTAAAAAATAATCCTAATAATCTGAGATACATGCGAAAAGAATACTATATTGACTTTATGTGCTATACTTTATAGACTTTGTATATTAGTTATGAAAATGTCAACATACACAACTAATTTATTCCTTCACTTCGAATGATTATTTAAAAATCATCATAAAGGACACATTAATGTCAGGTAAATTGAAAAATTCTATGTATAGTGCATGCTGCTCACTCTGTATGTTATCTCGCGGGAAAGAATAGCAATATGATGACAAATCAATCAACAAAAACCTTCAATCAGAGCCATCATTCGAATTGAAGGGAGGAGTCTGTTTATAGAATTCGTATTATTTGCGTATTTATGTCATGCGTAATGAAGAAGAGCTTCCGTAAATCATGCAGAATAGTAGAAAACTGCATCGTTCTCAATCATCGTCTTATATGGTAAATTCACTTTATTGATATTGAACGCAATGAAGATAAGAATCAATGATATCTTCCAACGATTGACTTCATTGGGTTCCCATTGTCTTGTCCTCTGATCCGTGGACATCATTTCGTTGATCTGATGTGAGTGATGATTGACATGGTGATGGATGCATGTGAATGTGGAGGGTGAGCAAGACAAGAAGCAATACCGACGGGATTTAATTTGATATTTTCGATATCTTTTAGATGCTGGTGTCTGAAGCAAAGAATTAGACATAGGGCTATCACAAAATGGTTGCATTGCAATTAATTGGTGCCATCAAGATATTGCAATTAATTGATTGCCTGCCCAAAGTGAATTCCTATGATTTTCAAACAACCCCTGAATGAGACATTCAGCTCGCCCTGTCTTTCCTAGAAAGATAAGGATCAATCAATTCAATATCTCGGCTTTCACGAAGCCAAGCAGAGGCGTCTTGCTCCCTTCGCAACCACGAAAAATGGCTAGCCTGCTGGGATTCGAACCCAGGAGTATCATGTGATCTGCCTGCGCGCAGCTATATCTACTCCTAACGCAATCGCAAATCTTGTGCCTCACCAGTCGATAATTGTCGCACTGCATAGTCATTTCGTTCATCGTGTTCGATTCCTAGCTGGCAAACCATTAATGAGTCGATTCTCCGGCGCCTCCTGGAAGCACTTGCTATTGTTGTTAGAAGGAAAGGGGTTATAGGAAGTCATGCTAATGAGTATCTGCTAATGAATTGAACATTTCTGCCGAAAACTGTCGAAAAATACATAAGACATCACGCATCGAAGAGACATAGACGATGACAACTTACTTCGAATACGAGTGCAGTCGTTGAAGCCTATTATTTGAATAATTTACTTTATACGGACTTGTGTTTAATGGTGTGAATTCTTTGACATGGTGTACCACTCTACTGTTCTTCGATTGGTAGAATCGTGACTATTGGAGAAATCCGCAAGCGATGATTGACTGTTTTTGCTATTGACACAAGGCATCAAAACTCACTGCCACGACCTATACCATCGGTTTGCACCTGATCACTCTTCATGCAATCAAATGGTCACAATCACTCTGATTCTGGGATCTGAAATATTTCGAAATATAGGACTGCATGCGTCATAGAATCAGACCTAGATTCAAATTTTCTAATGTACTTATATTTAACTCAGATAGTGATAAAATGTTAAGAATCATATAGTTGGAATAAACCTATATGTAGATTGACATAACATTACTTTATTTTCTTTGTATGGGTCGACAAGATGCGATGAGCAGTGACACGCACAAACACGGATACGAGCATGCAGGGCAAAATATGTACTTTTACATCTTTGAGACCCTAAAACATCACTTATAAAATGCACAATTCTGGCATTTATCATTGATATCTCAAACCGTTCACAGTTCATTAACCCACCTACACACTTCCCTTATTTGAATTTCAATCGGCACTGGATACTCTAAGTGTGAATGAAACAAGACACTATAAGTTGTTTCGCTTTATGAAAACAGCAGAAAATTCAATGAAGCTATTGAGACATGTAGAATGGAGCTCATTCTGACTGACAATCAGTTTTGTATGAACTGCTCGCCTCCATCTGTGATGGATTTTCCAACGCTCCATCCTCCGAGGTCCATATCAGTGTATTTCATCAACCGAAATGGAATACCAAGACATATGGACACCAACATATTATGGTCCACGCTTTAGGAATAATGCGGTCTTATGCAAGGCATTCAAGTCGAATGCAGTAATTGATGTCACCAGACATTACTTACAGCAGGAATCTGGTGTACAGTATCTGTTACTATTCGCTATTTACGTTAGTTTCGTGCCTATGTCTTATATTGTAATTTCATTATTTTCCTCTGTGTATAATAACATGCAATTTGTTGCCGTGAATGAAAATCTTCTCTTCTATTATATTTTAGCACCGGAGCACACTGCTTCATCAATGTCCTCGCAAGTGTTTATCGCTCAGATTACTTCAACCCATACTAATAAATTGACAAATCATCTGTCTAATATGGCATGATGATGATTATCATTGAATGATTAGAATATCATAAGTGCCTCTATTCTATACTTTAACAGCTTCCGAAGACACTTACATGATGTTGTTTATTGCAGATTGGAGCACTCAGAGTGCAAACACAGAGTAGAAATGAAATTATGTTATAAATTTATTGCTAAAATGACAAAATTGGAGATATTGAGTGCGAAACTATATTTAATTCTTATCGTATTTTTCATTTCACATCACTTTCATTTAAAACCTCCGCGTATTTCATGAGCTGTAGTTTAACCAAATTATTCACTTTAAATTGCAATTGAAGAGAATAACTTTGCCATTTGTTCTAAAGACCATTTGAGTCGAAGTATTCTCTAATGGTATCGGAAATAATCAATTGGAATTCCAACCTTGTAGAATGCCTACAATGCCCGCATTGGGCTTTTGGGACCGTTTCAAAGGTAGATGCACATGCTACAGAGTAATATGGAGCTTTAAATATAATGACTGAATATTGAACTGCATCCTGAGTCCGCAGCTGAAAAATTTGAGCAAACTCGAGTAACTGCCATTTCATCCCATATCAGGAATCATCAGAAGGCCTAGTTCACATCTCTCAACATCGACACAACTTCTTATCTAATGTTGTATTGAATCAGGAGTAAAAGTGATATGCGCAATTAGCATATCAAGATGCTCAGAGATGTGAAGGCCTGCTATTGATTCCTGATATGAATGAAATGGCAACTATTCAGGTCTGTTCCCATTTTTCAAGGGAGAATGCAACTCAATATTTAATTATTCTATTGACATTGTGTTTACAAAACGCAGCATATATTAATCATTATACATGTCGATGTACTAACTCAGATGACGTGTCAGTAGTGTCTTACAAGTACTATTTAATGAATGTAGATGAATTATCTACGTATTTCAGTGATCGACTAATTTCCTTCATCAGAATCAGTGACGCAATATCTTGCGTCCTTTCAAGTAATGCTGCCAGTTGTTTTAACAGATTCTCCGATGAAATTATATTTCAAAGACAGTCGATGTCAGATTTTGACCAAAAACAGTTGTCGCATAATTCAACATTGTCACCCTAGCAAATTGACAAAGCTGTACAAATGCGGTAAATATCTTATCAATAGTTTCTTTGATCTCGACATGCTTAGTAAAAATACATAATTAAAGTTTTTGATTAACATTAAATTAAATGTTAATAACATTTAAATTAACAAATCCTTTGTTCCTAACATGCTGCCTAACACAGGATGTCTTAGGATTCTTAGGATGTCTCCTAAGGACATTCTCTTAGGATGTCTTAGAATCGTATGTACTGCGTTAATATAGAATGCATCAAGTAGATGATTAAGCTTTCGTCCTTCTGTGAGTAATCTTGAGTTTCTTTGCATTTCTATCCCACATGACTTGTACTCTAACACCCTTGGAAATATTAATGAAAGCCTGACATTCTTTGTTGACAGGATATTAGATGCTTATCTTGACTCATACCTTTTTTGGTGGGTTTCAGCAACTTTGAAAAAGGTGTTTTCTGTTTTTACATATTTTCTTGTGTAAATAATAATTTGACCCCGACACGGGGTAGCTCACTGATCGATCAGCTTAGAATTTCAGAAAAACAGAGAATAGCTATCCAATTTTGAGAAAGTGGCCAGTGTTACTGAGGTGAAGGAGGAATGTGCTTCTTATTATGAGTTTTTTTTTTTACAATGTCTTCAATACCGCAATACTAAATGGAAATCTCAAATAATGACAATTCTTGGTAAGCTCAACACTAGTCGCGTTGTTGGCTGGTCTATAATCATTAAAAGAAGCCAGTTTAAAATTTTCAAAGTCAGAGGGGAGTGGAACGATGTCGGATATTTTCAGAGGAAGTGACAAGCCTTCGTTATTCCAAAAGATGGTCACGAATAAACCAATTTCCCCTCGAAGCAACTAATATCGTTTCAAACTATTCCAATCAGGCTCCCGATGAAGATTTTTTAGACATTAAAGACAAATTATGGAATGTAGATGTCGATCCTCTGGATGTCTATCTTCTTCTCAAACAATTGAAATTTAAGCAACCATGATTGTGATGCATCGCACAAGAAAAATCTCAGCAAATTGAGTGTGAGACTGTAACTGACTTACCTTGACTTTTCAAAGGCATTTGAGTTTGACAAACTTCAGTCGCAACGCTTGATCAATATTCTTTTAAATTTGAATTTTAAGAAAGGTTTTTCCTGTGGCTGCAATCTTACCTCATCGACTAATGTTTTAGATAGAGTTTGCATGAGAAATTTGGGCCGACATTTCTGACCACTTGTGGCGTGCCTCAATGCTCTGTATTGGTCCCCTGCTTGTTTGCGCTTTTAATTGCAAAACTTAAAGATCGATCGTTCCAATATGCAGATATCAAATATGATCAAATGTGCAGATAACCTCACGTTTGATGAGCAACCCAAATCTTCGCACCTATCGACAGCACTTTCTGGGACTGATAGGAATCGCATGTGTTTGAATTACAGCAAATTTGAGCAATTGATACTCTACCGTGTTCAGAATTCACCGCTTGTTCTGCATACTGTATTCATTTGACTTCCACTGTGAACATCCTAAGGGCAACGCTCGACAACAATTCAAAATGGAACAGTCATTTCAATCGTGTCACGTTGTGTGCATTCCGGCAACACATTCAGAAGAAGTGAAGCCATTCGAGATTTGCTGTTATCAACACAGAGTATTACCGACTGTGAAAAATAAGAAGGAACACTCATCAGTCAACGACTCTCTTTCGGCTCAAATTGTGCTCAACTTTCTTAGTACTCTTGGACTAGTTCTTAGTATTCATTCCTTCCAAGCAGCACTTGTAGACTTTTATAATTGGAGTTTATGATGTAAATATTGATCTTCGGCATTCTCAGGAAATCTGATCATGGCCAATTCTCGTGGATGATTGGATTACGGATTATGCAACCGACTCATGTGCATGTAGATACCTGTTTTTCCGGTTTCTACTGCACTGAGAATATGTTTTTATGCAAAAACTACTGAAAAATGAGAAGATTGGACTGGCTAAACTGCTTTCTAGTACTTCTAGATACATCGACGACATTATGTTTAATAAATTAAAAGTACTTTAACCAGATTATTAAATGCAACTACCCTGGCAGTTTTGAATCGAGCAGCGGTAGCAACTACCGTGAGGCTGAATACTTGGGTGCTAAATTGAGGATATCATATACACACGGGACTATGCGAAATTCTGTATATCATCAAGTTGAAAATTTTAACTTTTCAATTACAAGCCTAACATGCCTAGAACACACAACCTCCTGCGAAATGGGTAGTCAAACATTTATCGGACAGCTTATAAGATATAGTATTTGTTCATCTCTTGAGGAGTTCATGGAGAAGGCATGTTCGACCTTTAGATTATTAGTAATGCAGAAGGATGCTTGCAATGCAGGCCCCGCTCAGGTGGGTTTGAATCAGGGAGGCGGAGTCAGAGTCGGAGTTCCGGAGTCCTATCATTCTTGCTAGAGTCGGAGTCGGAGTCCTGACAAATGATAGGACTCCGAACTCCGGCCTTTAACTAGACCCGAAATATAATGCAAACAAATTATTTATTCTCGTGCATATATATAGTTGTCACTGTCTTGATGTCAGCTTTCTCCGTCAAACAAAAGTACAGAGACAGCAGTGCATGCAAAGCTTGTAATAGTTGAGGGAATTAGCCGTGATAGTGAAAAAGGATTGTCTTTTCACTCGGTGATTTAGTAGAGAAGACAAGCCTTCCTAGCCTCGATCACACCTACGCGCCAAAGGTCACATCAGAGACAAAAATGAAATACTAGTTTGTTTGAGAACATTACCTCTTACCCTCATGTTAATCGTGTGTGATGGCTTCTCTAAGGCGCATATTAAAATCGAAGGCATGCTCATATTTTTTGGAGAAGGATGGTGGATTTTCCTGCCTGGTAGAGACTGGAGAAAAGCCATCAAGAAGATGAGAGGAGCCGTGTCACATGCATCCAACTTAAAGTGACATCTGACAAACTTTCATCGAAAATGATTGATAATTGATGCAGCAATGATCACTAAAAGTAGGTTTAGGTAAGCCTGTAATGATCTATAATATAGGTTACTAGTTTCTTTAAAAAACTAGGCTTTATATACTCGTACTTGCCACCCGGAGTCGGAGTCCTATCAAAATGATAGGACTCCGCATCCCTGGTTTGAATACTCAGAAGTTGGGGCAAATACACGAATCCTACTTGACTTCCTGCTGATGACTTCCTAGTCAATACAGAGAACGCAAAATCTTTCCTTATAAATACTAGTATCATTTTATTTTCAGTGTGATATTCGCTTTTGCACTTTCAATGCTTTCCATTTTTGATGTTTACTCATATATTGTGCTTTAATTTCTTGTAAATATTTGCTTTGTTAATTAATACTTAAATTGTTATTTTCTTTATAGTACCGGGGTACTATATATTTTTGTACAATTTTGGTATTCATTATAATCGTATTTCACTAATCACTTTTAGTCGCTTATCTTTTAGAATTTATTACCTATTCGTAATCACGGCTTGAATGCGATTTGTGAAATGATTTTTACTAGGTTAGTGCACTTTCTATATTAAGTTAGGTAACAGCATGAATGGTCTTCTTTATCCATGAGAGTCCTCTTTCCCATCTGATAACTATCTATTCTCGTGTACAGATTAAGCATTTCATAATTTGCGAATTGAAGGACGGGATACAGACGTCCTTGAGATGAAGATTAAATTTCATTCATAGTTAATCAGCAATTGATGAGCATTTGTAAGTCAATTAACAACTTCATTTCGTTCACGGAATAGCTTCAAGCGAGACGATGCAGGTCGATTCTTGTTATTAGAATATTCTATTTTCTTCATTTTTTTAATTCACTGTGGCTTCGTACACAGAGCCCTTTCGTAAGTGCATTTTCAAAACTCATTACAGATTTATTGCTTAGTTCTGTCTCTTGGTTTATTTTTGTTGATATCTGAGATTCCTAGAGGATGATCATTTTTAATTATACACCAAAATAACAACTATTATGCAAATGATTTGAATTCGAAATCACGAAGAAAATTTGTCATATTTTCATCTTATCAGCTGTTCTTTCAAACAATTCTGTGAAAATGTTAATCATCAGATTTTCACTGCAGTAGTCATGTAACAACTTCGAATATTGGGCAAATGTAAGCAAATTTTCGTCGATTAACAAAAAATGATTTGAAACTCAGTTGCATTTTCATTCCATGGTTTCGTTAGTGTCTGTCCGCAGTTTCAAATGAGATCAATGTCATCACGACTCGTACTGCGTTACCATGCAAAATGAAAGAGTCTAAGGTTCAATATCCTCTTTGTTTCATTTCAAACGTTCTATTCTGAAGCACGAAAGCTGCCGGGTTAAGAGACCGGGATCCATACCGGTCTCTGAAGCGAATCAAGAGAGGGATTCTGCAAATCACATGAAATTTGCAGCTGTCGCATTGCCATGTCGGATGTGCGAACTTTCATGCGGTGGTTCATCCGACTTAACTCGTCCAACTTCGTGCTTTAAATAGCAATTCGAAATTTAAAAGCACCAATTTTGATGTGTTTTTGAACGTTTCAGAACTTTACTGAATTTTGGCTCTTAATTTCCTTGATGATCGATATTCACGATGACAAGAATATTGAATGTAAAGGTCTGCAGTCGTCGGAAAGTCATCTTCAACACAACACGTAGTCTTCAGTTAGGACACGCACACTGCTGCACTGCCTTAACACCGGACGAACGAACAAGAAATCCAGCTGACGGAGTTTAACACGAAATTTGTTATCCGACAAATTCATTTAAAACGTACAAATCAATGCAAAAAAAGTAATTCAGCAGAGGAAGCATGCCAGATTCAATATTTTACTAAGCAATTTGAAAAGGATTCGATTTTCAGTTATTCCTGTCAAAAGAACGCTGTAGAGTGTAGACCGTTGACCGATCTAACATTAGGCTATTGATCAAGCTGCTATATACTCAAAGAAGCATGAAATTGCACTTTTTTATATTGGAAATGGTTGTGGTGGGAGGAGTGGCGTTCAATCGCACAGGTGATTCTATTCTCAGATTCGGATCCTAGGCAGAGCGCTCGCCCACCATTGTAGAGAATCCACACAAAAGGCGGCTAATGCTCGCGGCTTGGCCATGTATTGGTCAACTGCATTGCGGTTTTAGCTGATCTATGGGTGCAAATGAAATAAAGGAATGCTACATCCTTCATCGCTGTGGAATAAAATAGAATGTTGATAGTCCGTCTTTAGCTAAAACAGACTAATTATCAAATTACTACGACCTAAAAATTCACAATGAGTAAATTACTGTCAACCAAAGTTAGAACCAGGCCTACTTTTGAGGCCCAAACCCGGACGACACGGCCCGTCGTCCTCAGGCCCACGACTCGGCCAGGTCCGTGTCAATTTTGAATTCCCAGGCCCATGTGCGTATGCACTTAATTTCAAGCCCGTTATAATAAAATCATTAAATATATGCAGTACAAAGCATTAAATTATTAATTGATGACTTAAATTATCACCACGTTTATGCCTGTGGAATGATAAAAACCTGAATAGGAGAAAGTTGACACGAAAGATCATCAAATTTCAATACTTCTGCTTCCTCACAAAAAGTAAGTAAGATTAGGATGAGGCTGAAAAAAGAAAGCAACTATTGATAAGCAACGTGAAAAATCATGGAGAAGAAGAATAGGCGAAGCTTGTGTATTAGATGCCGCCAGTATGTAAAATCTAATTGAATATGTCATTGTTTTGCTGTTCAGAATCTGAATGTTTTAACTTATTGAATATACCCAATTCCGCAGGATTATTGAAAAATGAATAGATTTTGAAAAGTTGGTGGGATTTCAAAAATAGGAGGGAAGATTTTTTTGGTTTAAATAGGAACACTGATGCGTATCATGTCAAACATTGTAAGTGATTGAAGCATATAAATTTTGTAAAATTTTCGTCTGATGAAATACAAATAGCCTATCGTTAACAGTGGCGCAACCAGGTTACTTGGAAGAGAGCATCAGTCTCATACACGTATGTAATTTACATAATCATATGACTAATTAAGATGTTATACGCTAGGCATGACTAAGTATATTACTGGCAACGACAAAGAAAACCAAATTCTTCATCATTTAAATGTACTGTAAATTTGATTTACCAATCGGAATTATTAATGCCTCATTTCTATATGATATAAATATACATACGTAGTTACATAATATTATCATAACAATTATGCAATTTTTGAGAGCGAAAACATATCCTATGAAATTTGAGCAGTCCATGTCCAATATCCAAACTAACTTCATGACAGATTCCATAGCCTTTTAAAAGCTGCGATGGACAAATAACTGAAGTTTTAAACTACCCAAAACGTCATTTCATCTTTTCTGAAATTGCAGTTTAGTTCGCTGGCCATCAGTCCCAAGAGAGTAAATTGTCGAAATAATTTAGTCTCTATTGTTGGAATTATTACTCTCAATTGTTGTAATAATTGTTGAAATCGTCTCTGACTGGAGCAAATCAGAAGATTGTGCAAATATTTCACTCTTCCAGAGTGAGACATAATTCATCAAAAAGAGGCATTTTAGTCAGACACATGGGTCACATTGATAGGGTTTTCAAAACCTTTAATCCGCATCCAGTAGGATTTAAATGTGTACTTTTCATTGATCCGGTCTGATGAGAACAGGTGCCTGGTGGAACTCGGCCGACGAGCAGACTCGTAGCAACCATGGATAGGGTGTACTGCATTCTCCGAAAGTCCAAATGTTCAGTCTCGCTTCCTGTGGAAGCTCGTGCTGCCGGTCGGACGAGATGATTCAATCATTTAGCTGTCAAGTCTCTAATATTCATCAATCAAGTGAAATAATTGAATACTTTGAATTTGAACCAAAATCCTTTTTTATCTCAAGAGCATTTCTTCAGAAGTATTTATATACTTCTCCTAAGTATTTTATTGAAAATTAGGCGCTTAGAAAATATCCATGCCTTTTTAAGGCCATGCATAGTAATACACAATGCAGTATCCCATCCAATAGCAATATCCAGGCATAGTAAGTCGAATCAATGTGTTTTAACAATGAGTTCATTACATTTGAGGCGAGAATGCATGTATATGCTGCTCTCCAATAGCTTTTCGCCGAACGGTTACTTTTTCCGTTAAAACACAAACTTAAGGAAGTCCGCAATCTCCTTTACAATCCAGATGAATAAATTGCAGTACGCTATTTATTGAGAGGAAATTAAGGCCAGTACATGTAGATTATTGGAATTCTACAACAATGACACTTTTTTATATTCTTTATGACACATTTTTTACATAATATCACTTTTTCTCACAAAGTGAATGAATTCAAATACATACAAGACTTCAAGTCGAAGCCAGAGCCGTAATATTTTCTGTCGGCTCCGACTCCAGCTCTGGCTCCGACCAGCTACAACGGCTCCCGGCCCCGAAGCGTTGCATGTAGCTACCATACACTAAGTGCATTCAAGACAAAAGCAATATGCATTGGCAAGCATCATTTTGATATCATTTTTCCTTTTGAAGTTGGCGATAGCTGTACATTGCTTGGGGTTTTCTGAAATGATCGTCTGGACTGGTGCGCGTATATTCACTTCAAATATTTGTACAGATGCTGTTCTAGTGCACCGCAAACTGTAACCAACAATATCGGCAGAAACTAACAGATAAATAAGTTTCACATTTTTTTACAGTCTAAACTGAAGATTTCTGCAAACACAGACGCTGTTCATAATTATGATATTAACGGATAGTTTCTGTGAAGCTTTTCTATTAAGTTTAACGGTGATTTTAGCTGTTTTTAGCGGTATACAATTTATAGTGTTGATTGCACATTTTGAGATTTTTAAAAAAACAATTTTTTGATGACTGGAGGTTTTTCATGCGAGTAGTGAAAACTGCGCGCTACTATGATAGCGATAGGTACATGGATGGGTACATGTAAAATGCGGTGTTATCAATAGGAACATGGATAGATACATGTATAATTCAGTGTTATGAATAGGAACATGTATGACTTCTGTCTTCTTGTATAGGTACATGTGTTTGGTAGACTGGGTTGAGTACATTGTGTGTTTCGGAACGTCTATGATCGAACTTGTGCGATTTGGTTCTGAGTACTTGGGTACGTACCGATAGACGTCCGTTGTTTGATTTTGAATGGGTTTGCTCAATTGCGACTATTGTGACAATTATTTTAAATGTAGCTTAATATTTAGATGTGAAACTTTAATGTGCAGTTATGATTTAGTTGCTCGCCAATAAGAAAACCAATTCCAGAACTATGTTTAAAGTGAAAAAGACAAGAGATTTACAATGTAAGTTTAATTTAAGCATGAAAAATAAAGGATGGGTACAGATCACGTCCCTCAGGCGACTCCATGATCTTTAGGAAGTCATCACACCAATGATGAAATGTCTGATTGTTGGTGAAGTCATGCTCACACTCGTGTACCAGACACTTCACTGGTAGTCCACTCCGCCTTTGAAGTGCTGTCACAGTTAAAGTTTTCCATAAGGCCACTTTGCAGCCGCAACAGAGATGCACGGTCATATCCAACTGACTTCCCATAATGACTTGGCTGTCATTTTGAAAATAGAATAAAGGTTTTGACGACATGCTTCTTGTTATGGAACGTTGAGGATAAGTACTTGACAGTTAGGAACAATGACATCCTTTATATAGTTGTATAGTCTTTAGGGAAGTTCGGTACCTCTCTGATTGGCTGTTAGGATTTCCTTTGTTCAAAAAGTGTATAAGTCCGAGGTTTGTACCAATTCTTATCAAAGGTTCTAATCCTCAAGCTTACGACAAGTTACAACTTTATAATTTATTTATGTAACGATGGATCGTACCAATGCACAAAAGGAATCTCCGATCGAGAATGGTACTATGGAACGTACCAACACACCTCCCCAATCTCCGATGGAGCGATCGACAACACCAAACGAGCCGGTGGTGTTCACCCAAGCCCCTGCATCTCCCGACTAATCGAGTGATGATAGTGACGTATCAATCGAGACGATGCGGCACATGAATAGGAAGTCAATGAGAACGCTACTATATGGAAGGGTTACTGTCAAAGTAAAGAACGTGCCGAAGACGTACCACAGCAAACGGGTCTTCATGCGAATGGAGCCGAACGAGCGGAACCTCACAACCGCTCTTGAGTTCTCCATAATTGACCTAGACACACCACGTCGCTGTCGCTGTGCGCCCAAGAAGACCAGGATCCATGTGCAAGTTGACTTAAAGAAACTAGCTCCATTTCCATACCTTGATGACATTTAGTGTGTTTTTTTTAATCTCTTCATTTAATATTCATTTGTATATATGAACAGACTTGTTTTATCATTTCACAAATCGGTCTTCAATTAAGGTCTGAATGGGAAAGGGGAATAACTATCTACAACTAATGATGTTCAATAACTGAATTGTAACAAAAAAATCAAATATGAAGACTTCAACTTGAAATAAATAGGAACATATTACTTTTATAAGAAGCAGTTATGTTGTTAATTTTAAAATGCTTGTAGCAGTCCAGGATGATATCATACATGTATCATACACGACATCAAAAGAATGAGAATGAAAAGACCATTCGAATGATAAAAGGTTTGTACCCATTCGATGAAAAAATCCTAGTTGTATGCAGGTGTATGCAAAGAGAAAAATGAATTGCTTCAAATTTACTAAGTTTTTACACTAAATTTAGCCTGTTCTTCAAAGGACTCTAGCCGTCTAGGATAATGTCATACATGTGTCACAAAGGACACCATTAGAATGAGAATGAAAAGACCATTCGAATGATAAACGGTATGTACCTATTTGATGAAAAAATGTTGATTGTATGCAAGTGTATGCAACTGGAAAAATTCCAAGTTTTTTCAGGAAAATGACAAAGTTTGCAAGATTTTGATAATTTTCAAAGTTAAAGTTCTACAACGAAAAATGATCATAATACACAAACCTACAAACATGACCTTGAACCTTGACCTTTGACCTTCATACACGGCGGGGGGCGGGGCCTCAAAATTTCTGGGGCGCTTAGCGCCCTCGAAATTTTTCGGATTATACGGTAGATAAATTTTCGAGTGCGCTTAGCGCACTCGAAAATTTATTTACCCATGGGGTCCGGCTGCCATAGCTACCTTTTTTGTTTTCTAACCCTAACCCTAACTCTAATCCCAACCCTAACCCTAACCCTTAATCCTAACCTTAGTATTTTAATTTGATTATTTGAATTTTGGCGCGAAATTCGATTTTTCGAGAAAGTCTTTAAATTTGATTATTCAAATTTTGGCGCGAAATTTGAATTTTCGAAATTTAGCGCTTAATTCAAATTTTAATGTTCTATTCAAATCACACGTTTCATATCTTCAAATATGAATCATTATATGACCATTAATAATAACATGTATATCAAAATAATATATCAGTCCATCAGTTCATATTACTTTGAATTCACTCTACTGCTTACATGTAGAAATCTTTCAACACATATGATGGCACTTCCATTTCTAAGGTTAAAAATAAACCAGCTGCTCCAATTCTTGTTTGAGTTATCAATTTTGTTTAACTGTACTAATGCGATGATGTGATGTCATAAAGTCTTTGTTCATAGTTGCTTTGTCAATTTCATGTATAAAGAACTTGCACACTTCAGATCTTCACTCATTTTGAATTATTCAGTGTCCATAGCAGACGTCGTTCTTCGTTCCTCCGTTCTCCGATTCATATTACAATTCTGAAGTGAGTTTCATTGTCATGTTGTGCTACTTTATAGGATATTCGGGAGCAGGAACATTATTAAGTTCCTACAGCCAAATAGCTTTAAATATAGAAGCTTGGGTTTTAGGATAGGAACACTTTATGTTACATTATTAACCATGTTTTTGTTTAATTTTTCATCCTATATTAAGTCATTGAGCGAGAGACATGAATATATCAGTTTAAATGTAAGTGTATTTGAATCAAGAAGATTTTCACAATTTGTAAATAAATAAAAGATATCTAAATAAAGCCTTCATCCATTTTAAATATTCATTCTGTCATCTACTAACAGATGTATAAAACTAAAGCTTGTTTAATTAAACAAATTGAGGATTGGTTGAAATTTTCGAAATTTCACTTTCATTCCATTCAATTAATTTCGAAATTAAATAATTTCAAGACAGCTACTTGCAAATTTCAACCCTTTCTATGAGCAAACCGTTTTCGAATGAAATTAAACTTTCGACTTTCGGTTTCAATTTCAACTTCAGATTTCAATTCTTTCTAAGATTTATTCAATATCAAGGTAGTACTTCATAGAGTTTTGTTGATGATATATAAATGAGTTCTCATTTAATAAGAGATAAAATTATAATCAAATTTTTTTTCCTCTATAGAGATGGTCCGACAAGAGAGTCTTGCACGACAGCGCCAAACTTTTCACTTCTGTGAAACATGTCAATTGCCCGTTCGTCATGCTAATAAGAGCGGTCACAAGAACTGCCTCTTTAAAAGTGACTGTACGTATCTGTACTGCCTAAGTTGTAAGTCCTATAAACGGAGCAATGAAAAGCCAAATACCGAAGCCTCTAAGGCATTCATTGAAAAGCGCACACCATGTGCTCAGCAAAATGGGAGGAAGGGCATCAACCTCACCTCAAAGCCTGAAAAGAGGAGGTTGTTGCGATTATTTCACAAGGAGAGGCCGATGGAAGGTGTCTTTTCACATGTGGATGAGCCTATGGAAATAAAGAAACCCGTCAAGTCCAGAGTCCCAAAGAAAGCCCCCAAGTCACGACAGTTCATCGATGACACTTTAAGTGATTTTGAGGTGAGTTCTGTGAGGTATCCTACATAATACCTTCAAAGGATAGCTTCTTAAAACCGAATAAATTAATTATTGGTCCATTATGCATAAAAACATATATCGTTTAAACATTTCAGGATAATGATGAGATGCCTCCTCCTAAGAAGACCAAGGTCTTAATTCAAAAAAAGATTATCACTAAAAATGTGAGAATACATTTACTCCGTTAATTATTCTACCATGTAAAAAGTATTTCAACATTGTCACAACATTTCAGAGTGAGTTGCCTCAACAGACTTGTGTCAGTTTCGAAGAGGAGAAAGCGGCTGAATGCTTGAGAAATGTAAGTATTAAAGTTATTCATTAGCTCTTTATGTGAAATTGAATATGATCTTTTTTTCAGCTGTTTACAGGTGTGAACAGTATACACCGTTTGCTACACGGAGAAGAGTGCCCTTAAAGTCCCGTAAGAGTCATTTTTTTAGTTTTATTTTAATTAATATTTCTCAATGGATGAAGTATTTCCAAGAACATGTATGCTTCTCAATGAGTTGCGAACATGTTATCTTATTTTTCGGTGCAGGTTGTGCGATCGCTGTCCCTCAAGAAACATCGAAGTTTCCTATCGACGCCAGCGACGAGTACGTCGGTGGAAGATCACGAGGAAAAGCCTTATTCGATTCGGGAGTCATCATCAGAGGACGATGAAACCTCGTCAGCGACTTCTTCTGATGAGGACGCTGAAATTTCGTCAGCGACTTCTTCCCCGACATCTTCTTCCGATGAGGATGATGATTCTGTTACAAATGTAAGTATCAAAGTTGGTCAACTGCATGAGTACAGAATTTTCTATTAAAATATGTTTCGAAACTCACTTTACTACTAATGTTTTTGTTTGTAATAGATTAATTTATCTTTTCAAATGACTCGTTGCCCCGTGAGAGAGACATTGGATCCGGTCAGAAGATCACAATCCAGCCGGAGGTAAGAGAAATTCACTTTTGTATCTCATCAATGGTAAAATGCTAAATAGATGATAAGCAATTGTTTCTTTCGATTACAGGACTCCGCGATGTGTGCATCTCAGGAGGAGGTGTCATTCAGCCACATCCGGGCTCCTCCGAGCTGGAGTGTGCGCCTTCCTTTATCACCGGTGATGACACTGGCTCCGTCATCTCCACTGCGTCCTTCCTCTTCGATCCCAGCCGCAGCTCCTTCCTCTTCGATCCCAGCCGCAGCTCCTTCCTCTCCGATCCCAGCCGCAGCTCCTTCCTCTCCGATCCCAGCCGCAGGTCCTTCCCCTCACGCTGCTGTGCCCACACCTCCAGTTCCTCTCCCTGTTTGGCAGTACAATGTCGACCTCGACGCGACAGTAGAAGATGACATTGAGGTACAACAACGCCGTTGTCAAGAGCGCCTGAGGGAGGTTGAGGCCCGCGAGGTGAAGTTGAAGGAGGACAATAGAGGTTTGATTGAGTCTCTAAGAAATATTACTCAATCAAACCTCCTGTTGGCCTCCCAAGTAACCACCAGCCAACAGCATAATAAAGAAACGCTTGTTCACCTCGACTGTTCCCAAAATGGGATCAGAAAAGTGCGCCTTACGAGGATGGACGATTTGGGTGGCTGTAGTGACAGCTGCAGTCACCTAAAACTCTACCATAGTGGCATTGTTAAATGCGTCAAACTATAACTTCATTACTTTGACTTTTTTTCTTCTATTTTGAAAAAAAAATAATTGTTGAAATTGTATGTGCTTTCTCTTTACATCAGATGGGAACATATCCTATTGGCTAGTGATGACGCTGACGTCATCGGATGATAGATGCATATAAAGGCTTGTTAATTTCTTATCCTCATCAATAATCATGGTTGTCTGTACCAAGTGTGGAAAAAAATTTTGTAAGTTAGGAAAAACGTATCAATGTAGCAAGTGTCCATATAAGACGAATAGGATGGATAATCTTAAGAGGCATAAACTTGTATGCAATAATAAACCGAATGATAGCATAACAGAGTCAAATTCAAATAATCAAAATAGATCTACTTCTAAGCCAACAACCAGCGCTTCAACTAACATACAAAACTTTATGCAATACTGCTCTCGGTGTGGCAAAACGTATAACTCTATAAGTAGATTTCGACAGCATATGAATGTACATAATACAAATAGTGAGATGAATATGCACAATAACTATGGAACTGTTAGTCTCAGCGAAAGCGCACTCAATGGACATGCACGTGTGTATGATATCACGCCAACAACACCTACTTTGGACATAACATCATTCTTAGAAAGCATGCGTTCCATGTTAGGGAATTTAGTGTCTGACTTACTAAGGAGCTATCAATTCCGCGGTCGTCTGATTGCACAAATTCGTTATGTCCGTTATAATCCTCAAGAAGAAGAAACTTTTCTCGCCCACTTTACCTCATCATACTCAAACTATATTTATGACTATGATGCTTGGTTTCAGGATCATCTAAATAGTCTGATAAATCATATTGAAGCCTTCACAAGAAAGGGTAGCAATTGGATTATAGATGATGTACAAAATATAGAGTTCAATGTAATAACAAGTCCAATACTGTCAGGTGGACAATCATTTCCTCTACCAAAGAAGTTAAAAAACTCTACAGCTGTCATTAATGTCAATTCAAATGCAAATGATTGCTTCCTATATGCAGTTTTATCAATATTGCATTATAATGAAGTACCTTATTCAAGGAATGAAGTAAAATCATATAGTAAGTGGACATCTGAGCTAAATATGGAAGGTATTTCCACACCAGTATCAATCAAAGATATTCCAAAATTTGAGAAAAATAATGATATTAAAGTTAACATTCACTTTTATGAAAATGGACTCAAAGGTGTTCGATACAATAGTAACTTTACTGGTAGGCAAACGGTTAATATTTTGCTAATTCCAAACAATAGAGCAGCACACTAATGTGGAATTCCAAAGCTGTCAAGATTGTATAGGAGAACTTTAAAAAGACATAAATACTTCTGCGAAAGATAAACTCAGTCATTCACATATAAGACAACACTAGAACGACACTTTCAGTTTTGCATTCGAGGAAAAGCACAAATAGAAAAAATGCCGTCAGATCTAAAAGTACTAACAAGTAGCATGGAATATCAGCTAAGTCCTCCTTTAGTAATTTATGCAGATATAGAGTGCTACATTGATCATAAAATACATAAACCTGCGGCCATTGGAGCTTATCATGTCTGACATAATGCCCTTCAATCGAAATTTGAAAACAAGTATTACCTCTTTGAGGGAGAAAATTGCATTATTAGTTTCTTGCACCACTTAGAAACTGTAGTCCAAGACTTATATGACAACCAATGTGCAACAACCAGGCAGCCAATGACACTGTCAGCGGATGAAAAAGCAAGCCATGAGAATGCAGAATGTTGCAAAAAATGTAAATCGAAATTCAGCGATGAAGTCATAAAAGTTCGTGATCATGATCATATCACCGGACGATATAGGCAAACATTATCTAGGAAATGCAATCTCCGGTTAGGACTTAACAGACGGGAGCTCCCCATATTTTTCTACAATTTTAAAAATTATGATAGTCACATCGTTTGCTATAAAGCGATTGGAAGAATGAAATCTTGGAAATTAGATGTTGTAGCAGCAACTACTGAAAAATATATAACTTTATCCGCCAGTGTCCCTGTAAATGAATACAAAGGGAAGACAGAATACTTTAAACTAAAATTCTTAGACTCATATCAATTTCTGAGTGCATCCTTGAATGAATTAGCCAAGGGCTTGCAAACGTATGAGCATGTAGGGACATTAAGGGTAGAATTTCCACAATTAAGTGATAGTGTTTTATATCAGAAGGGAGTGTTTCCATATTCATACTTCAAAAACTTAAACACGTTGACGGAAGACTGTCTACCACCACAATTTGAATTCTATAATGATCTTACTCGTGAGCACTGTTCCGATAGTGAATATGAACACGCTAACAAGGCATGGACTGAATTTAATTGTAGCACATTTGGTGATTACATGCTGGCATATTTAAAGTTAGATGTTTTATTGTTGTCAGACATATTTGAAGTGTTTAGAGCATTCAGTCAACGTGAGAATGAAGTCGACCCTGTACATTTTGTCAGTCTCCCACATCTCAGCTTTACCTCAGCACTACATTTCTCTTCCAATGATCCCCCACACTTCATACAAGATGAAAATATGTACAATCTATTTGAACGAGGAATTAGAGGGGATATGACTTCCACCAACATTCACCGAGCGCGTGCACGCATTGAAGAATTAGGAAATAATATACATGAAAGTCGACATTTGACCTACTTATATGTCAATAACCTTTGCGGTCCTTCACTCAGTAGGAATCTACCCCACTCAAATTTCAAATGGTTAAATGAAAGTGAATTAGATAATTTTTTAAATGAAGAAAATGTTCAACATATAGATGATGGTGGTGAAATCGGCTACATTTTTGATTTAGATTTAGAGTATCCTGCAGCCATTCATGATGACACTGCCGATTTCTCATTAGCTCCAGAAATGCAGATGATTGAAAAGAGAATGTTTTCACACTATATGAAAAATCTATATGAAAAAGTAAGACCAAATACACATTTTTCTTCAATCAAGAAACTTCTGCTCAATCAATTTGATAGGGAAAATTATGTTGTCCACTACTCAATATTAAAATTTTACTTGACCATCGGCATGAGAATCAAGAAGATTCATAGTGGCATAAAATTCACACAAAAGCCTTGGTTAAAAACATACATCGATATGAACTCTCAAAAGAGGGCTCAATCAAGCATTGACTTCGAAAAGTCATTCTACAAATTGAAAAGAAATTCTACAAATTCTAAAAGAATAGCATTTCGTCATTCAATAGCAAATAGTGTTCGAAAACATCGTGGCGTTTGCATTAGTATTGACTCATTGCCTTGACTGAAAGACTTCGCTGATCTCATTGGCAACCATAAGACTCGGATCAAGATTCCTCTCGATGACATGGTATGGATAAAGTGTGATTGATCAGTCAAACTATACGTCTATTCACCAAAATGGGAAGATGTTGAATATTGATTTCTTCGTATCAGTGACGTCACATGGGAAACCTTTACAAGGGAGATACTACCACAGATAACGTCATTCATTAAAGATGGAGGACATCAAACGGTTGGAAGTTGTAAATCGGATGTTAACTACAAAAGCAAAGTCAAAACTCAATCTACAAGAGATCGAGAGGAATATACCCAACCGAAAACAATGGTTACCGATAAAACGCAAATTGAAGCCGACAACCAGCTTACATCTTGGAAGACCCTCAATGTTAACATAGAGGATTCAGAGGAAGGATAAATCTCTCACTATCCTATTCTTTCCAAATGGAACAATCCAATGTATTGGAAGGGTCATGGAGGGTGATCTCTCATATCTACACTTTACTTTGGAACATTTACTTGGTGATTCATTATCTGATTGGAAAGTGAAGACAATGACCGTGTTATGTGAATTGCACTATCACTATGACTTCCGTAAAGCTACATCATCACATAATCTAACTTATGAAGTGGAGTTATTTCCAGCAGCTCAATTGACTAACTGGCATCCATATCATGTTCATGTGTTCCATAATGGAAAGATTGTGATAACCGGCATTAAAGACATAAGTGATGTGCCTCCAATCATATGTGATTTGAAAAAATGTTTCATGAAAACCATATTGTAGATTTTGTATATATGTGAATAGATAATGAAATATGAACATGTTTTTGTTTTCCTTATAAACCCTTGTTTTGGAAAAAAGAGAGCAAGTTAATGATACAACATAAAACTTTATTTCAAAACTGTTTCGACATATTTAGTAAGAACTACATCATTTTTATCACAGTCTTTTGAAAATAGTTCGAAGGCGCTTTTACAGTTATTTTTCAATGGTCTCTCGTTGACAAAATAGAGTACATAGCCACCGCACATTAGGGATGTATTACTTTGAAGTGGGAACGATGTCACTTTCCTAACAGTCCAGGAGAACCTGTTCATCCATAATGCAATATCATGTAAACGAGGTTGATTAAGAGAGTCAAAATATTCGGCCACTTTATAACGATTGATGTATACAGCAATCCAATGTTTTCCGGGAAGATTGTTGGTATCCGTATTGATGATAAGCGAACAAGGATAGAAAGGAATTGAATCAGGTAAATTATCTCTAGAAAAGACATTGAGAAATATTGTCTTGGAGTAGGGATGAGCTTTCCTCATTTTCCTCAAGATTTCCATGTTGCTTAAGTTTCTCATCTCTGATAGCTGACTCACGTCTCTCATTCTTGTTATCTCAACTTTGCTATCATAGATAGCGTAAATGAGACAAGTAATTGTTTTCTTCAAAGGTGACTCAAGTGATACCTCCAGTCGTAGATTTCCAGGCTTTGTAACTCCTACGCTTTCACCACTTAGATCTGCATCTGCTGTGAGTTTGTACATAATGAAGAAGTAGCCATTCTTGTACATATCCATTGTAATTCCATTTGAATCATCTGTATTAAACATGTTGAGGGCGGTGAAAGTAGAACCATATTCACGTCCGAATTTACCATCTTTGAAATTAGGCTCATATGCTTTGCAAGATACAAATTTCCCATCCTGGTAGAGTGCTAGTTTGCTAACATTAAAGTGTTGGAAATTGAATGGATTCTTTTCAAAAGCACCAATGAATGCCTCATTTTCCACAAATGTGATATATACACCGCCTTTAGCATTGCAGTGGGAAAAAGATTTGGGTAGGCATGTGAGGATGATCCCGCACCAATTGTGAAGTTTGTGAACACACTGTGATTAACTGGATATATTGCATTGTTTTTCCTCAATCCTGTCGCATGCTCGTTGATGACTGACGGGTTCATTGCTACTCGCCTTACATTGAGCACGGCATTACTTATGTTGACTTGATAGTTTGTAGCTCCAAAAGCCATTAACGCGAACTCAGGATTTGCACGAATAAATTTTATTTGCATTTTAACCTGTGATAGCAGATATCTAGATTGACGAAGGAAATCAAGATAGACAGGTCCTTTCCAGTATAATTCCTTTGAATCCGCTGTTAAATCCATTCGTCTTTTTAACCCTGTATTTGAGACATCATCAAATTTCCCTTGCTGATCATCATACCACCCAGAAACTTGCAAGTGTGACTGTTTAGCTTGCTTTTGAAATTGCGTCATTGTATGTATGTATGCTCCATATGGATATGCTCGATCCCCTCCTTCAATCTGTTTGTCATTCAATATTAGATACACATCTGAGAACAGACTGGCAATAGGAAGATTTGCCAATCCCACTTTATCCTTGGATAAATCAATATTTGTACCATCAGTCTTCTTAATTTGTATACACAACTCTAAATCAATGAATTGACAGTCAATATAATCTTGAGGATTGGCAGGTATATCAAACTGAATAGGCTGTTGGTTACCATCGATATTTGTTGTGGGGACTATGTCTACAATTGTTGAGGAGATGATGTCTGTCTGATGAGGGGGGGAGAATCGAGGAAACACAAAGCCGAATTGATACTCTGAATCGTATTAGCTCTACAAATATGTTGTCTTCCTTTGTTTTGACTTGTTTCTAGTCGCTGTGGAATTTCGTTTGCGCTTTCTTGTTTTCACTCGACGTCTAGATTTAGAACGTGCTGCTCTAGTCGACTTTTTACTTTTCCTGCGTCTTTGCTTAGTAACTCGACCGGATCCAACTTGTCTTGACTTCCTACGCTTCTTCCGAACTGTACGTCTCGTCTTTGTTAAATCATCTAATGCGTCTATGGCAGATTGCTGCGCGCGCATTTTCATAGATTCACCGATATCCTCACCTTGAAGCGCATCAGCTGCAACATTTGCACCAAAATCTAAAGCCCTGCTTCCAACATGCTTCATGATTGGCACGCCATACTTTTTGAGTGTAGGAAGAACCATACGTCTTAGTGCACCAAATATGCCTCCTCCAACTTGTCGTCTACCTCCAACAAACACGGGATAACCGCTCTGATATGATGGTCTACTGTAAATGCCTGTCATTATGACTATTGAATAACTATGGAAGTCACAATAGCGTAAAGCCTTATTCTCGTGACCTAATATGTAGGGTCAAAACAGTAACACCACCACAGAACGGTACTACATCTCCTGCGTCATCATAAATTGATATGTCAATTCTATTGATGTAATTTCGGCTGATTGGTAGATACATTGTGTTAAAAAATTCTCGATTGATTAGTTGCTTCCTCACGGATGAGATAGGAAATGTCCGCAGAAGTGGGGCCTCAATGTCGCCAACCCTTGTATATTCAATAATGTTACAATAGACGTACAAGTTACTTATATCACGCTCTAGTGATGGGGCTGTATCGCCTATTGATGTACCTTCATAAATAGTTGATTTTGAGAATCCCAATGTGGTCGTTAACACGCTATCCAGCTTGATAAGAGAGTTCTTCCCTACCTTTAGAATCATGCGTTTCTTATGTGGATCATAAGAAAAGTGATATTCATCTGCATCAAGGTAATCTACACCAAACTCATTTAACTTTGTACACAATTCAGATGGCGTTTTCAAGCTTTCAATGTTCAAATTAACTCTTTTTACAAGTTCACTGGAAGTAGACAAATCATCACCCAATATGTCTTCGCTGTATACGTGGATATCCCATGAAGCATTTGTTGATGCTTTGAGTTTAGAAGAGGACAATTGAACCTTGAATGCATCATTTAATTCTGTCAACCAAGGTGCGCTTTCAAGGCCCTTAAACATCCCAATCATTTCAGATCCGAATTCACTAACATAGGAATCAGAGTTTCCCAATGGTGTCTTTTTAGCAAAAACAATAAATTCTACCTCCGTTTCAACAGTAAATAAAGTTACTTTCTCTTTCTTATATTCACAAGTCATTAACGTTTCTGGCACTGATCCTTGAAACTTTCTTGCAAAGTCTTCAACACTTCTAATGACCTCAAATTGATTTTTTACTCGGATGCTCCTTTTTTGTAATGCATACAATGGCACAATTCTACATTTAAAATCAGTGACTTTCCTCTCCAAATCAACGAATTCCAGTACAATACCCAAATGATGCGGCCCTAATAAATTCCACCATGTCGCGCAACTTATCACCAAACACACCTCCTCCCATAATTTAAAAACACCAAAATAATCTATATGACAGGTCATTAAATACTCAACAACCCCTACTAATCCTCTCACAAACAACTAACCACAAACTCAAAAAAATACAAATCCTACCAATATTCCAACTCCACCCCTAATCTAATCCCATAAAATCCAAAACCACATAAAATTCCTCATTACCCTCATAATCCCCCTTCATACCTAACTCATCATCCCCTCATACCATATCACTATATCCCACATATCCTCCACCAAACAACAACAAATAAACCACTCTAAAATCTAATAATACTAACAAACTAATCTCAAATTCTAATCTTAACAAAAAAATAAAAAAAATAAAAACAAAAAAAAAAAAACAAAAACAAACACAAAAAAAAAAAAAAAAACAAAAACCAAAAAAAAAAAACAAAAAAAAAAACAAAAAAAAAAAAAAAAAAAAAAAAAAAAAAAAAAAAAAAAAAAAAAAAAAAAAACCCCCCCAAAAAATTTTTTTTATTTTTTTTTTATTTTCCCCCCCCCCAACCCCCCCCCCCCCCCCCCCCCCCCCAAATTTTTTTTTTTTTTTTTTTTTTTTTTTTGTTTTTTCTTTTTTTTTTTTTTTTTTTTTTGTTGGTTGTGTGTTGGTGGGTGATACGTTTTTTACACCCCCCCCCCCCCCCCCCCCCCCCCCCCCCCCCCCCCCCCCTTCGTTAGTAGACATGTTGAACTCATATATGGAAGAAGTCACATGCTATATTAGCTTAAAAGTTACGAGTGTCTCCCACCTCCACATTTTGTAGATCCTGGTGCGTTATCCAGCTATTGATTGAATCAGGATATCCTTTCCATTTAACTAGATATTTCCTTTGATTGCCATGACCTTTCCTCCTAATTATTTTGTCATTCACATGCACCTCTTCACTTCTGTCTACTACTTGCAATTCATAAGAGTAAAATTTTCCTTCAATTGGATTGGCATGGTAATCTATTAATTTATACATGGTGGGTTTAAATTTTCTATCTACATCATCTACAAAAAAATCTTCTTCAGTCCAATTAGGTAGATACCCCTTATCAAATGCAGACTTAACATTTGAAATCCGAACTCTATCACCAACATTAATTTTCCTTTCATTGGAAATGTTTTTCGCTTTCTTACGATAGATTCGAAGCCATACATCCATCGCATTATCTGGGGTAACATCAACTGGTTTCATCTTAATGATGCGATGGTAGCTTTCATTGTAATTCTTAACAAATTTCTGCAGCTCACCTATCCAAACATGTGCATTTTTTGCAGTGAAATAGCGCCATATTTTTGTCTTCAGTGTGCGATTGAACCTCTCAACCATGGCAGCTTTATAAGCACTTTTGACACTAAACAATTCCACATTATGACTTTTAAGGAGACTTCGAACATGAGAGTTTTCGAATTCCTTCCCTTGATCGGTCTGTATTCTTTGCGGAACACGCCCCTCATCGAAAATGCTCTGAAAAGCCGCTTCAACTTCTGGTCCCCGTTTAGATTTCAGCGCACGTGCCCAAGCATAGCGAGATAAAATATCTATTACGGTTAAGATGTATTTATAGCCATCATTGTACTGTGATATCTGTTGCATGTCAGCCAAGTCGGCTTGCCATTGACTATCTATATTGTTAACAACATATTTTCTCGTTGGAAACCGCTTTCTCGCATTTTTGTGAAGAGTGTAAGTCGGTTGACTCCTTAACCACTTCTTGACTTTCTCTATTCCCACACCTGCTGCACGAGCTAGAACCTCCGGACGACTGAAACTTGCGCGGTGATTTAAGTCGTAATAAATCTTTCTGAGTTTCACTGCTGTACTCATCGTCTTTGTTCTGATTTGCAACGCGTATTACTCGCACAGCAACTGCTAGCACAATTGATATCAACCTCAATGCCCATTTCTCCTTTACCTTCGAGCGCAGATTTCAAACAACAGCAAAATTTTTGTAACGACATGATATGAGAGAGGCAAGGCTTAATTCATAGTTGCTTAATATTTACTATACTCCTTCCCAACACGCATTGAGCGCCTAGTAGCTCTTTTTGGTTGCAGATCATCAGGATCATGAAGCTCTCGCTTGACCGCCATCGTGGGTGTTTTATTTTTTTGATCCATCTTGTAAGTGACCCTTATCCAACTCATTCACAGTCGGTCCTCCAATAATATTGTGAGGTACATTCTGATCAGATAAAATTTTCTGAAAATATGACCACCCTTGTGGTGCACCTAGTTTTCGCCTTACATCTCTGACAGCATATTGTAGGAGGTCATCTATATGACTATTTCTAATAACATCACCAGTTGTTTCATCTATTATCTCCCCTCTCTCATTGAACTTCACATGTGGATCAATGAAGTCAAATAATCGCTCAGCGCGCACACGATATGGTCGAGGTGTTGACAAGGTTATAAATCGTCGCAACTTGTCACGAATCTGTCGCCTCTCGTCAATGTTTTCAGCTGCTAACTGCATTCGTCGATAGGGATCCTTAATCTTCTGAATTTCCATATCCTTTTGTGTTAGTTCCTTAAGTTGATTCGTAATAGGTTGATCTATATTTTTGACTTCCTGTGTACTTTGCAATGTAGTCAATTGTACATACTCCTCTTGAGGAATGACTACCATCTTTGAATACGACATATTTGAAAATAATAAGGCAACAAAGTACATTGCTTAAAACTAACTGTGAACCGAGAAAACTGTCATTGGTTCAGCGGAATTAGGTATGATATTTGTTCGAAATCGAAGTCGTTCCGGACATTCCTGGGTTAGATCAATAAATAGATAGCCATGTGGTTTCTTTGTTACATCTTCATATATTTTTGAAAGTACTTTAGGTTGTTGAGGTAATGTCTGTCTACTGAGATGATGTATCTGACTGCTATCTCTTGGATTTTTAAATATTGCCAAATAATGTGTATTCAAACTTCTAGTTCTTTGCTCTTTCCCTCCATCGAATATGTTTTGGGTGATGTAGATAATAAAAGCTTCCCTATGATGTGCAGTTTGAATGAACATTCCAGCTATATCCTTTGAAGATTTGCTTTCACGTAATGGATCATCTAATACTAGTAAGTCACCTGCTTTGATATCCTCAGTTGATGGCAACCCTTGCTTCACCTCATAACCTTTCTGGCGAAGTGCAAAATGTAGTTGTGGTTGAAATATTCTATAATACCATTTGACTCTCTTAATTTCCTTGTTGAACATTTCATTTCTATATTGTAGCAATTCAGTTACAAATGTAGTTTTACCGGACTGACTTGGTCCAGCGACACACATTGTGCGATCAGTGAATAGACGAAAATCTGTCATCTTATAATTCCATTAACATTAAACTCATCATCCCGCTAATTTTCCTTAGAACAACAAAAACAGACACATGTTCCAGATCACGTTTATTTACATTCAGAATAGAAACTTTCAAGTTACATTCACAAATTAAAACATTTGTGTTTCCTCATCACAATTAGGATTATAGAAAGTTTTCAAGTCAGCATCTTGGCGCTTCAACTTCAATTTAGGATTCCCATCTTTAGATTTCCGCCCTCACTTTTTGCTCTCTTCCTTCCCATCACTTGAAGCAGTCTTATCAATGTTAATTAAGCATTTGTCAATTGGTAGTGGTTCATAGACTAGTTGAAGAACCTTCATTTCTAAAGATGCGACTTTACCAGTCGAACCATGTGAGCCAATATAAAGTCCGGTAACGTGCACTAAGCCCATATAGCGGCCCCGTTTGAGATCCTCACATTCCATCGCGTTTGTAAAGAGATCGAATGCTTGAAAATGATCCGATAGTTTTAAAAACAGTGTATCGAATTCCGTCAATTCCTTATAACCAACTCCTTCTTCTAATGCCTTTCTCCAATGAGTGGGAGCACTTTCAGGCAGCTCAACACATTCTTTCGCGAAGGAGTCAATAGTTTTAAGAATCACCTGTTGCCATTTTGGAAAAGTCACTCGCATTTGTCTCATATTGCTATACCCTGATGTAGACATGCCATTACTGTGGAAGAATGGAACTTGAAGATAAAAGCCATCATCACCATAATTCAAGGTTTGAAAGTAGAATGTATTTCCAATCCCTTGCACCTTTCGTGTCGGACGAAGCTTCAAGAGATCTTGCTCAAAAGCGTCACTTTCCTCTCTGATTGTATACATTTTCCGAGTCATGTTTCAACAAGTGCTAATTCGGAGCTTTCAACCAGCGCAAATGAATTGTCACTTGAAAGTGATAAAATATCATTAAAGCGTCTTCCTTATATACACCTATATATGACTCATCAATCAAAGTGATGACGTGTGACTTTATGATTCGTTAACCTTATATTAACATTGCAGCAGTTGCTGCAGTCCTTCCAAGCGGACTATTGATTACACCATTAATACTGTTTCCAATATCATTTAACATACTTAGAAACCCATCACCACCGCGCTGAATTTAGTTTCGCCTTTTCTTATCACTACTCCTTGGATTTGAAAACTTTTTTATGCTATTCAAAGAGCCAGCATTCAATAGAGGCTTGTAAATAGGTAGACATTTGTGTATTGCAAAAGTTAAATCGCGAATGAAATCATCACTTGAATTTTGAATCAATTTACACTTCTTCTTATTATCATGTATCCTGTTTAACTTTCGCAACGCCTTTTTAAACTGACTTGAAGGTTTGAAGGAGCGTTTCGATTGACGAGAAGATGCCTTCCGCTTTACAGACATTTTTATTCTAATATGGAAATAGATAATACAATTACAATTTTTGCTTAGTACTTACAACATTATACACAATAGTTTACAAGCATTCACATATCACACAGAGTTTGTTGCTGGTACTTATAAAATTACACAAAACACTTAACAAGTTGTAGAGGGTAACTGATATACACTCACATCGGCTAGAGTCTGATTTGTAGCAGTTATGAGCTGCTAAATGTCTTTCATTAGATGTTTTGAAATTGAACAGCACATACAGCAGGGCTTTGAATGGAAAGTCTTTAAAATGTTGGCATAGTAAGACCGCAAACTGATCACCTCAGAATGTCCTTGAGCAGCCACATTGATGCTTACTGATGGCGGTCCACTGAATAAGTGCAATTTACATTTGTCACCCTTCTCGTCAAAGTAGCTGGAGGTGATAATGTCATGGAGACATGTGTTGTGTTTCCGTTGGATACTGCTGCACCAACAGCGAGAGTATTCCGGTACAATCTCAGTTTGAGCTAGTGGGCGAAATACTTCATTGAGCCAAAATCTTGCAACTCGTGTAAGAGCGTTGTTCACGACTCTCATTAACATTCTCTGCACCACAACGTCCTCTCCGCAGCGGAAATACTTCACTATTTCCTCCATCAGATCCACCAAATCCGCTTTATAGCCAGTTATATTCACGGCAGAATAAAATATATTGCCCGTGAAGAGTTGACTTCGGTAAATTATTGAAATGGGAATGTTGGTAGTGAACGACATGCTGATTGACATTGTATTAGCCTCAAATTATGCTTGAAATAGAACGGTACAATGTCCTCCTTATATAGAAAAGCCACACAAAGACACAATAGTGACCAGTCACAGACGTGCATGATGACTCATCATGTACGATATACAGTGACTGTTGAAAATATTTCTTGATCACAAAGGGGACAAGATGAAGTTTCAAAGGGTACATAACATGTAGAATACATAACGCTATGAGAACATGGCAAAAAGAGAAGGGATCGTTACTGTTTAGAACATTTAACGCAGTTTCGTTCACATAATAATTTAAATGTCTCTTCTTCTAATTTCCTTCTGAAGTCACTTTTATTGGGAGAACTTTTTATTTAAACACTGTCAAATGTCTCCTTCTTTCCATATCGTTCCAATTTCATCCTCTTAATTTCACTATCATTGCAGTGTAGCATGGAGAAATCCTCTATCCACCTACGATCCAAATTATGATTCATAGCATGCTCATCTAGATCCATTAGTCGATCAACTAAATCACCAGCGTTGATATTTTCACTGAGATTTGTTACAGTTTCTATAGCTTTGAATGAATATCCAAGGTCTCTTGCGACAATACTAGTCATCATTATGTATGTCATCAAACAACTATCTCATATTTATAGCATAGTTTGTCTACGTAAAAAGGAAAATCAATGTGACTGTCATCTTGATTACAATGGTTGCAATAGTCACAATAGTCGCAATTGAGCAAACTCATTCAAAATCAAACAACGGACGTCTATCGGTACGTACCCAAGTACTCAGAACCAAGTCACACAAGTTCGCTCATAGACGTTCCGAACACACAATGTACTCAACCGAGTGTACCAAACACATGTACCTATCCAGTAAAACAGATGCCATGCATGTTCCTATTAATAACACTGAATTATACATGCACCTATCCATGTTCCTATTGATAACACCGAATTTTACATGTACCCATCCATGTACCTATCCCTATCATAGTAGGGCACAGTTTTCACTACTCATGCGACTGTAGAATGTATTATTTTATATTGCACTCCTTTGTTAAACATACTGAATGGTGGAAAGAAAGCCATTATTACTTGGATGTAGACCTACGAGTATAAACGTGTCAAAACGAATCATATGCTTGAAATTCTGTAGCTGTGATAATGTTGTATCTTTCTTCATCGCAAGCGTCTTAAGATCAATAAAAGAATATTCGGAAATGACAAATATCTGATCATCCAACGAGTGTGAAGTTGGGGGAACAACCCAGCGGAACCAACATTTATCACAGCGTGATTCGATTCGAAACAACTTCTACTTTATCAATTTCAGCCTCCTGATCAGAAATCTGGGCTCAGATTCCACAAAATAGCAGTCCCTTTTGATAAATTCAAGTTTAAAGATAAAAGTGGTTCCGCTAGCTTCACACACGTGCTCATCCTCTGTTTCAATTAGCTCATCATTCAAGTATGAATCATGCAATTATTCAGTTCTGTAATACCAATCATCGTCGTAGCTGCTTTGTGATCATGTCTTCAATTGTTGAGAACTGTTTGACTGATTTAACTTATAACATCTCATCCTTGCTGCAAATTTGTATATGTCATTTTTGATTCTCATTTTGAAATATACAGATATTTTCTCTTTTTCCTACGCTCGCATGATCACGCGATGGTCAACTGAAGAGTTAAACTGAATTAAGGATTTTAGTTTTTCGATAAGCAATTTAGAGCAGGGGATGGAGAAGAATTTCTCAACACCCGTTCTATTAGCTACGCAAGCTGCTGATCTTTAATTAATCTTATCATCATATATTTGATAATGATCATTAAGCTTAGAGACATGAGGAGACTTGTATCATAAGTACAGATGCCTTATGCTATGCAGTTTGCTTTTTCACATAATTACAATTCATCATACAAGTTCATCTACCAGGATAACTAATTTGGATGCAGCGATGGCTTAGAAGAACGAATGAGTACCAAAAACTATTTTTGCATATTTTAATGCTTCTTCTTCTATATTTCAATACAAATTACGTCTAAATGACTTATTAAGATTTTGGCGTCTAGTTAATACAATTCAGTAGAGAACTTGCTTCCTATCATTTTTTATGAATATTGAATAAAGCATTTAATAACAATGATACAATTTTATCTCTAAATCAACGTGCGAATGTAAAGCATTCCTCGAAAATTTTACTTTAATACATAACGAAAAGGTAAGCGGATATTTGGCAACTGCAAGTTCCTGTGTTTCATGTGCATGATTTCAATTAAACATTTTGTAGTTTGATGCCATTCAAGCGCTCAATCAGTCGACCTGGTTATCAGGTGTTCTGCCTTTTCTGAACCCGAAACAGTTGAAGACACCTTTCGTATACTTCTTTATTGTTTGCCATCTACATATCGGGAGATAATTGAATTTTTGTGCATTTATTGAATCATGGTCTTCCCACCCTCTACCAGCTGCCTTTTCGAATTCGTCGCATCGAAAATTAGATAAACAGTCTGCATGCCTATTGATGGAATTACTATTTTGGTATGCTAAATCCGTCTGCGTTAGTGTCAACACCGACAATGAAGAGAGGAGAATCGATGCGGTAGGACAGGTATTATAAAAAGCAACTTATGTAGTAAATATTGTTATCAGGACTGGAATGTTGCAAAACTGATTTGCGCGTATTGAATAGTTTTTCATTGAGTTATCAGCGATGGGCTTTCTTTAAACGTCCTGAAGATAATTGATGACAGCCATCTGATAGTCATTGGAAACCTGTTGAAGAATCTTAAAGTAATTTTTTTCAAAAACAACATTTGGAAAGACGATTTATGCATTTTCCATTGCTAATCGACCCGTCTTCCCGAGCTGGAAGGAAGCCATGCAGACAGGGGTCATCAAAATTTGATTGAAATAAATTTTGCGCAAGCAATCCATTTATTGCAGTTAATTATTGTCATCTGGCAATTAATTGCAATTATTAGTCACCACTGTTTGAACAAACTAATTCTTGATTTTGACCAAGTTCACTCTGTTATTTCACTTTCACGAATTTGTCAGAGTTGGACACCGGTCCATGATCGCTAGCATCAATATTCCAATGGAAGTGTGCTCTCTCTCTCTCTCTCTCTCTCTCTCTCTCTCTATATATATATATATATATATATATATATATATACAACTGTTAAGGTTAAGGTTAAGGTTACAATTGCCAGGTTACTTGTCTTAACATGTAATGAGTAGCGCCTGCGTGAAGCGCCTCAATCTCGGATGCGGTATTAAGTGATTGCAGAATGTAGTACGCCCTCCACGTGTCTGCGTTAAAGCAGTGCCTTCCTGGCTAATTCACGCTCTCAATAGATGGTCCGGTGGCCTTGGGGTTAGAGGGTATGCTTGCACGTCCCCAACCCCAACGTCGCTGGTTCAAACCTACCCACGACTGATGAGGTCCAACAGGCCGAAACATGTCTCGTGGTTACATCTGTTGAGATTTGATAAATTTAACAATTGCCAGGTTACTTGTCTTAATATATATATATATATATATATATATATATATATATATATATAAATAAATAAACCCTTCCGGGAAATTGAAAACGATCAATTTTAGTTGCCGAACGTTTTCTGACGAGTATCTCGACTTTTCAAGGCAAACTGATTTATTTCTGAAAATTAATATAGAGCATTACGAGATATTAAAACATAGATAGATGTATCAAGTACATAAAAATGAACACAGAAATTACAAAGCGTTGAGGGTAAGGAGGAATTTCTTAATAAAAGTAGCTTCCTTTACCTCCCTACCATTTCTGTTGGCATCTGAGGGCAATTGAAAAAATGGGATAGCTTTGAATCGGCCAGCTGAGCAGGTCGCTATATGGCGACTAACCTTTACTATATGCCTCGTTGTTAATTTGCTCCCTATGTATAGTCATCCTGTTCTTAAAGGCATCACCTTCTTGACCGATATAGAATTGGTCACATCCACAACACACCAATTTGTAGATAACATTTTGCGACCTGCAATCCAAATTTTGTTTTATATGAAAGGTTTTGATACCATTAGGTGTGTGGAAATCGATCCTGTCACCGGCTACAATTATATTGCAGCATTTACATCGTGGTTCTCCGCAACGTCGCACACCATGAATCGTCATTCGGTTTTTAGACGAGAGAATATTTATCAATGATTGTGGTTGCCTGAAGCTTCTTACTATTTTCTTATTTTTAAAAGGCTATAAAAACGTAATAAAATTCGAAATTGGATTAATTACCTGTCCAAAGATGTTGGGGTTATTTTTATTAAACTCATCTATAAAGGGAATCGTCACAATAGAATTGTTTTAAGTTGGTTCTGTCATTAGCCCGCTTCATGGCATCTTCAATCAGAGTTTTAGGATACCTAAGTTGAATAAGGCGATCCCTTAATTCCTGAAATCGTTTTAATCGAATGTTTTTATCCGAAACTATTCGTTTTATCCTCCTAGCAAGTGCGTAGGGTATGTTCTTAAGGGTGTGATAAGGGTGAACTGATGTAAATGGTGCGTAGCTCATCGTGTCCGTATGTTTTCTGAAAAAGTCAGTATTAATGATGCCGCGATTATCCGCATAAACATTCACATCTATAAAATTTGATTCATTCCTGCTTGTCTCTTTTGTGAATTTGATAGAAGTATCTAGATTTCTTAGAATATCATCGAGTAACGACGAATTACCATATGATTCTTTCCAAATGATCCAGTAATCATCTAAAAATCTAGTCCATGAATCAATAATATCTTCCGCTACATTTGGATGCAATTCACGCAATATATTGTACATTCTCTCCTCCAAGTACCCCATAACTAATGTCGCATAGGTCGGCGCGACTATATATATAGTGTATGAGTTCTCAATAAATTGATAAAGAATCGACCATTTCCAATTTTTTTAGCTCAAAGGAATAATTATACTTCCGCTGCTACAAGCTTATGCAATATTATTTCTATTACTCTGATATTTTTGCATGTCTCTCAAATGTGCTACCCATTCCTGAGCACACAGACGGTGTAATAGTTAATGAAGTTATTTGAATACTATTTATTATCGGATAATGACATTTAAAAATTTGATCTTCACGCAAGACAGATGAATAATGCATTAATTTTGTACCTTCGTGTCAAAGTGACCTAAGCGACAAAATCTGAATTTTACAGGAGACGAAAAAAACTTTCTAAAATTCAATCATCGAATGAAAGCATTCATTTTATGAACAGATTTCACTCTAATGTTCATACTTCTTAATCTATTACATCTGTATTGACAATATGACCTTATATGACATGTAGTATTTTGGATTTAGGTTGATTTGACACGATTTTCTTTCGTATGATGGCGCTTAGGTCAAAATGACACATTGTTTGGAAAATCAAAATTTATCAAAAAGCCTGAACAATAGGTTGTTAATTACAGTATCTAAGACACAATGAAGCCTATAATGTTGCAGCTGTCACTAAATGAAGTCCTAGTGCTCATCTTTTTCTGAGGTCGACCTCAAACCTTCATAATATGGGTGTTATGTAGTAGGGATGTAGGGTCGCAAACTGAGGACATCTGCTTTCTTCTTCTCCGAAATGGTGAGAGGCGTTGAGTAGCACTGAAAATAGAATTACTGTTTGAGCCATCTCGTACATGTATTTATGAAAATATTTGGAACCTACTTGGTCTAAACGTATCTCATCAGTTTTTTTTGTGCTTCTTCACTCGATGCCTACTCTTCCATGTTCATCATGCATATTGTACATAGTTGTAAAGCATCGAATTCGGGGCTTCAATTTCAATAGAGTAATTTCTGATGCATGAAAACTTGAATTCTCCAGTTTTCGGCAATTTCGATATTTCCTCTGATACTTTATCCCTTTTGTAGAGGCCACTTTGACTGATTGGAATTGCATTGAGGAAAGGGAGAGGATTTGGCCATTCTAACAAGATCGAACCAATCAGTTGGTGCGATCACTTCCATTCTCTTTTCACTTTCTCAATAATGGCATGAACGGAATCCATATGTGCGTGTCCTTCCTTTTTTGCTTCGTTTAGGTGAAATAAATGTTCCTCAGATCGGCTGTCGCCGGTTGTCTTTAACTTGTCACACTTATTGCAAGTATCTGATTTCAACTTCGTGGACGATGGATAGGCTTTGAACACTTTATAATACTCGTACAACCACTCTTTTTGAGGTTGTTCACATATTCTACAAGCTTCCTCCTTATACAAATAATACATCTTGCTGATATTCAATTCAGGTGAAAGAAATAGCACATCCGTCATTTCTCTGCTGTAGTGACTTCGGTGTAAAGGAAAACGTTCAATGTGATCTCTGATTTTCTGTTTCTCTTCATCAGGAATACACCTAACGCTGGGATAGCGTCCACGTTGATCGACTTTTATCATTTTCTCCGTGTTTCCTTGATATTGTACGAATTCTGGAATCGCTTATTGCAAGTGTACTAAGAAGGAACGATTTGCAAATGCTATGGCGCCCTGAATCTGTTGAAAGGAAATATTTCCTGCTGCAAGTGTGCTTTGAATTTTCTTTATTTTCTGTCCTTCTTCTCTTAACTGCCATTTCAATAATACATTTCGATATAAATTGATCTTGTTCGTTGGCACTTAACTCATAAAATAGACTAAAAATCTTTTCACGTTGGATTTCAGATGTCTTATGATTGCAATCATCTTTTCACACAACTGGCTGGAATTTTCTGGCAATCTATTTCTCACCATTCCTATTGGTATACTCCATCCCATGATCTTTCCATCTCTTGTTTTCTTTTCACATAAATGAATCATTTCACATAAACGATGTCCTACATTCACTTTGATTTACTTTTTGGTCGAATATTCTGCTTAAATTGAACGTTTAACTTTTTCATTTGTCTGATAGGTTGTTTTGACACAAAAAGAAATTGGATGTTATGCATTTAGGTTGAAATGACACAACTGTATACCGATGAATGAAAATAGAATTCATTGTTGACAATTTCCTCAAAGAATACTAGGATACTGTTGTATCCAAAAATAGTATTAGTTGAATTTTCGAAAAAATGTCGCTTAGGTCACTTTGACACGAAGGTACAAAATTAATGAAATACATATACATGATCATTCTTTATCCTCTCTGTGTAAGTAGTTTAACCTTTGCCCAACTGAGTTGCTTGCCAAACGCGCCCCACTTCGGCATATTAAGTTGTAGCAAAGAAACAAAGAAATCAAATCGTAAATTCGAGTATACATTCCAAAATCATCACACACCGCGATTCACAGCAGCATAAGAATAAAGCACTACTTTTAGAGTAAATCGATCCATTTCGTGACATAATTTTGATTGAGCCATCGTGTGGGAGAAATCGGTAGAGAAGTTGAGGTAACACTGCAGAGACCGGAAAATGCCATGGGTAAATGCAACTAATGTCCATTACTGGAGGGTTGATGTAGCTCACCTTGACTTGGATGATCAAAGACATAAGTCGAATATTTAGGGCAAGAAAAGTAACATACTCGCCAATACCTTACTTACCAAGTACTGGGGATTTGAAAAACACATGCTGTAGGTTCCTTTAATGTCGTCGGAGAGTACTTACCTGACCTTATTGAGGGGATGACAGTATCATCAACACTCTATCCACGAATTTACCTTAATTAATTATTGTTGATCTATTGGCGATGCAATTATTTGCCTTTTTAATTCATTTACTTTATCTTCTTTTATCTACTATGAGAAACATTGTCTTAAGAGCCGTGAGCCTTATGCTTTATAATTGTTAGTGATAATTGTGAAAATGAAATGGATGATTTCAATTTTAATTTAATGTTGTATTTGGTTTTGTAATGTCACAGTTGGATTTACAAGTGCTCACATTTGGAACTCAAATCCTATAAGTCATATCCTAAGTAAATGAGGTTCTTTACACTAAATCTTACTCCGTCCTATTGAAAGACTATATGCGACTATGTATGTCTTCGGTCTCGGATGCTTGTTAAACACTGAATTCGCAGTTCTGACACTCCCCTTCAACGGATATGGAACAGGTATAAAATGGAAGTGAGAGATAACTTCATTACATCAACAAAAAATCCTACAAGCCGCACATCTTTTGCATGGCAATTTGATCTATCGCTTATTTAATTTCATTGATGTTGATCGACCACTTTGTCAAGTAGATGCTATTTTGAAGAAATGAAGAAAATGAAGACAATACCCAATGCTACAAATACCGCAAGTGACATCAAATCATCAAACTTGCGAAATCTTGTTTCAAAAACTCCAAAGCTGTAGAAATTGATAAGAGATGTATCACGAATGATTTCAAGATTCCTCCTTATCTATATAATATCAAAAACGACTTGGCAATCGTTCTTTGCAAATATCACAAGCATCACACGAATTGTTTTCAGCAAATAAAAAGATACACTTTGTAATGAGGCCAGTGTGGCACTCTGCAGTAGTGTTGGTAGTACCGAGGTATCACGCATAAATGAAGTCTTCGTCTTTGTCTCCGTAATTGATATTGACAAATAAAGCATCACATGCATCTTGAAAAGTGAATCCCTGGCAAAAGAGCATTAATAATTCCAATATTGTTTCTATTGATGAAAGACTTTATTGAGACAATCCCCTGCAAGCGTCAGTGCAGACAAGCACTGTTTCAATTCATTATATATTTACTTGCCATGATTATTGTATAAACTGAAACAATGGCACCGCAATGACCTTTTCACTGTCTATTTCCTCTTACATCATCTGAATACATACTTTGTCACGAAATATGCAAAGCTCGCATCCGCCCGCAGTTTGAAAGCTCGATCAAATGATCAGATGATGATCTTTTCAACTTATGCTCAGTGCAGACTAATTGGCAGCTTTAGCAAATCACTAATTATTTTTTTACATCATCATTTATCAGATATTATCATATTTTGACATAATAACTTCAAGTAATATCAAAAAAAAACAAAATCGCTGTTTGTGTAAAATGTTCATTGTTGCGTAGGGCCTAATTATGGAATGTTGAACTGACGGAACAGAAATTCACTGTTTCCGGTTAATCAGTAGTGACATGTCAATTGGAAAATTTGTCGCATTTTTGTAAATTACAATCGCGCTCTTATACAGCATCATCCTTAACTTTTGTCAACCGTTCATAAACTGAAATTGCAGTGTGATCTAAAATTACTAACATAAAGTTAAACATGATGGTTAAATGCTTTATGAAAAATATGTCAATCGTGATATTTTGAATTGCATTTGTCTGATTTCTTGAAAGATCAAATGCAGTTATTTTTACAATTCTGTAGAAATCTATGACTTCTATGACTAAGATTGAATGCGCATCTTCAGGAAGCATGTTCACTGACTGAATGCTCGATACTGACAGAGGTGAAGAAACCCCGGATTGTATTTCGATGTGTTTGACGCTGTCCATGAATCGTTTCGATGTTTCCGTTCCATTTGTTTGTCAAAATAAACTTGATCACACAGTCAGTTTCCATATTATTTAAAAGTAAAATGATAACCTTGCGGAAGAATCATTGAGAGCATGGAGATTCAATAACTTTTCACTTGGTTCAATGAGATCAACAAGGAATCCAAGTAGGGTGATTCTTCAAGCGGCCATAAAGTTGCTTCCTTCAAAGAGCTTGCTCGCATGTTCATTGTGGAAATCTGACGTGATAATCTTTCAAGTTAACGAAATTATATGCCTACATTTTAGCCTGTGAATAAGAAAAGAAGTCGTTCACATACCATATAACCCATATAACGTAAAATAGGTTGGAAAATTGTTTAGTCGAACTTTGTATTGTGTCACTCAGGTGTGGGGTTCTTGCAAGTCGCTTTCTAACATATGCTTTCATCCCTTCCCTTGTGCTAAAGCCTCAGGAGTCAGGATCATCTCTATGGTTCATCGATTTCATTCTAAATTATTGACACACACGAAAAATAGTTACTTTGCCCTTTTATTTGTTGCCTAATTCTTCGTTATTGCAATTAAAGTGTACGTAATGCAGTAGTCAGACTATTCGTATTATTTTTCAGAGACAATTCTGAGATTTTCATCTAAATTCCATCGCATTTCATTTGTCCACTATCTGACAGTCTGAATCTATTTTCCGTCTATATTGGGACGTAATTTCATCATATTCATATAATTACTCTGACCGCTCATCTGAACAGAATGTAGCGAACTACACGCTCGAGAACCTCTCGCAGTTTTGACGCGCTCGAGCAGTTTCAATGCATTTGTCAAAGTAAATAAATCTTCAGTCAATGACAACAGAATCTACTTTAGTTTAATTGCTTGAATGCAGGAACAAGATACCTGCTTCATCCACTTTCTCTTCTTTCAGTCTGTAAAATGATTCTGAAAGATCTGAAAATTCATTCTAAATTAGCCGGTAGTCGTTAAGTGCAAATACTTTCAAGAAAATCGATTCTCTGAAAATCAGTCTGAGTTCCCTGAATCAGGAACACATTGCAACTTGAATTCATGCATTATGAATTTCGAATCTTCCCTGAGAATAATTCAAAATCACCAAGAATCACAATGTAAGAAATTGGTCAAACAAGAGTATGCCTACAGTATCAGGTAAGTTACCTTACTAAGATTCACCCAAATGAAATTGGCATCTTAACCAAAGGTATTAAGAGACTTAAAATGCCATTGAAATTGTTCGAGAACAGATTAATAATACAATTAAGCCTAATAATAGTTAATAATAACACGCAAGCGAAAGCTGAAAGTTTGTAATCGCTAGGACATGCTACACCGGTGTCTTTGGAGCAACTGACGTGCTAAAAAAGCAGTCGTTTTATGAATAAATAAATCTTGTTAACAAGCCACTGTAATCATGTATCCATTCGTTGAATAGAATTTTGCGCTCATGAGAAAAATTTTAATAGAAGTTTGAAAAATAACTATTGAACTGATTTGAATGCAACCTACATAGGCCTATTCTCATCCGTTACGTCGCAAGAGAATGCCAAGCAAAAGTGAGAATATAACATTTTTCAAACATTGAAGTAACGATCTTGTGATAATTTTACGATATCACTTTCTCTCTCCTGCGATGAGTAATGTATCCAAAGAAAGCTCAGAAAATATTCATTCCCCTCATCCCTGATTCATCATCATACTCACATGCTTTCTAATTGAAAACATGCGATTTTTTAAATTGGATGATTTTTATGCTTTGACCGCTCTGCAGGTCACAATAATTCAAATTCATCACAGCTTATTTGAAAGCTGAGACTGCAAGCTGATGTTGATGTGTGACACGATTGAATTTCGACTGGTCCCATGTTTATGATCAACTCTGTAGAAGAGAACAGTTTTGGTGGAATACAAACCTCAAGACTTTAAAGAAGTAAAACTCCATGTGGCAGAAAACTGGTCATTAATGGGCAAACCTCACAATGCCGCACTTGCAGAATCTAGAAGAATTTTAAGAGGAATTTCGCGACAACTCGAAACATTTACACGTACACAATAGGCACTGTCCATGTAAGCATAAGCCAACATGCCAATATCAAGGTGCACGTATTTAGCTACTCGTTGACTCAAGTGTGAACGCATATCAGTCCTCTTTAGGATTAACATTGTTCAGTATAGTATTAGTAATCACTATGTTGTTTCTTTTCTTTTAAGTACATTAACCTGACTTTTTCCTAAAATGTCAAATACAAATATGCAATATTGCAATTATCATCAACTGGTTGTGTGAAACAATTCTGGAAAAAAATTAAATCGAAAGAATTTGTCAACTCCTCCTCACAATCCTTTAATGATCTCATCTCTCTTTTTGAAAAGTTGTTTAACAAAAATAACAGCAATTTGAATAAAAAACTTCGCTAGCTCAGACGGAAATGAAAATTTCAATTTTTTCCAAGCAATTTATCTCCCAGTAATATTGAGACGGATCTCCCAGGCACAGATGGAGCATCTGTTGATGATCATCATTAATTGCAAGGCTTAAGCAGGGTGATAGCAAATCTGCCCATCTCATCCGAGGTGTGGTCATTTCTAATTTTGATAGTGGAGGTATGAATGTTACCCCGAAAATTAGTAAAGATCCGAATATACCTGGAAATTAGCGCAAAATAATCTGCCTACACTTTTCGAAATTAATAGAAATCATTCCTCTGACAGAGTTCAGTAATCACAGTCTGGTTTCTAAAAAGGAGTTGGCACTGATTTTATTTTCTCAATAATTAATGATTACGTCCTCCAAAATCATATTGCCAATTACCTAATCTACATTGCCTCATTAGATGCTGGAAAGTGCTTTAATTCTACTGGGCATATCGATTAACTTTCCAAACTCTGATTCGCATTCTGACACAGACACTGATTGCCCAAGAATCCCAATTGCTTATTGTGAGCATTGCCACAAGTGAGCATTCTAGACCTTTAAATGCACGTCGATGCGCAAGGAGCTGATCATCAAAAACGGACCACCTAAACTACATTGAAGTTCAATCGATTATCATGCTTTCTAATCGTGTCGCACAACAACGTGTAATACATCATTCGAGAGCTTGCACTCTCATCTAATAATAAGCTATGGTGGACTTGCATCCGCTGTTGTATTTGCTGAGTAGTGCTCAAAATGTGGAAATTGCACAATTCACAAATCGCAACTTTTCTATCAGTAAACATGTTTGTGGACCGCTTTATAAATCCATGAAGAAGTAAATGTGAAGACAGAAAGATGATGGAGCTCCTCAAAGGAAGACGAAATCATAATTTGGCCGTTCACAGTAAGTCAGAATAATGGTGGTGCCTCCAAGACAGAATTTGCACCAAGAATTTGGACAAATAAATCCTGAATTTTCGGTAATCGATGAATTCAGGGAATGATCATGTCGTTTTGTGACAAATAGTTGAAATATTCTTCTAACGTGACTGTGTTTTGTGCACTATTTTTCCACAACAGCACATTGATGATATACATGCATTTATTTCTGTATACGGCAAATGTTCTGTAGTCTATCATTTGCGAATACCCTATGTGCTTGTCGGCCTGCATAGATCTATCAAGCTAAATTTTAACCATGTTTTACGGCTCTTCGATTCGGCTCGGCTACAACAGCGCACGGCTCAACTCGGCTCGGTTTGAAAATTCCATAAATACATTTGTTTTTTGCCATCTTTGTCTGACTCACATTGACTTACCTTGACTCTCTCCAACTCAAATTGAATTTGTTGGTGCTGTAAACGTTTAACCGCTCATACATGTGACATACACATTTATTAATTTCTTCCTTGAAGGCAAATGAAGAAAAAAACGAAAACTCGTAGCTATGCAAGGTAAATGCACAACTGTACAAAAAATAAAATGACAATCACTGACTTAATACTAGAGGGAATCAAGTGATAAAAAATGTCACTCTCCATGACCTTCCAGTACGGAGTATAACAGATTATGAAAACTCAATAACTGGGCATCATCCGGAAGTGCAAGAATCAATAGGAATATTATGCTGTCGCCGATATCAAACTCTGACAGTGAACACCATTTGATTGATATCTGACGTGATACAGTACATGATATTGAGGAGATCCATCTCTTTAAAGATCTACCGTAGTTATCCACATTAGCTGCCAGTCAAATAGGCTGCCATGGCAACATATTTGAATTTATTATTTTACACAAATGACACGCATCCTAACATAGTATGGTCATTTCTCTATTAATATTAGCAACAGTTATCAGTACCGGTACTTCAATCATGCATTCAATCGTGCTGGGTATAAATCAATGCTAAGTATTGAAGAAGCTGTGCACGTGAGTGACGTGACACGATCACAGATTTTTCCAAACGACTCAACTACAAGATCAAGTGACAAGCAGGATTACAAAGACAATTCTAAATCGAAGTTGATCTGAAGCATATATAAATCTTCAACCTTAAGCACCATGCCGATATTATACGCAGCGCCTATGCGAAATAACGAATATACGCACGATTTTCATGTGCATTATTCACCAGTCGTCGTAAGATCACTTTGTCATCCAATGAAAAAGTAAATCAAATAATAAATCCCGATAGATCTTCGGCGTCCAGCGCCATCAAGCGGTCGTTAGTGAGCCAAAGGTTGCTTCGTGTGGGACCACCACTTGTAGCGACAGGTCTGCCGCAAGTAAAATCAACCCTTGCGCGGAAAGGAAGGAGGGGAAGTACTCAAAGAAAAGGGAGAACGTTGACTGTTACGCTTCCAGTTTGTGCCCTTTTCCTTCGAAACTACAGTAGTCATGGCCCTGCAGAAAGGATATTTCAGACGGAGGATCAGGCGGAGGCTAACTAAGGCAGCAGAAGAAAGACGCCACACGACCTGGCTTTTTTTTAGCGACTCAGTGTTGCCATCAGGGTTTATCAAAAATTAGGCCTTGTTGCAATTAATTTGGGACAATTAATCAATTAATTTTCATTGCAGTTACAAACAATCGATTAATTGTAATTATTTGATGATAGTACGAATCAATTGCATTTGATTGGTGCCATCAATCATTACTGTTTGAATAGACTAATTCTTAATTTTGAATTTTTTATTTTGTTATGTCACTTTAGCGAAATAGGCTAAAAGAGCCTATAAGCCGCATAATAGCTTATTATGAAATTGGATAATGTCTTGAGTAGATCCATTAAATGAAATGAATATAACTATTATTCTTAATTTTAATTGATATTGACAAATTATTAAATTTATTGCAGACTTATATTCATGCATCGCAATTATAGTGATAATGAATTGCTGAAACGTGAATGATTAATCAGACGTGACAAACACATAGCAAGGGAAGACGAAAACGTGAACGAAAATGAGGAAAAGCGATTTAAAGTCATCGACCAGCACTGAAAAGCGACGAAAATAGTTTTTATTCCATTTATAGCTTTTTATTTAGGATATGTGAAGTTTTGCGATTAATTGGATAAAAGACCGTTGGAAATGCCGGGAAAATGCTGATGTTCTTTTAAGCATCTTCAGCTGATATGCGATTGAAATGGAATTATAAGTGCACGAATGGAATAACACGCATTAACGACACCTATATATACACTTAAATTTTATTTTCAATAACAGTATGATGGATTTTAGAAAACATTTTATAGCCAGATTGCTGTTAAGTGCTCAGATCAGGAATTACCCTTTTGATTTCGTGCTCTATTCCTTTTTATCGTCTTCCGCCATCCCTGCACTGCACATGCTCCTGAGCCAATAGATTTTTGCTGCTTCACATGAAATTACATTTCAAGATTTTTTATACATGTAGAAAGAAATAAAATTGCAAAATATGCATCAAAATGCAACAATTTTAAGTTGTTAAGTTTTAAGTTTTTGTTATCTGTGTCCTCGTATTTGAACGTTTAGGCTGAAATGAATGACGTCTATTTAATGAAAGTCTGAAGTTTTACTAATAAATTTCTAGGCACATCAACAATTTGAAATAGCTTCAATTTGAAACAAAAATCATCGGCGTAAACTCAATGATGCCTGAAGGTACGGATGACATGTCTGTGGCTTTAGAGTTAGGCAGATGAAAGAGAAGGCAATTGAGAATCAATAATTGATATATCTTTTTATTTATCGTTATCGAACTGTATTTGAGGGAGGTTCCATAAACTTGCGATATTTTATTTGAAATTAAAGCTTGAGCAACTTTTAAAGGGATATTCATCACTCTTGTCGGAAATTGCCTGTCTACCGATGAACATATTAACATTAATGATTATTTGTTGACATTGAAAATTGATCTGAATGAGAAAGCTTTCTCGAGTTAGATTTGTAGATAAGACAGCAGTGATCGGTATAGATGTGAGCAGTAAATAGTAAATGGGAGAAGAAACAAATATTTACGCAGTTATTCAAATAGTAAAGTCATGAATAAATTATTAATGCAATCTTTAAGCTTGCTTTTGGATACAATAAACACAATTGCATGCCGCATTGCCAGAAAGATGATATTCTTGTTTGATGCAAAACTGCTCTCTATACTAAAGGCATAGAAATCCGATTAATATTATTGCGCGTTAGTTAGACTAGAATGTCCACAAAAATATCGCAGAACACTACGCCGTGGTTAAGTCGTGACTATAGAAACGGTGCACTTATGAGTCATTTCTTAACCGTCAACAAACCCCAGCTGTCCATTCTAGTAGTATTACTTAAACAAATGAAATAAATCGGATTTCTATGACTAAAGGTATCATGTCTTCTTATCATTTTCCACATTATTACGCATGTCATCAACGTAGCGTTGTAATCGACAACGCTGATCTGTTATCAAAGCAAGTGATCTGTTAATGGATTATACTCCTTTAAACTACTACTCATGGGTTGATTTAACATAACGTATCAGGACTTACTAAAGGTATGCGGTAGCGGAATTCACTCATTTGCATTTCCCTCTTCGTGTGTTATTAGGTTTGATATAGCCTACTTTTTTTCAGTGCGAAGGCTAGTGCATCAAAATATCGCTGCAAGTATGTCTCTCATCATTCTCTCTATTAGAATTTGCAATTAAGCTCGAGGCAACAAAATCTACCATGCTCCATTTTTTGAAGTAATGACGTAGTAGCACTGATTTCTTTCATTGAATACCTACAGAGAATGACAACTATAAAGCCAATAAAAGACAGCAGCACCCTTGACTCCTCCACCATACTCGCCTGACCCAGGAATCGAACCGAAGTCTGCGGTGGAGATGAGCTCGCACCTTCTTCACTAGGCCACGCTAAAGGTGCAAAAGGAATGCGAGTGAAGGCACAAGGCATCTCCAAGTGATATCGACAGCTTATTGTCCTATCATTATTGACAGAAGGCTACCAGAATTCACATTTTAGCGAGACAGCATATCAGCTTCTTATTCGAGTACGTCACAGTGTAGACTGACAACAAAGATCCACCGCGGTCTTCGACTCAATTCCTGGGTCATGGCGAGTGCGGCAGGGGAATCAAGGGCATTGGTGCTTTTATTGACTTAATACATGTAGCTGTCATTTTCTTTAGATATTCAATGTACAACGACAAACTTTTGTTGTTAATTTCTACCGTCTTTACTTCATAAAATAGGAAGAATATTGGTATATCCAGTAAAAACTTCTAATTTTGTGTGTTTCTATAAAGCTAGAATCCAATTTTCGCGACCGCAAATTTCAACTACTCGTATTTACACAAACTTTTAGAAAACTTAAAAACTTTTTTAACTTTTTGATGTCAGCTGACGGGAGGCTATTTTATTTCATAGTGAATCTCACTCCCGTTTGTGTCGTCTCCCCAAGAAAATATTAGCTGCTAAAAATATGTACAGTCTATTTGCTAAAAAATATTTACAAGTCTGAGTTTTCGCGAGCCGGCTTGCATTGTCAAGGTTTGACAGGAGTGAGGGCACGCTCAACATCTGGTTATTTCATGTTTTCGATTGAGTGCTTGTCTTTGTTGATATCAATTCAATATAGGCCTAATTGGCTTCTGACAGTCTCGTCTCTATCGGTGATCTGCATCTGTACATAATCTTTAGCTGGAAGTCTGTGATCACCAGATGTCCATGATGATATTGTTTTGCGTGTTTTGACAATGCATTACCCATGCTGTTATTTGATAGGCTGCACGTGTGTTCATTATATCGGAAATTGAAAAGTCTTTACGTGTGACCTATGTAGCTGCCATGACACAACTTGCAAGTAAACCTATATACTAAATGTTTATCAGAGCAAGCAAAACTACACCCCAAACGATCACAGACTTCGCTATTGTCATGTTTTCTCTTTTCCTTGCGACTGAGACATTATTTGAGACTAGAGGCAGGCTGGCTTGCTAATTTTATCGGCAAATCATAATTCTTGATGATTTTATTGATTCTCTTCGTGCATCAATCATTGATAAATTTCATCGAGAAGAAGACTTTCTCTTTTTCAATGGTTTCCGAATGCCTTTTCGCCTGTTTAGTGTTGAGGTTCACATTTCGGAAACCATTTTTATCCAGCCTCTTCTTTACTCTTTCCACAGCTGCCTCTTCGTTTCTCTTGCTCGAGCATCTATTTTCACATTGTCGATATAATTATTTACAAAATTAGCTTTTACATGACGAGGAAGTCAGCTGTCTCTTCTCAAAGTGATGTCAGAGTGACAAGGTTTGGAATACCATCCATAGTCAATATTATTTTCAATTACCCTTATCTGCAGGTCAAGGAAACTCAGACAAGCACCCCGCTCCGATATCTCGATAGTAAATTTACAGTAATGCTCTCATTGATGGTATTAAAGACTCCAAAATATTCTGAAACATCCGTTCGCCTCATTCTACCGGACCGATCAGAATATCGTCGATGTACCTTTTGTAAATGTCTGGGTTAAAACCAAACCGTTGCGACAGGGTATTTAAGGCCAGGGATTCAACTTTGTACATAGTAATAATTGCAAGAGCCGGAGCAAAGTGCGCACCAATAGGGCAGCCTTTGTTATGCAGATATGACTCGGTTGATGTATTTTATTTCGTAATTGTAACAAATAAACGTCAAACATCGTCGCAGATCTTCAGCCGTTATACCTTTGTTGTCTATCCTATGCCAGTTTGTATCACAAACTCCATGACAGCCTCTATGCCGTAGTTAATAGGAATACTTGGTTAAAGGCTGACAACGTCGAGAGATATGAAACTGTGGTCATCTGTCAGACTCTCTCTTTTATTTCGGATACACAACAGATATATAACAGCTGAAGATCTGCGACGATTGTCTAGGCCTAATATCCCCCTGAAACGGGTCCGGGCAGAGCCGAGCAAGGGCCGAGCCTGAGTAATCCTTATGAAACGTGTCCACTAGGCAGGACCGAGCACGAGTAGGGTCTGAGCATGAATATTCTCCCTGAAACGGGTCCGGGCATAGGCCGGACTTGAAAATTCACGTCCACTTACAATTGTGTCTACACATGGCACATTTGGAAAGTTCAGCAATTGAGAACTTTTGGTTGCTATTGGAATAGATCATACCAAAATCGCGAGATTTCCTCTGACAATCCAAGTGCTTTTTAACGTAGGCGTTGAATTGCAACGCTTAGAGGAGCGTGGTTCACAGTGCGGGTGCGTGCATAAGCTTCATCCTGAGAAATGAGTCTTCACCTAATCGTCAATGGATTACAAGAAAAATGAATGTTTTAATTCCTGTCCAGAAAGCAGGTTAATCTTTTTCATAAATAGTTTCTAAACATCAATTTCACTTTTCCTGTAGGCATGATATTTCAGTTTTTGCACGAGAATCGTAGAATGACCTTGCTTGTATCATGCTTTGAATTCATAGATGGAAACAAAATGTAGTGTCGATTCTCATGTTTTGAAATAACATCGTAGAACTGACAACTGCATTTGGAATGAGCAGTCTATCACATCTCACAACATTGCTCATTGCATACTTCATCAAAAGAATGCCGAGACACTGTCTCTATACGGTTCAATGCGTGTCTGATTCTTCCATATTAATGTTTCGAGAAAGTCGATGAAGAGCTTTTAAGGAGTACTTCGTGTTGATAAATTCATGACTTTATTCCTTGCGGCATTAAAACGACCTCCGTGTTGTTTGTGATAGATATTGATTTTTCAAAACAGAAAGTTTGTATAGTTGCAGATCCAGAAAATGCTTATCATTCCAACAAGGATTTGGATAATTTGTATGTATTGCATAAACGTGATTTCCATACAGTGTATTGGCGTGAATCAATTGAAAATACGCTCGTATTCCATGTATGTTGCAAAACTAAAGTCATCTGTCAAATCACATCCTAGACAGATTTGATCTCTTTAATTCTGATTTAGTGAAACGTATTTGCCGCTTAAGCTCTTAAAGATTAATTAAGTGGTCATTGCGTTGCAAAAGTTCTTGAATAATATTTTGCACTCATCTTGAACTGAGGGAAAATAGCCCTTTCTATTTATCATGTTTTCGAAGTTTACGGTCAAATATTTTTCAAAATCTTTCAAAAATGTATCAAAAAATCAATCAATTTTAGTACAGCGCATCCATCTCAGATAACTTTATTTATTATTAATCTAAAAACATCAAATGAATTATCTTGTATTTACAATCCTTTACTCTCATGAAACTTTATTCGGGCCGACTAATATTGGAAAACCGTTTTGCACTGATCTCGAACCCGACGATTGCAAATCCATGACAGAAACCTCTTCGATGACACATGGAAACTATTTGGTTGTAAGGAGCTCCAAAGCATTTTTCATACTTTTCAAACGTCAAGTCGCATATAGCGTCAGTGCATTGTCGGGTTGATGGTTTTGAGCAGCCAAACCACAATTTTAGTTTGAGATTTTAATATGCTTTTTTATTACTTTGTCAATCAATTTGCATCGAGTTGTTTTCCTTTTTTTGCTTGCCAAACCAAAAATCTGAGACCAGTAATCGTAAACTTTGATGTATGTTTTAATAAGTGAAATGCAGAATTCTCAACCACAAACAAAGTTATATTCTCCCTGACCAGAAAAAGTGAGATTTATGCAACTCAGGTAGGCTTGCAATGCTAATTTGATTCGCTCATATTGCCGCAAATCAAGATCTACCAACTGTACATCTTCACTACCATCAGCAAATCTTGAGCACGTACTAGCCTCACAGGAACGATATGCAGAAAGTATATTCATAGTGTTGCAGTGAGTAGTATAGTATGTACATTGCACAACATTTAATGAACATTTTTGATTTTTATATCCGTAATTTAAAGTCTTTTAGAGATTTTTTTCTTGATTAAATCTCCAAGTTTCGTTCTGACGACATGCTATTTTTTGGAGTCAAAGGCATTGGGCGCAAGATTAGTTGCATTGCATCAGGAGACAGTTTCACGATGTTTGATGCTCCACTAATGCCTCTGATGGCTCATTTTACTAAAATTGATAAGTTCTGTGTTGCAGAACCCCTACACTTGTTCAATAATTTCATGCACCGTTTTAGGAAATGTTCTCTGAAACAGTTGTTGAGATTTCAAATTTATCAATAAATGGAGTGAAGTTTGGCGTCGAACTATGAAGTGTGAGTGAAACTTGCAGTCAACAAACTTGGCGTCGAACTATGAATACATTGACAACTATTGACACATACATTAACACATACACGAGCATAATGTAAACGATAAAAGGATGAATTTCAGACGAATTGCATCATCATAGACATGCACAAAATCATTTGCAAAAAGACAATTCATATTGTCCAACTCCCGGGAAAGAAAATTTTTGGTCTCGAATTTATTCAAGTAAAACTGTGACGGGCCTTCGGCGTCCTGCATCTTCTGAGGGCGATAGTATAGCGGTGTCAGCAGCCGCTGTGTGAAGGTTTATAAAGAGACATGAGTGCTCATGTTCTGTGAGTTTTTTTTGAGTTTGTAATTCATGATTTTGCATTTTGAGCTTGTATTCTTACCTTAATGTCGGCGGTCACAATTGTGACGAGTTATTTATTCATTGATTATAATTACTATGACAACTGATGTGTGGTGGTGAGGGTTCGATCCTGTCAATTGACACAGTCCCATAAGTGCTGGTAGCTCTGTTGGTAGAGAACAAGTCTAGTTAACCTTGGTCGTAGGTTAGAATCCTACCAGCCGCACATCTTTTGCATGTCAATTTGATTAATTTCATTATTGTTAAATACAATTCCTGTATCGTTGGCCATCACTTATTGTTGGTGACTCGTTTCTACAGGATTACTATGTCTTCAGCGTATTTCAAGTTGTTGATGAACTGTCCGCCAAGGTTTATGCCGTTATCTTCGTTTTCGACTAGGCTCTCTCTTATAATATGCATATTCCAAAAATACACATGCAGGTGAGGGGAGAGGCTGGAGGACTCCTCTTCTCTGGGAAATTCAAATGTAGAGATTTTCCCCTTCCTGACCGCTCTTCTAATCTGAATGTTGATTTTCTTGATGACTTCGATTTCTAAAGACTTCTTGAAGTCTATAAATAGGCAGAATATTTTTTCCTTTCTCCCACATACTTTCAGTTATTTGCGAGAAGAAAAAAAATCTGGTCAGTTCGAAAACCGGCTTAAATTGCCATAATTTGCGGTCGTCTTGTATGGATGGTTCCTAAATGTAAATTTTTATTTAACACGCAACTATGAGTTTCATGAATGAAGATTTGTAGTGAGAATGTAAAACGGAGACCTTCACGTGAATTACACAGTTTTCCTAGTATAAACAACATATCATTATACCTAGTTTATTGCTAAAATGAGAGTATTAATTAGCATTAAGAGATAGAATTGGCTAGATTATTAGAATACATAATTGTAAGTTGCTATATCATATTTTGTCTTAGTTTGGGACACGACATGGTCGTCCCGATGAAATCATGTTTGATGTCTTCCACGCGCAACTGTGTGAATTCCTGGCAAGCTGTAAGAAAATTAATCAAACTGCGATCGGACAGTTACACGAGTCAAACATTCAAGTATAGGCTACAAACGCGCTTTGAGAAGACGAAATGCGACAACACACTTATCACATGCCAATTCTGCTCCTGCATACGTTCTTTGCAATCATTTTTTGTATGCATAAAATCATCAACATTTCTCACTTTGTCAGCTCATCCATATTTCGCAAAAGTGGGTTCATATTCTATATGGACTTTGTCAGGTACTGATGTATTGAAATCTTGTGCTCTCCGCGAAAATTGCCTCATCAACCTATAATTGGCGGCACCCTAGTAGAGAATCACTGTATGTATAGGGATAACACATGCTTGTGTGAAATCTTTTCTGGAATAGGAAAAGTTGTTCAGGTCGTTGGTAGTGCCTGGCGGTTACCCGAAAACCGAACCGAGACGCAGTTTTTAAAAAAACCGCAAACAGCCGAAAAATCAGAAAACCTAAACGGATTAGGTTTTTTACATCTTCAGTTCTTATGTTCAGTTTTTCAACATACTTATTTGAGATAATAACTTTTGTATTGGATTCATGTCTGCCTCTTATGAATGTCCCTAAAACTCCCTGTTTTAATCAATAATTGAAATTTTATATGTGAATGGTCGCTATCTGTTCTCCGGATAGAGGATAGAATCAATGCACAGTGTCATGCAAGAATGACATGCTGGTAGTGGGGGCGTCACAAAATCAAGTCATTTGATTCATCATCACAGAAATGGATGTCTCGCTCTTTTAATTGAATGTGCACAATCTATTAACACAACTTTATTTGAAACATGAGCTTCCTTCCAATTTGTATACTTAAAGATTTTATTACCGTGAATATATTGTATCGATCTTCAATAGCTTGTTTCACTTGTCTTATAATTTCATGACTGCTTAATTGGCATCGACGGTGTGGTCAGTCAATAACAATTGAAATACAGTGCATGAATACTGTATGAATGGACACCTATTGACAATATCTAGATTAGCTCAGTGGAAACTCTTTCTGTCTAATCCATCAAATACCACTTTGACGATATTCCCCGAGATCTATGATGATTCAGATAAATATGGAATGCCTTTGCCGAACCAACCAAAATATGATTGAAAGAAGGATTTATGGAGATCCCATTATTTCACTAAGTTTGTATGCAATACATCTATCATCTTCAGAATAATGGCATGCTAAAATTGATTCATGAAACATGATTATATTTCCACAATGTTATCTTGGCCCAGATAATAACCGCTCCCTTGCTGAGGGTAATGAAGGCAATTAGTTAGATTAATCTCTGATGACTTGATGAATATTGAGAGCACACAAGCATTTTAGCATGAAATTTACGACCCTGTTGGTAACATCTAGGACAAATTGAAAATATATTTTTAAGTTCTGGGCGTCAAAACGTGTGTTTCCCCATAAAAAACCGCAGATAAGATAAACACATCAGCAAACCGGTTCAAAAATATGACCTTGAAAAATGATAACGATGAAATGAATGGTTAGAATAGGTCAGGGATTTCAGAAGAAAAGGATCGAACATGATCTGAAGCAGATGAAGAGCACAGATTATTGAGTGGCCAGCAGCATGACATTTACATCATGAAAAAACGGCGTATAGGCCTACTTGCTAAAAAGCATGCTAAAAAATCAGTTTAAACTTAATTCAATTTAAAAATCCTCAATTAAATTCAACTTAGCAACACAATCAAGCAGCAATCCATCACGCGTGTTAATTATTACTCCACATTTTGCTAAGATATAATAGAAAATCAGAAATAGCGGTAATTCAAAAAACTGCATTTCACTTTATCGTGTGGCGGCAGTCAACTGCATAAGTATCGTGACAGATTGCTAAGTAACTCGTGTTGATAACTAGCGTTCCTGCCCACCTTTTGAACATCACTCTCCAACGTGTGATCCAAGCATCCTTGTCATTTTTCTTTGAAAAACGAAATTCAGAGACGCATGACCGATTATTTTATTACCTCATTCTAGCAATCAAATTTTTAAAATAAAGCAGTTGACGGAAAATTAGTAGACGTAATTTACGGCAACGCATTCAATAGCATAAAATGGTTCCCCTTCAAGTTAAGTCACAGTTTCTCCAAAAGTCATGTTATGCATATAGGCAACATCATCACGTGTGTAAACATGCTTTTGATCGAAAGTTTTAAAATTCTATGCGTTTTTCGTGATAAAGTGGATGTAAAAAATGCAATGAAGCATTACAAATGCACGCAGATTTGGGACTTCATCAAAGTACATCCAATTTTAAATATTAAAACGTGAATAAAAAAGATGAGTGTGTAAACGTATTTTTATGTAGAGCTTTGAACTTCTCTACGCTTTCATCACACAGAAGTTTCAAAAATCAATCGTGCATTGATGAAACGCATGCAGATTTGTGACTACATGCACAAATATTTATCAATCTACATCCGCATGTACATGTAGAACGCGAAATGCAATATAGGAGCGCGTAATCATGTTTTTGAAATAGCGGTATGAGCAACTATTATGCGTTGTCATAAGATATTAGCTGTAAAAGCAATCGTTCTTTGATGTCAAAACTCGTCGATTTGTGGCTCAACTTCCACAGATATCCATAAATTTACTTCTGTATACAGATAGCTGCAAGTAATTTTGAGAGAGTGACTATGAAATCTAACCATTTTCAAAGGAAATGGAATAAAAAATAAATAAATAAATGAACGTTGTTTATATTCGGAAGCACATTAGGCACGGAGCCTTTCTTCCATGTGGCCGAGTTGTCATTTACCACTCTTATTCTTTTTCGTGCTGAGTGTTTAGCAAAAATGCAGAGTGTACCTGTTTTAAAAGTCAGGTTTGACCCGACCAAGATTTGAACCAAGGTCTCCCGGACGCAGATCGAACACTCTACCACAAGGCCACAGCGCCGGAGGCTGGTAAAGAAACTGCCATATCAGTTCTTCGTGCAGATATTACAGCCTGAGAATCCATCTCACGGCTTTCACTCCTCATATCATCAGAGTCGCCCTGAAGAAGGCGCGTGCTTCCGCTCGGCTTCATCTTTTTCGGCAAACGTTTTGGCCTGGTGTTCATTCCGTTCGGTCGGAATAAAGTGGCAAATGCGAATCTCCTCTCTCAGGGCGATGTTAGGATGCCGACAAATGTTAAATGCTCCATTATTCAGTATTGCCGTACCCTGATTCTTTATACGACAGTGGCATTAATAAACAACGTAAAGTAGTTCTATTCCTGCACATGAATAATTGCCTCATAGCTACCATCTTTCAAAAATTAAGCTATATTACATATACTTCAAGGATAACGAATCTCCTGGTTTTGATGTCCTCCCCCATCTTTGTCACTCCCAATATTGCTCTGAAGCAGTGGTTATCAAACATTAATCGCATTGAAGCTAATTCCAATTAATAGGTCGCAATTAATTTATTGCTAATTTCGAAAAATCACTCAATGAGGCAACAAACTTTTGGCTGAATGTTTTAGATAAGATAAAAGTCAATCTTATATTTTATGCGAGGCCGAACCATTACTTCATGTCTAAAGTAATTGTTCTGAAGACCTCAGTGCATGCATCAATAAACATTTCGCTCATAATGTTTTTTCGCAAAAATGAAATTAGTCCTTATCAGGCCAAGTGTATACAAATCGTCAACATTCGTATTCCAAAATTCGATATGTAACATTAATAGGAACCCGAAACCGAAATTCATGGGCGATGGGTGCTTTTTACAGGTCTTTCCAGATATCACATTCCAGAAATCATTGCTACATCACATTTCATGATTTTATAAGACTTCACTTAATCGGGCTAAGCGTTTACATTTATTCAAAAGAGGCAAATTGACCCTTTTTAGACATTTCCATGACTTTTACTTTCCTTTTAGCACTGATTGATGTACACCGTCTCGGCCGTCGTCGAATGACGTGTCTGTCGTAAGCTTGTTGGTTCAACTCAAAACATCGACGCATCTTTTCCTTGAAGATCCACGTACTGTCAAATCAGCAACTTGCGAAATACAGAGGTCAAATATGCAATCTGATCTTATATGCAAAAGAAGTCGCGTAATTACTAAATGCTTCTAGACTTGATACTCACAAAGCCTCTATAGGAGCGTGTTGTGTGGCATGACAATGCTATCAACACATTGCAATGTTCTTGCTAATGATGAAGCATAGAGTAAGTATACATAGATAGAGTGTCGATTCAAAAAAGTATCTGTATACAGTGAAAGTTTTTATATCAAAAGATTCAGTTTTTTGCCGAGATTACGTTTCCATTTTAATCGAGATTAATTCCATTTTCATCGGCATTATTTTATGATTCACTAATTATGTTTCATTTCTTGAATCTGAATATTGATGTGGCTCCATTTGCATCTTTTACAGTTAATTGAAATCATCGTCTTTGATTAAGTTATTTTGCTCTCCTAGTGGCAGGTTACTTGTGATATGATCGCGCTTAAAGAAAACACTCTTGAGGTTGAGCATGAAAGCATAGCAACCCATCGAATTGCTTATTCAATAAACATTTCCTCTCCAAGGCTGTCATGACACACAGGATCTGTAAAATACAATCATTGCTTCTGTAGTACCATCATGATCAGTCAATTCCGTGGTAATTTCTTCAAAACTTCAAAACTTTGCATATCTCACATTTGGTAGCAATACCGGACTGCATCCACCTCGAGTTCATTTAATAAAATCGAAAGTACATATACATCGGGGATTTAATAAATGCAGAGTTACCACACTACCTAACATGATTGCTCTATGTGATGAATTAAGCATAATATCTTGTTGAATGTGCTTGATACAGACCAATTGGACATCTTGATATATCGCTATTTTGCTTTGATTGCTGTAACTTTTGGTGGGGAATCACGTTGAGATAGCTAATCGATGCAAAACCTATTGAATTAAAATCGATTAGGGACGAGTAACTTGTTCAACGGTTACTTGTCTTTTTATGATGACAACAAAGTTATTTTGCTCTTCTGTAGGCTGCAGGCACCAAAGCGCAACAGAAACAATCTAAGTGGATAAGTGTTTCCTCTTTGTAGACCCCTGCGCCGCCGGCGAGGGCCGCCGCCGCAAATTTTAATCGACGCGCTGCCGCCGGTCACTTCTTCGGCGTCGCGCCGGCGAAGACATTTTTCGTTTTATTTTATGGATCAACTGTCTCCACTGCATACTGGAACTTAGGAACATATCGTTTGTTCCTGAGGAAAAGTCCAAATATACTTTTTAGTTGGGTACAATCAAGAGCGTAACCCTCTTTAATTGATCTTTTAAATAAATTTACTAAGCAAGATGGCGTTGATGGCATTTCATTTAAAGAAGAGGTCATCAATAATTATTTGAGTGGAAACTACTCACTTCGTTAGTTCCAATTGTTTAATTGTTCAGTTCCCTGAAGATACAGCAGCTTCGTGTAGAAGTCAGAAATATATTTGAATTTATTTGTTACTATATTGATATAAGTTTACTTGGCATTCTCTTTATTCTCATTTACTCAATTCGACATCGGTTCACGTAAACTTTTTCAGTATGTATAAACAAATACAAAGCTAGGTACACTTTTAGAGCGTGAAAATTGAATGAGCTAATTGTAAATGATATTCTAGTGCAAATTGATGCATGTTGTATAACGTTATCAAATTTCTGTGAGGAATCGGAGAAATCGTTGAACAGTAAGTACAACGGGGATATTGAGGAACACTTTTTAAAAATAGTATATAGTTTTTCGTTTCAATATGCGTAACTGTTGCGTGAAAAAGAAAAATAATTCGATAATTGCTTTCTTGATTTCAATTGGTTTGCACTATTTTCATTAAATAACTTTTCATTCATATATGTAATAAGATATAAGTTCAATTTCACTTTTACAGGAGTCTTCTGTTGCCTGCTACCGCTGCCCTCATTGAAAGATGTAGAGTGCTGGTGTATTACTTGTTAATGCAAAACGATCTTCTACAGTCCGTTTCATAAAAAGTGGATCATCCTAAAATTTGACTAAATAAAACATAAGTATGATACAGAAAGCATTTTTCATGTTATTTCATGTCCCTAATATATTTAAATGTCCTTATATAATCTGATAAGCTATGATACAGAAACGGTTCTTAAGAAGCTAATATTTTGTGGCCCTACCCTTATTGTCAATGACATTACCAATTCGTCTAGGCATTGATTCGATGATATCGTAGATTTTTGACTGATCTAACTTTCTCCACTCTCTTTTTAACAGTGACGTAAGTTGTGATACGCCATCTGTAGGTAGCAGTGAACGACGAACGTTACGTTTTAGAATACTCCATACATTTTCTATGGGATTCAGATCAGGAGAACGAGCTGGCCAAGATAATGTCCTAAGCCCTAATTGAGACTTGCATAAGTTGACTCTACTACTCCTGTGACACGTAGCATTATCATCCATAAATAACCAAGTCGATGGATCACCAAGTTGATCTGTCATTTGGCCAATGTACATTCGTAAAACATTCGCATAGCGTTCAGAATTCATGGTTCCTTGCTGTATGTGAAGTTCAGAGCGGCCATTGGTCCAAATGCCAGCCCAAATCAGTAGAGTCGCACCACCTTGTACCCGGGGACGATGTAAATGTCTCGGAATTTCCTGATCAGATTTTATCCATAATCTCAATCGACCATCACTATCCTTCAGACGGACTGATGCCTCATCAGACCAGACAACCCGATCCCATTGATTTCGCCAGTGACAATGACTCATTGCCCATCTGAGACGTCTTTTTGTATGCTGATCTGATAATTCGATCTGAGAGGGCCTCTTACAGCTCCTGAAATTCGACTCAATAAGTCTTCTACGAATAGTGGACTTAGAAATAGACGAGACTAATGCAGCCATCTCAGTTAACGAGAGACTTGGATCAACTTTAACAAATCTCAAAATTAGGCGGTCTCTACGTTTGGATGTTTTGCGTGGACGGCCAGAGCCCTCTTTACGACAGAGTCGAAAATCATCATTATGCCATCGATGCACATTTGTGTAAGGGACATTTAGTCGCTTGCTTGTAGCTCGCAAAGAAAACCCTAGTTCTAGCAAGGCTGACACTTTGCCTTTTATGAATGCGATCTCGTTATTGTTCATTTGTGGTTTGTATTGTTTTCAACCGGTAAGAGATAGATTTCTAGCTGAGAGCAATCAGGAGTGCTGCCAACACCACCGCAACGAAGTCAGGAAGCTATGGAACATGAATTCCAGTTAATCACATGTAGCAGTTACATTATTGTTGATGAATAATGGTGCCATACTGGCTCTGATTGACCGATTTTCTTTATTTTTGTTTTGCTTGATAGCTTTTGGCTTGTAGAACAACATATTACATAACAAAGGAAACAAATGTAATTTTATAAGAGTGAGGTATGATTTTGTGTAACATTGCTAAATGAAGATCAAATTATCTACTACTTTTTTATCTATAACAGGAAAACAACTCAATATTCATGCTTGAAATTTCCAAAATGATATTAGTAAGCACAATTGACATATCTTCCAAATTTCAGAGAAATTCGTTCAAATTTGGCGGAGTTAGACAAAGTTGAAGTTAAGGCGATGTTTAAGAGTGATCCATTTTTTATGAAACAATCTGTACTAGACCAGACCGTATCAACAAAACAATTTTTATTAATGACAGTTATAACCTCTGTAAAGATAATATTCAGTATAATAAAATATTGGATTTCTTCAGCTTTAACCTCGATAATGATTCGCAGGCCTTGCATGTAAAATATAGATAATTGATATATTTCATTAATTCATTCTCGCTTTTATACAATGTGAACTAAGGCTTGTGCTACTAATATTTTAGTGGTGTTTGTGCTTACAACCTAAGGCTATATTTTAGTGGTGTTTAATGTATAGGCTTACTACATGTATATGTAGGTCCGTGAATTGTGCCGACTGGTTGGGCTATATGCATCACAACATTTTCAGATGGTGAATACTCACCGAATTCTTCTGTACTAATTTTAATCAGTTATGAGATTTAGAATATCCGTTTTTTCGATTAAGCGAAGGATAACGAAGAATAGGCCTATACTTAGATACTAAGGAGAGATCGAACTTCTATTCTCATGAACTCGACAGATGACCAACAGAGAACTAATGATCTAGAAATTAAAGACAATATGTCAACCAGACTAACTACAATCTTCTAATCATTAAATCTAAGAAAATCTCAAAATATTCAGAATCGCACGATTTTCGATTAATCGTGCACTGAGTCGAACGATTCGGAATCGCGCGAAAATCGAATCGCACCCGCCACTGATATAAAGTAAAATTTGATCAGGGGTTTAACCCGTATGAAAGTGGCTATTTGAAGTGAGCTTGGTGTAGCTGAAATAATGAAAACATTGAATAGAGTCTAACAATTTTCTTCAGATACATTTGGACACCTACCACCACGGCCTAGCCCATGCTCTTTTGTCTCATTTCGATAGTCTTTTGAAACTTTTTAGTAAATCAAAAGGTTGTTTTCGATCGCCTCAATCAGCTCACACATTTAATTGCAACGAAACTGAACGCACGCCTCTCTTTTGAAATGAAGTTTGGCGAGACTCATTCACACTCTGTCTGTGTGTTCAACTTATGTCATTCATTTCCGCAGTCAACTTATCTTTCGCAGTCAGATCAGGTTTCACTGAATGGTTTCTCGCAGTGTTTGTAGTGGATGTTCGTCGTCGATTTCAAAACATTCATCGCATTACAATATAAAGCATTTGAAAAAGCTAGGCATGATTGCTGTAGACTATATTGCAGAGAATGACATGATTCAATGAAATTTCTGCTTTCTATAACATTGATGGCGATTTTTAATGAACAACCGTGTAACAACGACCATTGTTATTAGTTTAGTTATGTTTTTGCACCCTTTTCATTTCTATTATACGTAGAAGAAGCACTGAAACAATATTTAAAAGTGTGCATTGCAATGGCGAAACTGTTCAACAATGCCATTGCAATGTACACTTTTATCATTTAGAAATCCATGGTCAATCGTGTATAGAAACATTCTGTAATGAACAATTACGAATCCTCACTCAGCAACATATTATGAAAATGAAACTTATGTGTAACTACTACCTGAAGTTACCGTGAAGTAACCATTGCTCTCATCTTCTGATTTCTGTGATATTATGTCATCATGTTCTTGTACCTTGGCACCGAATCTTTGCTTGCAATGCTGTGATTCGATAGAGTTGATATATTATTATTACTATTAGTTGTTCATTGTTGAAACTGTTGCTCAAGATCTTTCTCTCCTTGGCATCAGTTACGGTGATCTCTGGATTAACACTCGCTTCCAAAAGACTTAGTGTTGTGTCATTAAGCAGATGTGCAACCATGAGATCGAGTACAGCCGTCTGACCGAGGTGCAAAGTAGGAAGGAGAATATCTGCAGGTCTCCGTTGGTCAAATCCTCTCTCCAACTGTGACTGCAAATGACCTCTTTGGCAATATCTGAATAAGCAATCTCGCAAAGTGTTGTAGCGACTTGTTACGCTTGGACCATGCTGACAAATTAGGGCATGGTGACCCAATTGATCCAGCACATTGTTGGAGTTGGTTGGACAGACTGGCAAAGAACATTATTAGGAAATATATCCAAACCCAGCCACTATTTTATCAGAACTTGAACTTCGCTAGGTTCCAGTTGCAACCCTAGGCCTGGGGACGGAATTACTTGAAGCCAGCAGCAGGCACAAGTAGAAACGTTTGAGCGCAATCTAACCTGTGCCGGAGATTAAGTTTCGAAATGACTTTCAAATGTCATTGATTGTGAAAGTTTGGACTGATTTTAAAATATAAGTCATCGAATCAAAGTATTGTTTGAAAAAGAAAGAACATCCGAAATTATAATCACAAATTTTCGGCCGAAGCCTTTATCAGGTGAAATTCATGTGTGAAATTCAGAAGTTGGAAGTGTCACAACTTCCAAACTTCCAACTTCTGAATTTCACACATGAATTTCACCTGATGAAGCCGAAAATTTGTGATTATGATATTGTAATACACATACAAGTATATTGTTCGAGTTCTCAGCATATTTTCGGATGTTCTTTCTTTTTCAAACAATGGACTGATTTTTCTGCTCTTCGAAATTTTTGATCTGATCGCCTGAAACAGATGCAAGGTAGCATGCTGACGCGTGTTTACTTGCTGTACAGTGTGCAAGGTGCTGGTTTGAGGTGTTTTCAATTTTAGAATCATGCAACAGGAGATGTGTATTGTATGCATGGGCTTTCTCATGTGTCAAAGTGCTCTTACCCAAGGGTAAAAAACTGGTGTCGTGAAAATAAATGTGGCCCAAATTTTAGACATCGTTTTCGGCTAATTTTTCTTTAGGTTTTAATTTGAAACTAGTCATTTGGAGAAGACAAAAGTAATATATTTCGATATGAAGAACCAAATTTCTTGGTGGCTCCGTACGTCTTTATTGATCACGTTTAAAATACAGATTATAAAAGAAATATGCACGGATCTCCGGACTTGTGCCTTCTTGGTGCGATGTTCAAACAGAACGTTACAATGTGCTTGCTTTAAATTGGTAACTTCCACAACTAGACATCAACAAGTGAACAACACTCTTTAAGGCTCAGAACATTCATTCCCTTGATCAGCGGATAGTTAGTCAATTCCGATTTTCTATTTATCTCAGGTTTCTGATCTCGAATGTACTTACTTTCCTCTATAGTAACATCACGACTGTTTATTTTTTTCGACAGAATTTGAATGGAAAAATCTTCAATACCGCTGATCTGGTGTTTACTGTTGTGCTGAGCTAAGGCACTCAAATTAGTTTTATTTTTCACACTACTTTTATGTTCTTGGTGCCTGCGCGTGTTACATATGCAAAGAAATTGGCCCAAAATACCACTGTCAAGACAGACATTTGGTGTATCAATACCCTTGTAAAATTTGTAATGAAAAATATATTGGAAAGTCATCTAGACCTTTTAAAATGAGACACCAAGAACATAAAAGTAGTGTGAAAAATAAAACTAATTTGAGTGCCTTAGCTCAGCACAACAGTAAACACCAGATCAGCGGTATTGAAGATTTTTCCATTCAAATTCTGTCGAAAAAAATAAACAGTCGTGATGTTACTATAGAGGAAAGTAAGTACATTCGAGATCAGAAACCTGAGATAAATAGAAAATCGGAATTGACTAACTATCCGCTGATCAAGGGAATGAATGTTCTGAGCCTTAAAGAGTGTTGTTCACTTGTTGATGTCTAGTTGTGGAAGTTACCTATTTAAAGCAAGCACATTGTAACGTTCTGTTTGAACATCGCACCAAGAAGGCACAAGTCCGGAGATCCGTGCATATTTCTTTTATAATCTGTATTTTAAACGTGATCAATAAAGACGTACGGAGCCACCAAGAAATTTGGTTCTTCATATCAACAATGACTGTGCTCCTGAAAAACCTGATCAACCATATAATATGTTTCGAGCTCTTAACGTCAACGATGTCATTGGTTCTTATGCATACAAGTATGACTAAATGCAATTATTGTACGACAGCATAGACAGCATTCGATAATTGACTATGCCATCTTCGTCAGTATTAAATTTACAATCGCTTCATATTTGTTAGTGCATTAAGGATGAATCATTGCATCCGCTATACGCTTGCCGCGGAACAGAGTTTAGCAAGGTTTTAGTATTTCATAGACCTCATTCGTGTAGGTAAATCAATATTTGAACATAACGTAAGGCATAATGCAAATATCAACAAAGCGTGGCAGGTTTAGGGGATGCTCATAGGAAAAGACAAGCAACAAGACAAGTTATTCAAAATCTTTTATAAAGCAAAGTGCAAAAATTCAGTGTTTTCAGGAGAGGAAATAAAAAAAGTTTTGGATAATTGAATTAAAGAAAACTCAAAATAAGCAAGCACAAGATATTTATCAGTTTTAAGCAAACCGTCATCACTCACTGATGATAAATGAACATGATAAAGATATTGGTAAAATTCTCGAAATATATTGATGGTTGAGGGAATCATGTCTGAAGAGGGAAGAGGTTTGTCTTTCGGATTGAAAATGACACTGATGCATGATCATTTTGTTTTCTCCTTCTCCGCTGATATTCTATCGAGTTTCTTCTTGGTGCACTTCAGAAAATCGGCAGATGTAGGCCTATGTCATGAGCTTGAAAATGCCTTAATAGAATATTTCTTTTCTTGTTACTGTGGCGCATACACGCCTGGATGGAAATCGACCAGCTATGAAAGCATCACATGCACACTAGAATGCTCATTAGAGGCATTAAGTCACTTGAGATCATTAAGATACATGCTATCTTGATGACTAGTTTGATACATGCATACTCTAATTAGGTGTAGACCTAATAATTGGTATTATATATGAAGAAGATCAATAAAGCGTACAGACTCCGCTTGCTATTATTAGTAGTAGGAATAAATATAACGGAAGATGTGACAGCTAAATAAGGTTAGACTTTAGAAACTTAGATCTCGAAACCCAAGTTTTTCAACTTTGGGCTTGTGTCTTGCGTTTTTTAACCCAAGCTTGTGGAAAAACTTGGAGTCAAAACCCAATCCATGTTTTTGCCCAGCCCGGCAGCATTTATGCCTGAAAATATGATTCGTAGAATAAAATCACATTGTACAAAAACATGTCATATTGTTTCTGGCGAAAGCTAAGAAAAAAGCACTTCCTTGCAAAATTGACCACTTAGGCTATTTCATAAGTCTTCAGCAGGTATAAATCGCCAACCCTGAAATCGATAGTACTTCTTATAGACATGGACAACAATGGAAATCATAATGTTGATAAATTCAGTGATGTTCATTTGTACGAATTGACAGGAAAAGTATAATTGGTGCACTTTCGCGATCAAATCAACATTAATTGCATATTTTACAAAGGAGTGACAATGCAAGAGTAGACGATTTTGATTAGTCTATGATTTCACGTCTTTAAGTTTCTTAGATATATACTCTACCACGTCTAGTTTGTAAAAGTTAGTTTGTTTTATTTAGTAATCTTAAGTTTCTAAGGTGCATTGAATAATTAGCTGTTTTTCTAGAGGAACTATAATAAAACTGCTCTAAAACCAGACTTTTAAGCAAGTTGATGCGCAGTCATGTTGATAGGCATCTTCATGTTTTATTGAAAGCAATCATAGAAGGTTCTACTATACATCAAGGATGTGTCACATCCATTATGGAAAATTGTCCACCTGTTTTAGTGAGTTTACATGGCTATCCATCACTTCTCTTGGAAAATGTGCAATCTCGTCCACATCGTAGGCTATACGAGCAATATGTGACTCTTCCTGCAAGTGTGAATGCATGATTTCACTTAGCTATCGCAGAACTACGGCTGGCTTGAAATTATTTTAAAAAGATCGTTGCTGATGTTGAATGCCCTTCACATGTACATCACAATCTTCTTCCCACGCTGCCATACTCCGAAAAATTTCCCCTTCCTGTCATATCTGACTCTATTCAAAAGCATTCATTTGTGATGGTCATGTCTCAGTTATGGTGCAGCGAATTTTAATCATTACTTGATGTTCATTTACTTTCATATCTGAAGTAACTATACATGTGACTTAATTTCTGTCTTGTTGTAGTTTCCCCCGCGATTCTCAGTACTGCCGGTAGTTGAAATAAGCGACATTATTATTATTGCTAACTAAACCAATAATCCTACTGTCTATAAATCGCTAACTAGAGAAGCATATGCGAAGGAAACTTTCAAGAATTAATCGCTACCAGCAATTATTAGTAGGCCTGGCATTCAGACTTGTGTTGGAATTGTAATTAAAAATGCAATTTTTTAAAAAAGAATGTTGCGATGAAACTAACTGATCGGAAAATGTAACTGAGAAAACTACCATTGCTTTTTTTACCCTCGAGGAAAGAGTAGCTAATTGATTCTTCTGGAAGCCATGGTTTAAATCAACTTAGATGTTAGCAGAGATGTAACTGCAATGCTGATAAACCTGATAAAGTCTCCTAGAATTTAAGCCTCGACATAGGCCTATCAGTTTTGTATCTTCAGTTTGAATGCTAGTAGAAATGTAAAGAGAAAACACCTGAAGGAAGAAGAAGAAAAATAAAAAGATGGTAATTTAATTTCAGTGCTACAGGTGTGGCTTGTTTTTGTGTTGGAACAACTGCTGTAATTAATCTAAGAATAGCACAGGAAAATATATGGTACACTGTAAACTGTCACCTACTAAAATCGAAGAAATCTGCATCCTGAAGCGCGACACACTAGAATTTTAGGAGGTTGCGTGAAATAGGATGTTGAAATACTAAAGAGAACAATAACCCTAGTGTGCTAGCCTCCTAAAACACTTTGCTTTAGGATTTTTTTATTAGTTGCGAATAGTGTCTTGCTTTAGTGTGTAATTTAGGAGGTGCTGGCACAGAGTGTAGGAAAACGTATTGTGTAATACCTGTAATTATCTAAAGCAACTGGAATGTAATTAAAGAAAAGGAAGCTATTTGTAATTGACTAATTGCAATCAGTTACATTTCATGAGTAGTTTACACAGGACTACTGGCAGTATTATATAGGATTGATGAAAAAGTTTTGATCGATGAAGTTTTAATCCTTGCTCCTTTGTTTCTCAACCTGTGAATTGCATGCTTTAGTCACATGCTACCTATATAAATGAAATCCTAAATTCCTCATGCTAATACGATTACTTTTTCGCATCCTTAGAGCTATGATTTAATATTCATCAAATTCTATCGGTCAAAGCTTTTTCATCAACCCAAACATGCAACTTAGTAAGTTCACGAATGACATGCCACCGTAGAAGTGCTATATTTTACACACTAAAACAGCTTTTGAAGCTGCCGACACATTGAACATGTTGCTCAGTAGAAAAGAGGAGATGCGAAATGCTGGAATAAAAAAAACATCAAAATCAAATATACTAAAAAACAAAATTTTGCCTTGAAACATTTCATAGGATAGTTTTTAACCCTTATCGGATCTGACCAAAGTCACGGCTCCAGAAGGCTCCGGCTCCACAGCCGCCGACATTCCAATCAGACTAAACTGAAAAAGTTTGGGAAAATGACGGGAGGGTTATTCATAAATATCTGCATATCAAGTGTGGCATAAAAGTATTTGAAAATCGTCAAGAGATCATCTTGTCATGAGAAATAATGTAGAAAAAAGCTCCCCAAAGTTTTGGTCGATGGTTTCTCAAACTAAAAGTAAGTAAAGTCAGAAGCCTTCGGCGTCCAGCGCCTTCAAACAGTCGATGGCAATGTTTCAACTTCAATTTACCATCGACCGTTCGAAGGCGCTGCACGCCGAAGGCATGTCTGACTTTACTTACTTTTAGTTTGAGAAGCCATCGAGAACACTAGATGGACCCGAATGTTAGTATGCATCTCCAGAATTAGTATCTCCATTAGTAAGATTCTCCAGAAGTTCTCTCCTTCAGTTGGAATTCTTCCATAGGATATTATTTTATTAGAATGAAAATAATACAGATGCATTTGAATATACATGTATGTGTGTACAATGCACATCCGCTACACTGTTGTCTTGCTAGGTGGACATGATTATGATATTACACAATAGACGATTGTTACAGAACTGTATGTTGATTACAAATTATAGACATTTTACAGTTTGCTTCGCCTCTATGCTCGATATTGCGTTTGGGTCACCATGCACTTACACTGTAGACTACGAAAGCTAATTAGTCTTCACAATAAAATCAGTTAGCTTCCGTAGTCTACATACACTGCAATACAGCTCCTACTTAGTCTTGCATCGAAATGCGATAAGCTTTCCAAAGAGTTCGAAGATCTCAAACAAGTTAATTACTCCAAGACCCAGCCACAAGCCTAGAAGTCCACCAACATCAGATAGATATTGCGTTGTTGGATATTCATATTCTTCTATGGTTCCACTAATAACTTCCGAAGTACGTGTTAGTTTTACAGTGGCATAATTTTTGTAATAGAAGTCTTCGGTGACATTTTCACGGATTCTTGCATTTGCTAGATTTTTCAAGGCACTCAATAATTTACGACTGCGATCTTGGTTCGCAACAGTTTGCCAGTTCATAGTGTTTCTGATGATGTCATAGTGAGTCTGCTTGCATCGAGGAATCAAATATTTCGAGCATTTGCTATTTATATAATTTTGATCCTTTATTTGATCTTCATACGTTTTGGTTACGTTATTCAAACATTTGACATTTTCTGCTATCTCTTCTGGTGTAAAGATTGACATGTTTAAGCACAATTTAGGAATCTTTAAAATACCACTGAAGTTTCCGGGTTTACTCACGATGTCGTAAGTGAGATCAAAAATAGGCAAGAAAGGATTATGACATCCACACCTACGTGTAAAGACTCGTTGTGAGATGAATTGACGACAAAGCTCATAACCACCATAATACAAACGAGAGGCTTCATAATATTGATCATACATCTTTGCTGAAAACCAATAATCAGCGCAATCTGATATCCTTCGAAAAGATTTTTCAGTAATTGTAAATTGCGACGCTGTACCAGCAAAAATATGATTACTTGGCTCAGATACTAACGAATGTTCTGGAGGATGAATGTATAATCTCATTTTTCTACTTTCATATCCGTGATTATATTTTCTATAACTCCATTCGTCCATCATCAGCATGACTTTGATCGTCTTGATATCGGAAATTTTTGGAACGCTTTCATTGTACGATGTATCAGTTATTTTTTCTAGTTGAATTGTATGGCATACGATTGGAAATCTATCGGTGTGAAGTAAAGTACTGATTATTCTCCCAAAGTCTTCGAATCCTCTGTATTTATCGTAATCCCCAGAGTATATTGCAAGATTTCGCTGTTGAATTATCATTTGAAAAGACGTGATGATGGGAGTACCATAGTGTGGATAAAAGTTGCACGGAGACAATGAAGACATCGTTAAATATTGATTTTTTATGTCAACATCGACAAACCCTTTATAGATTAAATTTTTGAAGTTGTATTCTTTCGCTTTCTGCAGCAGATCGTCCCATCTTTCAGTTGAATTAGTGACATTCCAGAATGCAATTGGATTCGTAGGATTACAAATAGTTATATGAGGCCATGTAAAGTTCTTCAACTCATGAGCTGTTTGAGTTAAAATAGGAGCTTTAATGAAACGTTGGGTTATACCAGTTATGCTCACAGTAAAACCGATGAAGCAAACAGCTGAAATGATGGCCCAATATCCTTTCCAAATAGTTGATTTTGTCAATGAAGCGCGATTAAGGCCATTAATATTCATGTTTGATAGTAATTCCGTCGCCATTTGAGCTGCTGTACCTTTAGATTTGTTTGTTAAAGTTGAATCACAGATGCACATAACAGGGTTGCAGGTTTGTTCTTCAGGCATTTTGAGCAGATAGAGAAATCACATCAACAGAAATGTACACACAACAGTTGATAAAGTTTTCGCAGTGTTAAATGAAAATACAAGACTTCAAAGCCTTGGTGAGAATCAAGACAAAACAATAAAATTGATGTTAGCCCAGTACATCACATAAAGCATGTCAATATATTTGATTTGATTTGAAGGCGTTAAATTAATTCTGAACGACGAATAATAGTGCACCCTTCTCTAACTATGCATGGCCTAATGCTCAATTAAATTTCTGCATTGGTAATCATTTCAAATGACAAGTAAAATGTTTAATGTGATAATAACTTTCAGGACATGTTGATAAAGCAAGCTAATCCCGTAATATTCGACATGTTGGATGAAATGAAAATCAATGTGTTTGTATGGTTTGTTTGATGTTTTATATGGTAGATGTGAATATGTTAAAGTTCTACTTTCCATGTGGGGAACCCAACTTGCTGATGTTGCAAACACAAAACTTTCCTTTCAATCCGTAAGGCCTTTTCGACTACCACCGGTTGTCTTTTTCAACGGAATGACAGAATGGTATGACATGCACACACTGTTGGACTTCAATCCATTGTCAATTATCGAAGGACATACTGGACTGTTGCACAATAAAATTCACTTTGCAATGTGGAACAGTAGCTCATCAAGATCAAAAGAATAGATCTGACTAACAAGAGCGAAAGCAGACAAATGACATGGAAAAATGCCAAACGAGAATAAATTAATAGCCAGAAATGCTTGGACAATACTGAAAAGGTTTTGAATATAGGCCTAGTAGAACACATGAACTAGTGAATTGACATGTTGATGGAGAAATAAACTAAAAAATCACAACACTGATAGCAAAAAGACAATATAACAAAAGAATCAATGGATAACATAAAAAATAAAAAATAGATAAATTAGAGCAATGAATAAAAAAAGGAAGGAAATAAGAAAAAGAAGAAAATTGACGATGATAAAACACAAATAACGTGAAAGAAACCAACAAAACATTTAACAAAAAAGTTTGTTTTCTTTCACGTTATTTGTGTTTTATCATCGTCATTTTCCTTCTTTTTCTTTTTTCTTTCCCTCTTTTATTCATTGCTTTAATTCATTTTTTTGTTTTTTGTCCACTTTACTGCAAATTACGAGCGTCAGGATCAGCTATCCACCACCACGGTGACGCACTGTGTTTATCGATCTTTCACGGTTGCCTGAAGAATGCGTTATTCCAATTGGCTCGCTCAGTTGACGTGCTGCTGTACTGAATACTGTTATTGTATATGCTACATAAATAATATTTTTTGCTTTTCTGGATGTTTCGTAATTACTAGCAACATCTGACTCGCGATTATTCTTTATACAGGAATTACAGGACATCAACTGTAGAAACTGAATTTGAGACAAAAATCCTAAATTGCATTTCAGCGCGATTAAATAGACACGCTGTTGCGTATCCATATTTAAGTATTTAAATAAGTCTTAGGGGTGAGCGCTTACATGCAGTCCGCGATAAGTAAAGGTTGAGAAACACTGTTCTAAACATAGGAAAAGCATGTTTAAGACACGAAATGTGCCCTAGGTCACTCTATTTGGGGCATAGATAGTTTTAAAATTATCGTTCTCAGACATTTATTTGTAGGTATTTTATTAGATATCTACCTGATCTGACTTATCTATGTTAATCTTCATCCAGTCGCCTTGGTAACGCTCTATGTTTTTAGCATTAATATCTTGCCTTCAGGGCAAGGAAATTAACCTAGATAGAACTTCAGGATATTGAAATAGCATCACAAATGAGAATGGTATTCTCTAACTAGCGGATTGAGAATATCTATACGATTCTTTGACATAGCTCGTGAAATTATATATATCTTTCAATATATATATATATACAAGGTGTTTCAAAAGTAGGCTAACAGTTGATTTTGCCCATAGAAATTGACAATACCATAGAAAGTCCTAGAATGGTAATTGCATGAAAATAATGGCACACTCCGGGGGAACTTAGTTGGGGCAAAAAGCAAATTTTGCGAGCTGGCTTTCTTGTTTTCGGGTTGGCATTTTTAATTATCAAGTCAATTTGTAATGTGGATTGCTGCCCCTTGTCCAAAGATCATGTACACAAAAGCAATAATAAATTTACAAAATACTGCAGCGACAGGATGACAAAGAAGAAAATCCTTTAAAACGTTCTCTACGTTCATCATTTTGAAATATCGCTCCCATAATCTATCAAGAGTATAATCAGACACATCTGCAACTTGTAATGTCGATTTACAAAACATGCATTACTCCAGCTTGAAATCATATGCCAATAAACCTTCGGGTATTCAGTTTACTTTGAAGGGTTCCCCTGTTCTTTACATTTGAACAATTTTCAAAATTTTCGCATGCTTTCGAATATCAGCTGCCAAAATATCATCAGACTATTTTACTAAAGGGGGGTTTACACGATCAGATAAATCCGCCGATTTATCCGCGGATAAATCGGCGCAGAAACAGGAAGGGCGTTCACACGGCAGATAAATCTGCTGGCTCCTCGGATGGCAAATCGGCTGAGAAGTCTGCTACGATCCAACATGTTGAATATTTTCATCAGATTTGCTTCCGATTTGCTTTCGTTCTCTCTCGTGATTGGCCCACTGGTGATGCAGACGTCACCTTTAGTTGTTCAGAGGCTTGCACCATGGATTTCCGAAACTTGCGACAAATGCCATGACAACCGACCGTGCTTCTACGACATCGAATACAATTGCATTGATTGCGAAGAGGAAGAATGGCTGACAAGATCGTGAATTGGGGGCAGGATGCCATTGAATTTCTGATCGAAGAATATAAGAAAAGGCCATGCCTATGGAAGATTAAATCCAAAGATTATCACAACCGAATAAAGAGGACAGATGCTTTGGAATCTCTATCAAAGGCCGTCCAAGAATTTGAAGACCCAACATCTGGGCTTAAAGTGATGAGCAGTGTTAAAACGGTGGAAGTCCTAAAAAAGAAAATTGACAACCTACGATCTACCTTCAGGCGCGAACATGGCAAGGTGAAGGCATCCACCAAGTCAGGTATTGGAGCCGAAGAAGTATATGAACCTTCTCTATGGTACTACCAAAACCTTTTATTCATCGGTGAGATGGAGGAGGCAAGAGGAAGTAGCTGAGAAAGTCGCTGAGAAATCTGCTTATTTCTCGGTCCGTGTGAACGCGCTTAGAATCGGAGGATAAATCTGCCGATTTATCCGCGGATAAATCGGCGGATTTATCTGATCGTGTAAACCCCCCTTAAGTCATTCAATGATTGATTGAAAAGATCCAGCGACATTCTACTTATCTGAGAAATGATTGTAGGTAAAGAAGCTTTCAGTGTGTCTATTCCAGAAAAGCACTAGATCTCTTAACCGCTTGACCGAGAATTATCCAATAATTAGAAATTTCATCTGTGAATTCTGGAGATGTTCTTCCAACCAGTACAGCGACCACTTTCAATATGACTCTGGGAACCAAATTTTAATTCGTATTCCAGTGTTGAAAAGTTGTATAATAGTTGTAAATGACTGGCACAAATAGACACAGTATATTAATCCATGGAATAGTAAGCTACTTCACATGATACAATAACACCATCTCACTAAAATTCTCTTCATGAAGATCCTGTAATTTGCTGTCAACAACTTCCACAACCAATTTGGCATATACATGTAGTTTGACTATGATATAATGTTTTAGATCGAATCTGATCTACAAACCATAGATTTTTCCATGTGCCATCATTGTACATAGGCAAGATATCAAACTTCCATTCTAGTGTACTATTATCTACTTCTATGATTTTGCCCTAGGAAATCTATGTTGACCGTTCTATTGGCGATTTACACCTGAATCAGTCGATGGATATCCATGATCAGTCCAACATGAGCCATAGACTTCGAAGTAATTGCTACTATCATTTAGAAGTCTATGCAGTAGCATTCCATTGGCAAAGGAATTTTGAAATCTATCATGGACAAGATATAGCACCAATCTGACATTACGTACATGGATATGTTCAATTAATTTGATTTGAATCAAACACTGTTAGTTTGACTTGAAGTGAATTAAACAAGCTTGAAGCTTTTTGAATTTTCTGCTTCTGTCATGTCAGGTCATCTAAAAGATGATCAGAGAAAATGGATTTTGAAATCCTTTTGGAAAAACAAGAATGCTGAAAAGGTGCGAATGGAATGGAGAGATGCCTTTCACAGCAATCCTCCATCAAGATTTGCTATTTATCGCATTCGAGATAAATTTGAAAAGACCGGTTCGGTAGAGAATGCACCGAAGTCAGGACGCCCTCGATCAGTTTCAATAACATCAAACGAGGAGCTAGTGGCCCAAACATTTGTTCAAAGTCCGAAGAAGTCAACAAGAAGAGCCTCATTGGAGTTGGACATTTCTCTAAGCTCTACTTGGAGACTGATGAGGAAAGTTGAGTTGAAACCATACCGACCCAGACTGTTGCAGCACCTTCTACCGGATGATGCTGAACGACGCTTGCAGTTTGCTGTGCTCATGTTGTCGGAAATTCGGGAGAACCCAGATTTGCTTGACAAGATAGTTTGGTCTGACGAAGCCAGTTTCAAACTATCAGGTCACGTAAATAGACATAACTGTGTCTACTGGTTCCCTGAAAATCCGCACATGGTATCAACAAATGAGCTGAACCAGCCTGGCTTAACCGTCTGGGCCGGTATGTCAAGCAACGGTGTGATTGGGCCAGTATTTTTTGAAAGAACTGTGACGGCTGAGGTGTACCTTCAAATGCTCCAATCCTTTGCGATTCCTGAGATGCAGTCATTGAACAACTTCAATGAGCTGTACTTTCAGCAGGATGGTGCACCAGCGCATTTTGCAGTGAGTGTCAGAAGCTATCTGAATGACACTTTTCCAGGAAAGTGGATCGGGAGATGTGGTAGCATCCTTTGGCCTCCTCGCTCTCCCGATCTTGTTTACATGGTTACAACTACTGTCTTGTTTACATGGTTTCCTAATATTTTTTTTTGATAGATGTTGGATAGTTATTCGACTTCTCATGATCGGTATAGATTCAAATTGGGTTGTAGTGAAATATGTAGGCATGAAAACACTGGAGATCATGAGATATTTTAATATGATTTACGCGATGTCAAAGAGTATTGAATTTTTGCCCCTTACGAATACAAGGCATATTAGCTATCTGTGGCATCGTGAAAAAGATTATTATGACATAGCTTATTAATCTATAGCATTAAGACATAGCTTTTCAAGGCCAATTTCTACTGTTAGCCTACTTTTGAAACACCTTGTATATATATATATATATATATATATATATATATATATATATATATATACAAGGTGTTTCAAAAGTAGGCTAACAGTTGATTTTGCCCTAGGAAATCTATGTTGACCGTTCTATTGGCGATTTACACCTGAATCAGTCGATGGATATCCATGATCAGTCCAACATGAGCCATAGACTTCGAAGTAATTGCTACTATCATTTAGAAGTCTATGCAGTAGCATTCCATTGGCAAAGGAATTTTGAAATCTATCATGGACAAGATATAGCACCAATCTGACATTACGTACATGGATATGTTCAATTAATTTGATTTGAATCAAACACTGTTAGTTTGACTTGAAGTGAATTAAACAAGCTTGAAGCTTTTTTGAATTTTCTGCTTCTGTCATGTCAGGTCATCTAAAAGATGATCAGAGAAAATGGATTTTGAAATCCTTTTGGAAAAACAAGAATGCTGAAAAGGTGCGAATGGAATGGAGAGATGCCTTTCACAGCAATCCTCCATCAAGATTTGCTATTTATCACATTCGAGATAAATTTGAAAAGACCGGTTCGGTAGAGAATGCATCGAAGTCAGGACGCCCTCGATCAGTTTCAATAACATCAAACGAGGAGCTAGTGGCCCAAACATTTGTTCAAAGTCCGAAGAAGTCAACAAGAAGAGCCTCATTGGAGTTGGACATTTCTCTAAGCTCTACTTGGAGACTGATGAGGAAAGTTGAGTTGAAACCATACCGACCCAGACTGTTGCAGCACCTTCTACCGGATGATGCTGAACGACGCTTGCAGTTTGCTGTGCTCATGTTGTCGGAAATTCGGGAGAACCCAGATTTGCTTGACAAGATAGTTTGGTCTGACGAAGCCAGTTTCAAACTATCAGGTCACGTAAATAGACATAACTGTGTCTACTGGTTCCCTGAAAATCCGCACATGGTATCAACAAATGAGCTGAACCAGCCTGGCTTAACCGTCTGGGCCGGTATGTCAAGCAACGGTGTGATTGGGCCAGTATTTTTTGAAAGAACTGTGACGGCTGAGGTGTACCTTCAAATGCTCCAATCCTTTGCGATTCCTGAGATGCAGTCATTGAACAACTTCAATGAGCTGTACTTTCAGCAGGATGGTGCACCAGCGCATTTTGCAGTGAGTGTCAGAAGCTATCTGAATGACACTTTTCCAGGAAAGTGGATCGGGAGATGTGGTAGCATCCTTTGGCCTCCTCGCTCTCCCGATCTAACTCCGATGGACTTTTTCTTTTGGGGCGTTGTAAAGGAGAAAGTGTACGGACGAAAACCTCACACACTTTCTCAACTCCGCTCCTACATCACAGATGCCTGTCAAGAGATCAGTGATGACAGGAACTTATGCAGAACTGTGTGCCACAGTGTGGCCGAAAGACTACAAGAATGTGCCGATGTCCATGGTGGACATTTTGAGCATTTGCGTTCGTGAATTTTTGCAACTTTAAGTTGATTAATTTTTTGATATGTTGAATAGGCCTTGGTTATTCATTTGTTCATTTTTTTGTTAGGAAACCAAGCAAACAAAATGGTAGTTGTTTTAATGTTAATACCTTTATTAATTTCAGCCTCCTCTAGGCCATCGTCAGAAGCTTCTGACGATGGTCTAAGAGGAGGCTGGAATTAACAAAGGTGAAGGACATTTGGATGTCAGCTGTTCTTCCTTCTTCGCCTCCCTGTCTTGTGTTGACGACAGCGTCTTCGTGCACCAGGCTGAGGGGCGCGGAGGACATTCGAATGTCAGCTGTTCTTCCTTCTCCGCAGTAACACTGAAACAACTACTATCTTGTTTACATGATTTCCTAATAATTTTTTTTTGATAGATGTTGGATAGTTATTCGACTTCTCAAGATCGGTATAGATTCAAATTGGGTTGTAGTGAAATATGTAGGCATGAAAACACTGGAGATCATGAGATATTTTAATATGATTTACGCGATGTCAAAGAGTATTGAATTTTTGCCCCTTACGAATACAAGGCATATTAGCTATCTGTGGCATCGTGAAAAAGATTATTATGACATAGCTTATTAATCTATAGCATTAAGACATAGCTTTTCAAGGCCAATTTCTACTGTTAGCCTACTTTTGAAACACCTTGTATATTATGAATTAATTAACGCTTGATTTTCGAGGGAGTTATCTATGTTAATGCCCGAAGGCCGAAGGCCTGAGGGCATTAACTTGATAACTCCTGAGAAAGAATGCGTTAGTTATTTTATATCCCTATCTGTGTAATGGTTAAAAAGGCTCGTAGATTTCTATTCTCTCAGGGCGTTATTTAGATAATGCCCGAAGAGAATAGAAATCAATTTATAAGCAATAAGTTTTCAAAAAATCATTCTTTGTCATTCATTCTACAAACAAACACGATGAATTTCGATGACATGATATTCAACCCACTTGTTGATTATTCAACTAAATTTGTTAGAAATTTTGATCCAAATTGCTTGTCAAAAGAAGACGTTGAAAATATGCTGGGAAATAATATCAATTTGCAAGACCATCTTAGTTCTTTTCTTGATTCAAATTCCAATGCTGACATTCATCAAGAACATCTTAGTTCTTTTCTTGATTCAAATCCCAATGCTGAAATTCAACAAAATCATCCTAGCTCTTTTCTTGTTTCAAATCCCAATGTTGACATTCATCAAGAACATCCAACCACATCAAGATTCGCAACTGTTCACGATGTCGATGCAATGAACGACGATTTTCAATCCGAATCTTTGAAGAGACGAAACAAATGGGTTCACAATGTATTTTCTGCCTGGTACCTTGAAAAATTAAAATCAGGAGAAATTATTGACATCAACAACAGACAAGTTGCAAATTACACTGATTTAGAAGTAAACGAGCATTTATCCAAGTTCATTCAAGAAGTACGGAAGAAGGATGGGAGTTTCTACCCTCGAGACACTTTGATTTCAATTGCTGCAGGGCTCCAGAGCATAATAAGGGAAAAGAGACCAGAAGTGAATTTATTTAATTCTCATCAGACAAAGCGTTTCACGGATTCACTTGATACGTCGATGAAGAATTCAACCAGATCTCTTCCACCAAAGGAGAATGATACCCACAAACCTTTATCAGTATTTGAAGAAGAAAACCTTTTTGACTCGAATGTGTTCAAAACAGACAACCCAGATGGATTGATAAGAGCTCAGTTTTATCTGAATTGAATACCTTTCGCTCTGAGGGGGTGGGGGGTGAAGAACAGACTTATTTAAAAATTCATCAGTTCCGAGTTGAGTCGAGAAATGGATTGAAATGCCTCATTTATACTCCTATCACAGGCAAAACATGCAACGGAGGCTTGAAAGACAAAAGGAAAAGTGCCGGTGAACGTTTGTATTTTGATGATGCCAATGACAAATTGAATCATATTGAACTTTTTGACAAGTTTTTGACCGTGCGACCACCAAATGTAGAGCGGTTCTATCTGTACACATCAGTAATGGGAAGAAGACCGTTCCAGGACACCGAAAAATTCAGAATAATTGGTATTTTTAAAAACAACTAAATTCATGAATTTTAACCATTTTTTCAGGTTTTTAAGATCTAAATTCATAAATTTAGTCCATTTAAAAAGTACCATTTTTTGAAAAATTGGTATTTTTAAAAACGACTAAATTCATGAATTTTAACCATTTTTCAGGTTTTTAAGACATAAATTCATAAATTTAATCCATTAAAAAGTACCATTTTTTGAAAAATTGGTATTTTTAAAAACGCCTAAATTTAAGAATTTTGGTCATTTTTTCAGGTTATGAAGACCTAAATTCATAAATTTAGGCGTTTTTAAAAATACCCAATTTTTCAAATTTTTCAAAATCTCAAATTTGAGAATTACAATTTTTCTCCTCAAAATCATGACCGTTCCAGGACACCGTAAAATCATAAAAGTTAAGAATCTCAAAAATGAGATTATGATTATTTTACCTTGAAAATCATGACCGTTCCAGGACACCGTAGAATCAAAAAAGTGAAGAATCTCAAATTTGTGATTATGATTATTTTCTCCTCAAAATCATGACCGTTCCAGGACACAGCATCAAAAAAATTGGTATTTTTAAAAACGACTAAATTCATGAATTTTATCCATTTTTCAGGTTTTTAAGACCTAAATTCATAAATTTAGTCCATTTAAAAAGCACCATTTTTTGAAAAATTGGTATTTTTAGAAACGCCTAAATTTAAGAATTTTGGCAATTTTTTCAGGTTATGAAGACCTAAATTCATAAATTTAGGCGTTTTTAAAAATACCCAATTTTTCAAATTTTTCAAAATCTCAAATTTGAGAATTACAATTTTTCTCCTCAAAATCATGACCGTTCCAGGACACCGTAAAATCATAAAAGTTAAGAATCTCAAAAATGAGATTATGATTATTTTACCTTGAAAATCATGACCGTTCCAGGACACCGTAGAATCAAAAAAGTGAAGAATCTCAAATTTGTGATTATGATTATTTTCTCCTCAAAATCATGACCGTTCCAGGACACAGCATCAAAAAAATTGGTATTTTTAAAAACGACTAAATTCATGAATTTTATCCATTTTTCAGGTTTTTAAGACCTAAATTCATAAATTTAGTCCATTTAAAAAGCACCATTTTTTGAAAAATTGGTATTTTTAAAAACGCCTAAATTTAAGAATTTTGGTCATTTTTTCAGGTTATGAAGACCTAAATTCATAAATTTAGGCGTTTTTAAAAATACCCAATTTTTCAAATTTTTCAAAATCTCAAATTTGAGAATTACAATTTTTCTCCTCAAAATCATGACCGTTCCAGGACACCGTAAAATCATAAAAGTTAAGAATCTCAAAAATGAGATTATGATTATTTTACCTTGAAAATCATGACCGTTCCAGGACACCGTAGAATCAAAAAAGTGAAGAATCTCAAATTTGTGATTATGATTATTTTCTCCTCAAATCATGACCGTTCCAGGACAGAACATCAAAAAAATTGGTATTTTTAAAAACGTCTAAATTCATGAATTTTATCCGTATTTCAGGTTTTTAAAATATGAGATATCTAAAATTATGTGTCTAAAAATATTTCTTTAAAAATGGAGGAAACAAAAGTGGAAGAAACCGCAAGAATATATCCTTTGTTATCACAATTAAAAACAAGTGAAATGGACATTGAAAAACATAAAGACAGAGTACGTTATATGAAAAATAAGGAAACGCAATTATTATTAAGATTAGAGAATTATGATAAATTAAGAAAGAGATGGTCTAAAGTTAAGAATGTAACACAAGGAATTGGCATATTCTTAACAATAAGTCTAGGTGCTTTAACAATTGTTATATCTTCTGGTGTTCTTACAATTCCTGCTGTTGCTACTGCTTTAACAGGTACGGGTGTTTTTACAACTTCACTTGCTACAATGTTGGATAATACTTTGATAACTAAGAAACGAAAATCATTAAAAACTAAGCATTTACATATTAAAGAAGTCTATGACAAATTGCATTACTACTTTCAAAGAGTATGTGATGATAATGTTATTACGTTAGATGAGATTGAAAAATTTGATCAAATAGCTAATGAAGTAAATCAAATATCATTTCAATTACAGTCAGAAAAAGTTCATGACAAGAATAAACAGGATGGCAAAATTTCTAGTGATGGTGAAATTTCTAATGAAGAAAATAATGAAGATTTTTTAGGAGAGCTAAAACCTTTAAGCGAAAATTTAAGCTAAACTTTATTAAACAAAACTTAAAACGAAAAGATGTCAGACGCCAAAGCAATAAAAAAATAATTTGCTCAGTAAAATGTTTTTGTTGTATTCCAATGTTACCACAAAATTCAAATATTATATTTTAAAAATGGATAGAATTAAAGCTGATAATCAAAAAAATATATATATAAAAAATATGAAAAATATAATATAAAAAATGGATAAAATTAGAGCTGATAATTTTAAAAGAATAAAACAATTAGAAAAGTTAATAAAACAAAGAAATATTATGAAAGAAAATCATCTTCAACATAGAATGAAAAAAGCTGGTGTTCAATCTGATATGTTTGACAAAGTAAAATTAACTGAAGAAGTAAAAACTGATTTTGAAAAAACAATGAAACCATTTAAAACTCTTGAAAAAGAACTTACAAATAATGAAAAACAAATTAATATAACAGATCCAGAACACAAAACTATAAAAACTATATTAGATGACTATGGATTACTAGAATCAAACATTAATAAGAAATTACCAAAATCTATGCAATTTGAACATTCTATTTCATTTATAGATGGAAAAACAATACCTAGATTTTATCTCGGACAAAAAGAAATATTTCCACAACTTTTTCGAGGTTTAATTTTTTTCACCAGATAAATCGCCTTTTAGCTTAGATAGAAATTTTGTTGATCTTTTAAGAGGAGCAGATTTAAAAAATTATGCTGTAGAAGATCTCATAAAATATAAATCTTTGTTAGATAGAGTTGGCGCAGTAAAATCTCTTAACGGTTATGAACAAAATTTAATATCAACAGGAGTTAAAGTAGGAAAAGGTTTTAAAACAGAAACAACTGTATTTTTACCAGATGATCCACAAGAATTACTAAATAGATTAAATATTCTAATATCTGCGATAAAAGAAGGACATAATTCTAGTGTCAATGAAATTCATGCTATATTGAAAAGACTGTTAGAAAAGAAGATTCTAAATGAAGAGGATTATAAAAGTATAGCTGAAATATGTTTTTTTTAATTTTTATAAAAAAATGTTTATTTAAAATTTTAACTAAAAAATGTCTTCAAGATAATTATCATCAGCAGATTTATACAAAATTAATAATCATTTAGCAAATCTAACAGAGATTTTGGATTCTTCAAAATTTAGTACGACGTTAAAAATTATAACAACTACTTCATCACACACTTGTAACTTAGAACCCATTCTACATTTGGAACAAAATAAAAATCATCAAATTCCATTGACTAGTTTCTCCACATTTAACACTATTCAAAATGTTATAAAAGATGTGAATGATCAATTTAGATATTCTACTGATAAAGGTAAAACATGGAAAATACTAACTTTTCTTCCTGGTTCTTACGAAGTTGAATCAATATCAAATGAAATTAAGAGACATTTAGGTACACCATTTAAAGAAAAGAAACAACTACATTTTGCAGTTGAACCGGCAGTTAATAAATTTTCTCTTACATTAGACGAAAATCATCAAGTTGATTTTAATCATGATAGATCATTGTCAAAGCTATTAGGATTTAATAAACAAACCTATAGTCAAGGTTATCATTTAGGTGAGAAGATTCCAAAAATAACTGAAATAAATTCAACTGTTGTACATTGTGACATTATTGAAGGAGGATATATAAATGGTAAATTGTCAAATTTAATATTCAGTTTTCCAGCTTTTACTGTACCCATTGGTTATAGATTAAATGTAATTCCACAAACATTAATATATTTTCCTATTACAAGAAAAGCTATTAACAGTATTAACATTAGAATCACTGATGAGAAAGAACAAGAAATAAATTTTGGAGGTGAAGAGATAATGATAGATCTTTTGGTTAGAGAAGTTTAATTTTCTTCTTCTTTAAAAATAAAAATAAAAATTTCTTATTAAAAATGAGTGAATTTCCCCCATTAAATAAAAAAAATTTAATTTAATAATCATCCAAATTTATCTAATAAAGTTTTGTCAGTTATTTGTGGAAGATCGGGTTGTGGAAAAACGTATCTACTATTTAAAATTTTAACGACTCCAAATTTTTTGGATTATAACAATCTCATAATTTATACAACAACAGCAGAACAACCCGTCTATCAATTTTTAAAATATGGATTTGAAAATAATCTTAAAAAACAGCAATTGCTTCATTATTCAAAGAATATGAAAAATCTGAAGATGAAGAAGAAATAAGTTCGTGGTGTGAAGAAGCAGCAAAAAATAATCAGTTAGTGGAATCCAATAAAAATAAGCATATAAAGATACAATTAATAGATGATAGTGGTAATATGCAAGATCCTAGTAAACTAGATAAAACAATGAAACATTGTGTTGTGTTTGATGATTGTCTTAATGATAGAAATCAGTCAGTTCAGAGAAATTATTTCACAAGAGGTAGACATAACAACTGTAGTGTTTTTTATTTAACACAAAGTATGTATTCATTAGACGGAAGTGTTATTAGAAAGAATGAAAATATATTTATGCAATTTGAAATAAAAGCAAGAAACTTAAGTGATTTGTTAAGAGATTTATGTATAAGAGATAAAGATAAATTTAAACAATCGTGTAACAATGCTTGGTCAAAAGATTATGGCTTCATTACAATTAATATTGATAAAAAAATTCATGATAGAGTTATAGAAAATATTTTCGCGGAGTGATAATTTTTTTTCTAGACTGATTTAAATAATAAAATTTTTATTCTTGACTGATTTAAATAATAAAAATTTTTTTTCTAGACTGATTTAAATAATAAAAAATTTTTTCTAGAGGGATTTAAATAATAATAAATAAACTTTAAAAAGGTAAAGTAGTTATTCCATCAGGTAATTCTTTTCTTTTATCATCAAATGGATCTAATGCTAATTTATGTTCCTCTTTTACATACATTTTATGTTTCTTTGAATTAAGTATATAATTACATGCTATTTTTATTTCATTATTAAATATTGTATTCTTACAATCTTGAAATGTTATTTGGTTAGCCACTGATGCCTTTGAAATTCCTTTTAATGTTTTATGTGTTTTAATATTATTAGTTGTGTTATAACAATAACATTTAGATTTTAAAAATATAGCTTCTGTTATGAAATCTTCATTTCCTTCTAGTTCATCTTTTACTTTACATAAATCAGAAGGATGAGTGATATCTTTTATTTTATTACTTTCTTCATCAAGTGAAGAATGATATGGTATTGTTAATTCTAAGAAAACGGAATCCGTATCTGTAAAGTGTAATTTATAGTTTTTGCCATAAGCAGGTGCTAAATAATCACATATAAATCTATACATAAATAGTTTAGCTAATTCTAATTTAGTGAATCCAATAAAATTGAACTTATCATGTTTTACGCTGATTCGACGTAAATGTTCAGCACACAGATTATCAATAAATCTAGTAGTTCTTTTATATGTAGGTTTCCTTGTTAAATTTTGAAACCTATCTTTATCATAAACTATTTCAATATTTTGTCTATTTCGCACATTTTCTAAAGTCTTGCCATAAAATGCATTATTCATTGATTTAAAGAACACGTTTCCAAAATCATCTTTATTTCTTTTAGCTATTTTACGTTTTTCAATATTGAACTCTATATAACTTTTTAACCACCTAGATTTTTTATACACTAGTTTTCGATGTATTTTAGTGAGAATCATTCCGTGTTCTAAATGCCAATCTAGCATTCTTCCTTCAACAACATACTTCCCTTTATTACTTTGTGTTAACATAAATTTTTTTGTTGGTCTGTATTTCTTGGGAATTAGAGATTTTTGATAATCTGAAAAATATTCTATATTGGGAATTTTGTTTTCAGGACAGAAAGGAAAATATTCTGTTTTATCTTTTATTTCATCAGGATATACTAAATCAACTTCATATATATAACCATGATTATAATTTCCATCATATGCTTTTTGATAATCAAGAATATTGCACCATGACATTTCACCTGTTGGTAATTCTTGTATCATGCAAGAAGAATATAAGCTATTAAAATCATAATATAACAGATAGTTTTCTCTCATGAATTCATCAACTGCTGCTTGACTCTCTTCATTTGACATACGTCCTTCTATATTTTGATCAAACAATTCTATAAACTGATCGCTTTCTTCTGGCGATAAAGGTTTATATATTCCATAATCATCAGGATTTACTTTTTTATTGTAACACTGTACATAACGATTACCTAAAACTGATGAAACACCACCTCTAATACCAGATTCAAAAAATAATAATTTATCATATGTATTTTCTTTATAATGTTTAAGTTTTACACCAGTATGTTTTAATCCTGCTAACCATGTTAAACCTGGTGTAGAATAACAATAGCATGGATCTATTCCATAATATTCTAAACACATGTCACCAAAGTTTTCAAAAAGATCAGTAAGGATTAATACATCTATCTGAAGATATTTCATTGTATAATCATACATTGTTCTACAATTTAACTCTCTCCAATTCTTTTCAGCTTCTGCATAATCGTCTTCAGATAATTGTGATTGTTTTAATGTTGATTTAAATGTATTTATTAGAGGAAGGTTTGTCCTTTCACTATTTCATTTATTCTATTTATATCACCAGTTAAATATTCATACGGAAATATGTCTTTTAAAGGTTTTAAATTGTATTTATTTAATATTTTACATTGTTCAGGTTTCAAAGTTTTTCCCATAACATCTAATGAATAAGGAGTAAAAAATCTAAATGCATCTAAAATTCTAATACAACCTAATTGCATTGAAAGATGCAATGCAATTCTTCCTGTTTACATAGTACATTTATTTGTTGTTGTAATTTTTCAGATGAAAATAAATCTTTCATTACTAAATGGAAATTATATTTAGAACCATTGTAGAAACATAAAGGAACAAAGTTATATTTAAATTTATTAGCATTAAGATTACAAGAATTATGTGTTGCACCTCTATATAATCCATTTAGATGATCATGATCTTTTACTTTATCAATATATCTACCCCTGCCAGTTTCATAATTATTTGTAAATTCTTTTCCACAGTAATAACAATTTTTTTCATAAGCAAAATTATTTTTTTCTTCATCAGTTAATGGAAGCATTGGTATATTTGTTTCAAGCAATTGTGAAAAACGACCTTGTAATTCTTCTACTTTCTTTGTAAACATTTCTGAACTATCTTCACCATAGTATTGATAATATTCTGATTTAAATAATTCAGGATAATTTGAATGAATGTACATTCCCCAACATAATGGTTTTTGTTCAAATAAATATTTTTCTTTACTTTGTTCAGGTGCACTTTTTTCATATTTACCATTATGAGAATTTTGTGTTATGTTAACATTATATGCTTCGAAATCACAATAAATAGTAAATGGTACTTTATTTTTCAAATAATGTCTATTATATATTAAATAATTATCTTTAGGAAAAGTATTTTCAACTGCTTCATTTTGTTGACAATTCTCCAAATGTCTATTCATTTCTTCTTTAGTTCTAAAGCTCGTCATACATTGGAGACAGGGAAAATTAGCATTATCTGAAGTTTTTGTAAATATAGAAACATCTTTACACAATATAAAATGATCCTGATAAAATAATATATTCGCTTGTGCTGATTGTTGTGTTTGCTTTAATTTTTCAAATTTATCTTGATATATTTCATGTGTTAAATCGATATATCTTTACAAATCTTTTTCAGACTGTTGATAATTTTGATTTAATATTTCTAACTGTTGTTCATATTCTTTATTATTATGTTCTTTATATTGTTGTTGACATTTTTTAAAACATTCATTTATTTTTTGATTTTGAAAACGCCTTTGATAGATATCACTTTGTATATAAAGAATAACACCAAGGTATTCATGATGACCCGATATATTTCGCCGGTTCTAGACGTGGGACACACCGGAATGAATGCTGACAGAAGCGTAGTGAACATCGTTATAGGTTAACACGTGACAAGAAGTAAAAATGAATTCTAAGGTAGAAAATAATGTAAATGCGGATAATACTGATAGACAGAGTGCAGAGTAATACATATAAAAGCACAAAAAGGGAGAAAGAAGCTAAAGAAAACACCAGAGAAGTCACCAAGGCAGCAGTAATGACAGTTTCTTTTTGAATGCACAAGTCAGGTTGTTTTACACTGATAAAAAGTGCTTCCAAGACACACATTTTGATTGGTTTCATTTAATTCTTTATTGTCTTTATTTAATTCTTGAATCGTTTCTATCTTATTTTGATATTTATGGTGACATTCTTGTAGTAACATTTTTGATTGTGGAAAATAATCTATTTTACATTTTGATAAAATTTTATTGAAATTTTGTAATTTTTGTTGATATTCTAAAGATAAAGATGAAAAATTGGAATCATAATCATAATTAAAATTACGTCCTTTATAGTTACTATGATTAATCATTTTTGGTGATAATGTTTTAACAATTTCAAATTTTTCAGTACATATTTTATTCCCTTGGTAAAAAATATTATGATGCATGTAATTTCCTCTATCGTTATATACTATTTCTGATGGACATAAATTTTTATTATTAAAATAAAATTTTTTTGAATCTGAGTAAAATGGAGTAATATCACCAATAGAAACATAATTCACATTTAATTCAAAAACATTTACTTCTATTACATTTTTATTCTTTTTATGAAACTTTATTAGCCTATTATAATCATATGGAAATTCATCTAAGCCGTCAGAGAGATCAAATTCCTTTATAGATTCTTGTTTATTATAATGACTTAGTCTTTCTTTGTGATATTCTGCAGGATGTGAATGTGCTATAATACTCCACAGAAAACAACGTTCATCTTCATTTTTTATGTTGATTACTTGTGGTGAACTGAAAGGTAAAGGAACATAACTACCACCAGTATTATTTTTATATTTATCAATTACTATTTTCTTAGATAGTATTTTAACAAATTTCCAGCCAGATTCACGTACTGGGATTCAATTATGCAATTTTCTGATTTATTCATCATCGATTCAAAATATGGGTTGTATATCATTTACATTATGAATTTCTTGTGAATTTGTAAAATGTCCTTGTATTATTTCTTCAGGATTTCCATCAGGTCCATTTTTTGTATAAAGTACTTCTACATTCATATAACATTTGAAAGATTTCTTAAATATTTTGAAAAAGTTTGTTAATACATTATAAAAAGTTTTATCGGTTTCATTATGTTCAACAGATTCATTAAATAAATATTTTGTATCTGTTACAGCTTCATCAAATTCATCTATTTCGTAAAATTCATCAGTATCACTAAATAAATATCTTCCATCTGGTACATGTTCATCTTCACTATTAAAAACTTTTTTATATTCCGAATGTGAATAATCATCAAATATTTTTTTAATTTTCATATCAGTAGGCAATGTTTCTAGATAGTTTTTATAATTATTTAATTTTAATATATTTCCTTCATCAACTCGATCTACATTTTGTAAATGCAATTTACTTTGTAAATGAGATTGATAACTTCTTTTTGTTTGCAACTTTCTTTTACATAAGACACAATAAAACTTTTCCATTTTTTGTTTTTTTAAGAAAAAATCTATGTTTTAATTTTAGATGTAAACATTCTAGTATCAAGGTCTTGAGAGTTATTATATATTATTATATATTTCACGTTCTTTAGTTATTTGATTTTCTTAATCATATAGAGTCTTATTAAAAGATAATTTAAATTTATTATCACTAACTATTGATTCTTCATCAACATCATAAATTACACTTTTTGGTATAGGATGCCATTCTCTTATTGGAATATCTAATTCCAAATTATATTTATTATTTGATAATAATATAGTAGAGAAAAATATTGGTCTTTGATCTCTTTTGGAAAATTTAATAACACCACCATAATCTGAATCATTTTTAGTTTTTATTAAAGATGATGAAATTTTAAATTGATTAGATGTAAATCCTAATTTAAATTTTGTAGACCCGACACATAGTTGTCTAATAGTATCTTCAACTATTCCATCATTATTATTTTTAATTGTAGGAAAATGAAATTTAGATGAATTTTGATTATATGTAGTATTGATATCATGTTGAGATATAAATTTTCCTTCACTTAAAATTTTTATAATTGCTAATATTTTTATAATCTTTGTTACCATTTACACCTTTTTCAGATGTTTCAGAATCTTCATCAATATTATCATCATCATTATTATCATCATTATTATTATAAGATTCCTTAAAATTATTATTATCAGATTCTTTAAAATTATTATGATTATGACTATGGTCATTGTTAATAGTATAAGGTGTAGTCCACATATAAATTTTTCCTGCTGTGCTAAACCATTTATAAAAGATTTCAATGAATTAATATTTAAATTTGAATATAATCCTATATAAGTATCATTATCATATCTTTGAGGCATTTCTACCATTTCTCTTTTATAAACAGTATCTCTATAATATACTTGACATAATAATTCTTCCTTATGTTTTTTACTTTCAATATGAATATTATATTGATTAAACTCATCAACAAATAATCTAATTTTTTCTTTCGACAAAGATTTTATTTTTTTTACTAATTCTCTAATGTTGATATAATTGATAATTTTAGTTTCTATCCTATCTGTATTACTGATTGGCAAAACGGCTCTAATAAATCCATAAACATTATTATGACCCATTGTAACCATATTTTCTTTATTTAATTCTACATATGCAACATCATTATATTTACTTACAATATCCATAAATTTAATAAATGGTTCACCTGGAAAAATACAATAGTCAGTTTCTATAGAAGGTAAACCTTTAGTCTGTTCTTTAAATATTTCAGCTTGTAATTCAAACAAAAGATTAACATCTATACATGGATTATTATTATTATCAAAACATTTATTTTCAAATCCCGATGATCTCATCGAATAAGAAGAACAGGATTATACGGGCGAATATAATATTTTTAAATTTGCTTTTTCCATTTTTTTTATTTTTATTTGAGAAAAATTACTTTTTTATTGTTAAAAAATGATGTTACCAAATGTTGGTGGAGGTGCATATATCCCGAAAAATCGCGAATTAGAAATAGAAATAGAAAATTATTTTATGAAAACTGGAGACGCTTTATCTGGTCCATTGTATCTTCCAATTCTTCCGCAACAAAATACAGAGTTAACAAATAAACAATATGTTGATACACAAATCAATGACTTAAAAGAAAAATATATAAACGATGTTTTGGTTCCACTGATGAATGAATTAAAGTTGCTTAAACTTAATGACAAATCATCAAACGAAAAATTATTAAAACTTGATAAAAAGGATAGAGAGCTAGAAGCAGATATAGCAAAACTTTCTAAAAAGATTTCAGAGCAATCAAAACTTTTAATGTTACTTTCTATAAAGTTAAAATCTGCAGTCATTAAAAATATACTTCAGATAAAATTATTGAAAGAACAATTAGAAAATGAAATAGAAAAACTTCCTAAAAAATTTTCAAAAATTTAAATAAGTTACAAGCTACATTCCAAAAAAGTGTTGATGAATTAAGTTCTAAAATTACTCAACAAATGAAAAAGATGAATAGAATAATAAGTGAAGTAAACTCACTAAATCAAAAAGTTGATGAAATGAAAACGCTTAAAATCAATTTAGAAAATGAAATAAAGAACAGTTGGATGCTGTTAAAAATCAGTTAGATGTTCTTAAAGTTCAATTGAATGAACTTAAACGGCGTTGAAGATGAATCAGGAGAAAATGCAAGTTAATAGAAAAGAAATTAAAGTACATCACACGCTGCTTGACGCAATAGATAGAGTGCAACAGAAAATTAATAAAGTTATCATGAAGTTGTTGTCCATTCACACACGTAAATCTTAATCCTAAACGTAAATCTTAACGTAAATATTTTCTCCAAAAGTCAAATTTAATCCTAAAAAATGCCTATAATTTATAAACACAATCTTAAACATTTTGCTTCAAATCAAAAAATTGCCCATGAACCATCTATGAAATCTGTTTACCATTATAACAATGTAGAAACAGTTCAAAAAGAAGGAGATAGTGTAAACAGCGGAGCTGGCATCTTTTCTGGCATAGGAAGTATCGTTAACTTAATTAAAAATAATAAAGATTTGATTACATCTGCTGCAAAAGGAGCAGCTGCTATAGGTAGTACAGCTAGTGCAATATCAAATGCTGTTAAGTCTCAAAACGAATTAAGACAACTAGAAGCTATTCGTAAACTTAAGAATGATTCTGAAGAACTAAAAAAGTAAAAAAAACTTTCAGAGGAAACAAAAAACAAAATTGCTAACATAGCTGAAGGGTCTGAGAGTAAACATAAGAAGATATCAGGCGTAGCCATAGAGCCTACGGTTCGTTCAATTGAAGAAATAAGAGGCAATGGTTTAGCAAAATTCTAAAATTATATTATAGTAAAAATCCTTGTGTGTGAGAAATTTTTCCTGTGTGTAAGAAAAAACAAAAAGTCAAATTATTTTTTATAAAAATGTCTTCTCTTATCGAAAATATATTCAGATTAGACGATCCTCCGTTTGTCAGTTACAATCAAGAAAAGAATGACTATATAAGAATTGCTATGAATCCCGGATCTTCCAGTAGAGTAAATACTGGAGGTGATTTAATCTTTGAAGTTGATAATCAGCAAAGCTATATATATCTACCTGGTTCCTTTTTACACTGTGAATATTCTTTATATAGTGATGCCAATTTTACAACACCATTACCAGATACCGATAATATTGCATTAGAGAAAAATTTCTTTCCAAGATTATTTACACAAATGCGTTTAGATGTTGCAACTCAAAATATAGAAACAATAAGTGATTCTCCAGGTGTAATTGATACAATGCTTAGATTCGTAACAATTGGTGAAAATAATAGAAAGTATGAAATCGAAGGTTGGTTTCCTGATACTAATGATGGTATAGTTGTTGATGATTTAACTTACGCTGGAAAAGATGCAGCAGGAATTGCGAAAGATGTAGAAAATATGGCAAATCATTTAAATAAGACAAACAATAGTGCATATAAAGAAGACGTGAATTTAACAAGAAGAGTAAACAGACAGTAAATTGGTCATTGTCTCCATTATTCGGTTATTTAGATTATGACAAAATATCATGTCAATTAAAATTTAAATTAATAATTCATCGCACAGCAAATAATGAATTAATCTTTTATGGTAAGACTGGAAAAAAAGCATATTTAAAAATTGATAGACTTGAATGATGGATAAAACATGTTACTCCCAGTTAAGAAGTTGAATTAACTATTGCAAATAGATTAAACACTAACAAACCAATTCCAGTAAATTTTCTAAATACGCACTGCTAGTTCAGTAACTTTTTCCGAACAAAGATTTAACTGGCATTTTACTAGAACTTCGAATACTCCAAGATATTTATTACTAACTTTTCAAAGAAATAATTCTCCAAGTTTTGATAAGAACAACAATCTTTTTCATGTTAATACAATTCGAAGTTTACAAGTTTCATTAAATCAAGCCCGATATCCAATTGATCCATTAAGATTCGATGATACCAATAATCAATTTATGGAATTGATTGTCGAAAATTTTGTATAGAATTTGGAGTTGAACCACAATTAACTCCTGGAGATTGGAGACATTTATATCCTGTTTTCTGTTTCGATTTAAGTGCACAATCTGAAGATATTATCAAGACTGGTTGTGATGTAACAATTAATATTGAAAAGAAAGATTCCACAACTTCATTGATGGCTTATGGTTTATTGCTAGAAGATGTAAAATATTCTATTGAAATTCTTGATGGAAAGATGGTTAGGATTGGTTAATTAAAGTTTTTCCTAACTTAAAATTTTTTATCAAAAATGTCGCAAGCGAAAAGTAGTAATAATAATAATAAAACTGTTGAATTAAAATTACGTAACATTGTTGACAAAAACACACCTAAAACTATTACAATTAGCAAAAAGAAATATTACATAAGTAAACCAATGATAGAGAATATTAAATTACAAGAGGAAAAGAAAGGAGGAATTCTACCATTAATTCCTCTAATAATAGGAGGTATAGCAGCAGCAGGAAGTGTTGCAGGTGGGACAGCTGGCATTGTCCAAGCAGTAAATAACAATAAATCAGAGAAAGCAGCATTACAAGAACAAAAACGTCATAATAGAGAGTTAGAGAAAGTTGCTAGGGGTGAAGGAATAGTAGATAATTTCATTAGTAAATTAAATTCAGTTGATGAAGGAAAACGAGTTCTCAAAAACATTCTACATAATGTTGATGATTTAATTGAAATAAAAGAAACTAAAAATGGTTCTGGAATATATCTAAGTCCTAGCATGATTCGGTAATAACCTCAGGACCTTTGGTTCGATCGGCTAAAGCCTCTGAACAAGGTTCTATCAGGTAAAACATTTATTTCATTTTATCTTTAAAAATGGATTCCACAAATTCCGAAAATTTAATTAAATTAGAAATTTCTAATTTAGATTTATTGAATTATCTCTTAAAAGTACATGAACCCTCAAATTGTCAGCATAGCAGAGGTGATTCAACTTTGTTGCATTCCGGAGGTGACATACAAAAACATTAGAAAACTTTCCTGGATTTATTTGGAGTAAATATTCAAAAGAAAAACATCTTCCAGGTCATTCATATACCGGTCCAGGAACTCGATTAGATATAAGACTAGATGAGAATGATAATCCAAAACTAAGTGAAGAACCAATAAACAGAGTAGATGCAGCAGCTTATAGACACGATCTAGCTAATCGAAATCATGACCTAAGTTCTCGACATGAAGCAGATAAGAAAATGATGGAAGAATTAGATAGTATTCAAAATCCTACATTTAGAGAAAAAATTGAAAGAATGTTTGTTAAGAAAGCTTTACAACACAAAATATTATTCGGACAGAGTTTAGACAAAACTCATAACTCTGAAAACTACGCCTCCGAAATGTCGAATGATCCAGGCCGCTTCGAGTCTGAAATTCACAAGGAATAAAGGAAGCCTAAATACCTATTGAAAGTAAAAGTATTTAATAAAGATGATATTTTGAGTGCTGATCTAATCAATATGCCGAATGATTATGATTTTAAATACGCATTGACCGTTATAGATTTATATACACGATACGCATGGTCAAAGCTTTTAAAAAACAAAAGTGGTCCGTCAGTTAAATATGCGTTTGAAGAAATCCTTACAGAAAGTAATAGAACACCAAAGAAGCTATTCGTTGATAAAGGATCTGAGTTTTATAACAGAAATGTTAAGCCACTATTCGATTTAGTTTATTCCACAGAAAATGCTGGAAAGGCTGTAGTAATAGAAAGATTTAGTAGATCATTAAAAGGTAAGATCTTCAAGAAATTTACAGAACAAGGAAATCAGAAATGGTTGAAGATATTACCAGGAATTGTAGATCAGCACAATAATAAAGTTCATTCAGGTATTGAAGAAACTCCAAGGAATGCTTCTGACGATCCTGATTTGATACGAAAAAAATATTCGAAAATAATTATTCGAATGAGAGTAATCCAAATTTACAGAAACGTAAGCCGAAATTTAAGATTGGAGATAGAGTAAGGATATTTAAGTATAAGAATAAATTTGAAAAAGGCTTTGTTGGCTATTGGACTAAAGAGATATTTGAAGTTTCTAAAATGTCTAAAATAAATCAAACTTATCCGACTACTTACGAAATCAAAGATTTAGATGATGACAAAATCACTGGAAGATTTTATGAAAACGAATTACAAAGAAGTGATTTTTAATTATCATTATCATTGGAACCAACGTTTCGGGAATAAATTCCCTTATTCAATTCTAACATAATATCAAGAAATGGTACTCCTTTTTGTAATTTGTTCAAAACATATAGACATAATTGACCACAATAAGTAGTTCCTGGTGTTTGAATTTGAAAAGTATTGTATGTTCCACTTCCAAGTAATTCTTTGACTTCATTTGTTGGAGGTAATCCATATGAGTCAAAATAATAATTAGAACCGTTTTTATTTCTTTGTCCCGCTGACCAATGTACTCCTTTTTGATCTGACGTGTGGAGATTTGTTTCGAAATTTACAGTTGGCTTATTTTTGATCAATTGTAATTCGTCTCTCATTAGGACATGAAAATTCTTTATTCCTAATCGATTAGCGATCTTATTTAGATCAAAATTTGTCGTGGTTTGTTTGCCGTATTGTTTTAGAAACTCTTTTATGTTGCTCATATTAAATGGAATAAATTTCTGATAGTGTCCCCTCTCTAGGAAGAGAAATCAGAAAGGGGGATTGATTTAAAACTGTCTCATAATGATGACTTACTACACTACTTATTCGATTTGAAATGATTATATTATAATTATTCTAATCTACATTGTTTTACAGATTTCCATTTTCTTCATGAACCTCATTCGTTAATAAAAGGGATTGTTTAAAATTGTTATAACAACTATCCTGCATATCGGCGTTTATGCGTTCTAAATTTAGAAGAAGAATTGCTTTTATTGTCACCGTACTCTTATGTGCTAAACCTATTCATGACTTCACAATGGGAAGTACTTTTATTGCTACCCTTATGTGTTTTAACCCATTCATGTGGAAAGAGAAAACGCTAAATGAATTTTGTGAATGGATTTCTAAAACTGACTTTGAAAACTGATTCTGAAAATAATTTACGTAGGGGTAAATTGAACTGTCAAAATTTTACGGACGCGTAAATTGAACTGTCAAAAAATTACCGATGCGTAAATTGAAATGACAAGAGATTCCACGATAATTTTAGGGGAAAGCTGTTAGATGTTTTCCGTTGCTAGAACAATAAATCTCTCTCTCTCTCTTCAATCTCTCTCTCTCTCTTCAATTATCAGCCAGTGTACGGGTTCATTGAATAATTTTGAGTTTATGAGTTACAATGATCTTCTAGTTCACACAATTAGTACTTTAAATAATGGTGAGAGTACAATGACGAAGAATGTCTAAGTAATAATTGCGTCTTCTTAATTTATCATATAGCGTACTCTATCTCTGTGTTTTTCGATGTTGATCTTTTCGACGTTCATTTCACTTATTTTTAATTGTGATAACGAAGGATATATTCTTGCGGTTTCTTCCACTTTTGTTTCTTCCATTTTAAAGAAATATTTTTAGACACATAATTTTAGATATCTCATATTTTAAAAACCTGAAAAATGGATAAAATTCATGAATTTAGACGTTTTTAAAAATACCAATTTTTTTGATGTTCTGTCCTGGAACGGTCATAATTTTGAGGAGAAAATAATCATAATCTCAAATTTGAGATTCTTAACTTTTATGATTCTTCGGTGTCCTAGAACGGTCATGATTTTGAGGAGAAAAATTGTAATTCTCAAATTTGAGATTTTGAAAAATTTGAAAAATTGGGTATTTTTAAAAACGCCCTAATTATGAATTTAGGTCTTCATAACCTGAAAAAATGACCAAAATTCTTAAATTTAGGCGTTTCTAAAAATACCAATTTCTCAAAAAATGGTGCTTTTTAAATGGACTAAATTTATGAATTTAGGTCTTAAAAACCTGAAAAATGGATAAAATTCATGAATTTAGTCGTTTTTAAAAATACCAATTTTTTTGATGCTGTGTCCTGGAACGGTCATGATTTTGAGGAGAAAATAATTATAATCTCAAATTTGAGATTCTTAGCTTTCATGATTTTACGGTGTCCTGGAACGGTCATGATTTTGAGGAGAAAATAATCATAATCTCAAATTTGAAATTCTTGACTTTTATGATTCTACGGTGTCCTGGAACGGTCATGATTTTGAGGAGAAAAATTGTAATTCTCAAATTTGAGATTTTGAAAAATTTGAAAAATTGGGTATTTTTGAAAACGCCTAAATTTATGAATTTAGGTCTTCATAACCTGAAAAAATGACCAAAATTCTTAAATTTAGGCGTTTTTAAAAATACCAATTTTTCAAAAAATGGTGCTTTTCTAATGGACTAAATTTATGAATTTAGGTCCTAAAAACCTGAAAAATGGTTAAAATTCATGAATTTAGTCGTTTTAAAAAATACCAATTTTTCTGAATTTTTCGGTGTCCTGGAACGGTCTTCTTCTCATTACTCACATCAAGTAGCTGGGAAAATGCACGATATTGGTATAACAGCAGACCAATAGGAAGAAACAAGATTGGCAAAATGACAACTAAAATGTGCGAAGAAGGTGGAATTAAGGGAAAGAGAACAAACCATGCATTGCGGGCCACCTGTATGAACCATGAGGGCCACAGAATGTATGAGGGAAAAGTTGATGAACAGATAATAATGGAGAGGACCGGACATACATCGGTGATGGGAGCAAGAGTCTACAAACGAACATCTGACATATTAATACAGGACACCCAGATAACATTGCATAGAAATAATCTGGTGAGTGTATCGAATCAAAGCGCAAGACAAGGTGAAGAAGAGAGCTCCGGTCAAAAGCAAGTGAAATTTGGAAACATGTATTTTTCAAACTGCAGCGCAAAGAATAATTTCTTTGGAAACAAAATATAACTCAAACGTGAAGTGCAAAAGAATTTGCATTTGTTTAGTTATGAGATTTTTATGCAACATGTAAATGTAAATATTTTGTATCGCTATGTACATGTATATCTATTCCAATGAAATGTGTATAATCATAGAAATTAACAATACCATAGAAAGTCTACTTCTATGTCTATATCTACTTCTGTGTGTATAATGAAGATATATGCATTGTTGCTGAACCTAAAATCTACATGTATGACATCAAAAATCCAAGATTTTGATCTGCAAAAGACTCAAACCTATGATAATTTTTTACATAACCCATGCAGCTCAGAACTTAAAGTATGTCAAGCTTGAGATATCTACTGATCATAATTGTGAACCATAGGAATCTCCTTAATGCCATTTTCACTGGGAACGCGAAGATGGATGGCGAAATGCTCCTACCTCAATGGTATTACACAGCAAAGTAGACGGCCTTAATCATGCAATTATGGCCGTCTAATTTGGAATTGGAGCTATATAAACGACTTTCATAGAAAAATGACAAGTGAAATATTGGCTGGCAACCCTACTTACTCAGTAACAATGGACTCCTAGATATTTAGCTCAAAATAAATATATTCTTGTTGGAGATTAAAAAAAATTAGCTCAAATATCTAGGAGTCCATGAATGAATAAATGCAATTTTATGAAGGTATTTTCTTACATTAATAACTAGCTGAAAAATATAAATAATGCCTGGAGACCAGCACAGATAGGGATATAAAATTATTTAAACCATAGTGAAGAGGGAGTTATCTGTAATACGGGATATAAAACTATGGTTATCTCGCGCTTCCGGGATATATTTTAAGCACTTTAACACCATAGCACTAAAATGTCTATGGTATACGAGTTATGCCATAGAACGTAAAAATATCAAAATACATCAGAAAAATGTAGATGCGTAACATCGAAACTCAACTCCAGTAAAATGTATACGGTAAGTCAATTGTTATTTTTATAATGACATTACAACCATTGTTAGAATTGAAAGTTATGTTTGGTCTCATTGCAGTTGATGCATTCGTTGTTGATACGCTTGCCATTTCACAAATTTTCTTACTATCTAAAATAGCTGAGCAGTTCGACAACAGATAGTCGTTAGTTCGATGGTAGTTGTGAACTCCAACAGCACTTTGATGCCTGGTGTGCTCCATGATGAGTTGTTCATCGACATTCGATTGATATAGGCGACTCGCACAGGTAGCTCTTAGACTATGGTTAGTTTTTCTGCCATCAATTCCAGACAGAGAACAGATATCTTTCATAAATTTACTCAATGAATTTTTGCCAATCGGTCTGGTTGAAAACCAGCATCCATCTTTCGGTTCTTTGAGCGGCTGCAGATAAAATCGCGTTGTTCTTTTCGGTCGAACTGAGATATACTTCGTGAAAAGATCGATGTGACTTTTCCTCCCGTCGCTTGAAACATTTTCAAAATGAACAACTTTCTTTGGAGATTTTCGCATATCCCTTAAACCTCCACTAAATGTCTTGGAAAATTTCTCACTGTAAATGAGGCAGCGTTTACCGTTTCTTTCTGTCGCTTCGAATTGGTCAATTGTGTGTGAAGTGAGCAACTCAGTGTGCTCACTTCCACCTCTTAAAGCGAAATGTATTCCATTTAGGTAGAACAGCGTCTTGATTAGCTGCGAAGGACTTTCATCTCCGAAAACAGAAGTCCACATCTTCTTTTCTTCCTCTTCTGAAATGATTTCTGCGTGTTTGCGCTGCAGCCCTACATCATTTTTTGTAGCGATCTTCATCGCAGCATCCAAACTTCGTGTTATGAGATGAAACTTATGTTCTTTGAAAAAGTCCACACTTCGATTACCATCCAGATTGATGTGATGCTGAATCCCGGAAATAATGCTGACGAGACTATAGATATGCTGGCTATAAATATGCAGACGAGAATAGCATCCTCCGCCATCTTTTCTTGTTTCATGAATGAAGCGAGATACATTGTCAATAAGTTGTTCATCGGTAAAATTTTGTACTTGCACATCTGCATTGAACCTATGCTTATACCAATACGTAAACATATTGATCGCCCACCTATCACGTTTGACTGTGTTCTTCGGGATTACCTGATTCTTCGTGTCATTAATGCTGTCGATTTCAACAAATCTGTGCTGTTGCTGATTTTTGCTTGTTGTTGGTATTTGGTTGTTCATATCAGGAAATTGAATTTCACTAAAATTGCAATTTTGGTCGTATGATGTTTCATTTATCATTCGTTGAATTTGCTCTTCGGAGAGTCCGCTGATCACAGGATGCCTATCAAAATTCAGCATACCATTCCAAGCTAGCCATGGCTTATGATTAAATGACTATGCGCAATCTCATAATATTCTTTGAAATTTGAATGTAGTATTGAATGAAATAGCGTCCGGGATATATCTAAATAGATCCCTGAAGGTGACATATTGAATCCTATGGTTTAACATAGATAACTCATGACCATGGAGTGAGATATCAAACTTAAATCCCGACAGCCGGGATTTAAACAGATATCTCCCTCCAGCGTCATGAGTTATCTACTACATATATATCCTTCCAAAATATATCCTTCAGGCTAGAGCCCTCGGGATTCATCAAATAATTTCCCTCTATATGTCCCATAGAATCGCATAGCCATCCTCTATGTAACGTATAGAGGATGACTATGTGATTAATATAGAGAGGGAAATTATTTGATGAATCCCGAGGGCTCTAGCCCGAGGGATATACCAAATAATTTGAGAATAATTGAAATACGATTCTGTAACTATGTAATAATCTGGTATACTTTATATTTGATAAAATTTGTTTCCAGGGAAAATCTTGGTAGAGAGGGATTTTATCTCGGACAGTTTGCAAATCTGCTTGCGACTGTAACTATTTTCTTTTCGTGTCGGACGACACTGTGTCAAAAGACATAGTTGAATCATAAGAAATGTGACACTTAATGAATTTTAAACTTGATTGTGAAAGCCAAAATGAGTAGGCCTACATTTCAACTCTGTCTTTAAGAGTGTGCAGTCTCGCTTAAATCGATGTGCAAAACAACTTCGTTGTTATGCAATGATCCTTTCAATGTAAGTGAGGATTGCTAGACATAAATGCGATACAAGTTTGATGGACTCTGAAATTTCAATTTTATAGCTGCTATCATTTTTCTTCATCCCATTTCCAGTCTTGCAGCGATGCATCGACATCGATAATAATGCGCTGTTTCTATCTTCTTCAGAATTACCGGTAGAATAACCGCGTGAACAACCAGTAAAATCTTATGTACTATACAGTTCAATATCAATTGCTAAATATGGGAGGCAATGATGGTTGAGAGATAGACTCCTCGTGTCGCGAAATTTTCTTCTGATCTTCCCCATGGAGGAGTTTTATAGGTACAGACTAATATATATTATATATTAGTTATTGTGTCAGTTACTATATACGACAATATAAGGCCTTTAATCATCAAAGTTGAATTGAATTAATCAAACGGCATTTTCTGGCATTGCATTTGTGAAGGACAAAGTCACTTTTGCAAATTCCAGTCATACCTGTCATCTCCTAGACGTTTGAATCAACCGTCGAAGAGATGACAGATTGTGGTGTTTTTTATATTTTTTGAAGAAGCGATAGCTCGCGGGCTCATTTGCAATACATCTGTGGATAAAGGATAAATGGACCTCTTATATATTAACATAGCGTAAAGATTGGTTCGAAACTTTTTAGCCCAGAGCAAACTAAAGTGGCGTCGAAGAGATGACGAATTGTGGTGACATATTTTTCCCAAAAATGGCTTTTTTTATTTCTCTAAGAACTATGTTTGAAGTATGACTAAAATGCTTCCTTTATATCAAAGAAGTTTGCGTAACAGAAGTTTCCATGAAATCGCGAGTCTCTATCACTGCTTTAACTCCGAACACATGGCGTCGAAGAGATGACACAACATTTTGGGGACATCGGTTTTTAGTCTCTAAAACTCCAAATAATGAATTTCAAAACAACTACGCTATCTCACAGATAACATGGGTGAATGTCATTGTGTACAGCATAAAAGAGCTTTGGTCAGTTGCCTGCTAAATATGCTTCACAGGCTTCTAAAAAGTAGATAAATTTCCAGGGACATGCAAAAATCAGGTATTTTCAGCATTCAAGCGAACGAAAAATATTATAGACATTTTATTATATAAAAAATGATGCATGGACCGGATAGAGCAAACGAAGCCCTACAAAATGATGTATTATACTTAACAATTTGATCAATAACTTTGCGGAAACCAGGGAGGGGCAAATAAATTGCATATAATCTCTACATCCCAGAGAATCGCATAGCCATCCTCTATCCATTAACCCATTAAACGAGGTGGCATATACACACTTATATATGTCAGGTAACTTACCTTCATTTATGCTTCATTTTAACCGTAAAAACTCGTTTTTCGGATCATTTCTTTTTGACAAAACATAGCTTAGAACGATGTTCAAGATTTGTGGTGTAAAATCTCTTTTTCAATTTCGGCCATTTGGCGGGAAATTTAAATTGTTTTTCAAAATTGCGCGAAGAAATTCTTCATTTTTTGTAAGTTGAGCAAAATATTCAACTTTGAGCTTTCAATCTTTTCGTGTCCATGTATGTTTCATTTGGAGTATTTTCTATCCCTGTGCACCAGTCTGATATTCAAAGTCGACTTTAAATATCGATATATATGTATATATATATAATATAATATAAGCTATGTTTATTAATATAATCCGAAATATGCAAAGAAATCACAGCCGAGTTTAATGGGTTAAAAGACGACATTCATTCAAGCCAGGGATGCGGATGATAGGACTCCGACTCCGACCCCGGGGGTTGATAGGACTCCGGCTTTTGATAGGACTCCGACTTCGACTTTGGGAGGCCAATATATAAAGCCTAGTTTTTTGAAAAATTAACTGGTAACCTAAATCATGGATCATTATAGGCTTACCTGAACCTACTTTTAGGGATCATTGCTGTATAAATTATCAATCATTTTCGATGAAAGTTCATCATATGTCGCTTTCAGCTGGATGCATGCGACTCGACTCCTGCCATCTTGTTGATGTGTGCTTCACACGGTTTTCTCCAGTCTCTACCAGGCAGGAAAATTCCCATCCCTCTCAAAAAATATGAGTACACTTTCGATTTTAATATGCACTTTAGAGGACCCATCACACACGATTAACGTGAGGGTAAGAGGTAATATTCTCAAACAAGCTAGTATTTCGTTTTTGTCTCTGATGTGACCTTTGGCGCGTAGGTGTAATCGATGGATGCCAGGAAGGCTTATCTTTTCTACTGACTCACCGAGTGAAAAGACAATCCCTTTTTCACTATCACGGGTCATTCCCTCAAATATTTCAAGCTTTGCATGAACTGCTGTCTCTGTACTTTTGTTTGACGGAGAAAGTTGATATCAAGATAGTGACAGCTACATGCACGAGAATAAATAATTTTCTTGTATTATATTTCGGGTCTAGTTATAGGCCGGAGTCCGGAGTCCGACTCCGACTCAAGCAAAAATGATAGGACTCCGGGACTCCGACTTCGACTCCGCATCCCTGATCCAAACATACTGTGATCGAGAAACAAAAAACAATAGCAGTGCAACCACCGATACTTGCTGCGATTCTGTTGGATCCACGATTCAATAAGCGAAATCCTTTGTCACTGGGCAGGCAAATCAGATCCTTCTTTTGCAATTGACGTAGAGTGGACTGTTCATCGTTTGTGAGATTTGAATATGGCTTCCTTGCTGGCATGCCTTGGATTACAGCCTTTGATTTGTATTAGATCTTCTTCAGCTTGTTTTAGAGTTCGATGTCATGTGATTCTGGAGATGCCATTTTCAGAATGGTATATGCTATGAGAGTGCCCTCATCGAAATACCATCTTTGCCGCTTTTCAAACGCTTTTCAACCGAAATTTGAATTTTACAGAAAAGATGCACAAAAAGAATTATTCGTTCATTACATTCCGGCATCCCTCAAGCATCGAAGACTAGTTTTATTAACAACGAAAGGAAACAGACAAAGGAAAGCTGTACAATTGAAATCGACTTCAACAAATACAATAAAGAAGAATTTAACAAAACACTAGCCTTCAATGCTTATCCGGAATCGTTTATTCAACGAACAAAAAACCAGAGGACAAAAAGCCAACGAGTTTTCGAAGTGGATTATCAGTATTTGAAAATGGAATATGTAAAAGATGATATTGATAAAAAATCTGCAATACTTTCAAAAAAGAGTTCATTAACTCTTACATTCATTAATATAAGAAGAACTAGAAGAACCAAGACATTTGGAAACGCTCTGAGAAAGTGACGCATTAAAAAAAATTGCAAACTTGCAATTTGCTGTATAAATTATTCGAAACTGTGTTTGAGAAAAAGAATTACTCAAGTGCGATGTAAGAATTGTCAGCAATACTACATCGGTCGGTTCGCCCTCTACCCATGCGATTCAAAGAACATCTGTATTCATCTGTCTACATGTCTACATCTATAGGCATACAAGCATATGTAAATGTGAGTCTTTTGAGATCAACATATTAAATACAGCACGGGAAGAACCTAACTTGCGAGTAAAGGAGACGATGGTTATTCGCAAACACAAACCGACGATTAATAGCCGCAGCCAATGTGAAGGGTTGAAGGACATTTATTCATGTAAATTCTTCCTTATTCTTGAAGACATTGGCATCCCTAAATTATCCATGTAGTTGACGGAGGCTGGGTGTGGTTTAACAAAACATTGGGTGGATGCATATCTTCTTCATCATCAATCTGGGGATAGCTTGACTTCTATGGTATATTTATTAATATATCTATGGTCGTTGCCTTAAAAAATATACTATGCTGTATACTTGCCAAAACAAATTTTAAACTTGCTTGTATGCATGTTAATTTCTTTTGTATACATGTCATAGTTTTCTTGCAAATGGCACATGAATAGCTGAAATATAGATAAAAAGTGAAAAGTTAACAACTTCTACTTGGCTTTTCGATATCCTAAAAACTGACCAAGGCTTTCTCATTGATACTATGCACATATTGAAAATATCCTCCCATGTTTGCATAACTTGTATGTGCAACAATCTCGAACTCATAGTCTTGCTACTTGCAGGGCCTATCTGTTCCAGCTCTAAAATATGATCCTAATTTTCTGAAGAAAAAATCATAAGCTGTATAAAATTTTGATCTGTAATGTGAGCACTTATATCTCTGTACATAGCTAAAAGAAAGTTCGCCTAGAATTGCAAACAAATTTGTCTTACACAATACATGTAGTCTAGGCCTAGCTGTATGCCATGATTAAGAATGGAACGAAATTCAAATCATTTCGTGCTTTGAGAATGATGTTCGATACAGCACTGTGGCTATAACTGACTTGTTCTACTGACTACAGTAAGTACATGTAATCTTGAATTGAAAAAGTGCATTTCGTGCCATGAAAGGAGCTTTATCAAAACATGCTTCCACAAACAAGTGTTTTCTAACAAATTTTAATGCAGCTGAGAAATAAGTTTTGCAATCATAAATTCTCAACAGGATCCTGGGTCTATCTCATCCTCTTGAGAAACTCTGAACATAAATAAACCTGTGAATCGGCAAATTTTGAGTCGAGTCGAATCGAGTCGTGATTCACGCATCGAAAACTTACATAGGCCTTCTTTAGCTTTACGATTTACCAGCCAGCTATATACCGCTAGTGTGAAATAGTGAACGGGTTACATATATTCCCATATCACCTTTTTGTCACTTGAGTAGGCCTTACAAGAGATCACGAATGAATGACGGGCGTAGAGAAAATGATGATTCCATCCATATGGTGAGTGCGTTCACTTTCAGGTAGCAATGTAGATAGCATTTGCATTTTGTTGAAGGTTGACGATTATTTGCCACATGAGCGTATATTAAAAAATATCATAAAAATATATTAAATTAATTCATCATGGAAAAGTCGTAGGCCTACGCACCTAACCTGTCGAGTTGCAATTCCCTTCTGTTCTTATTGCAGATTCAATCAGTAAGCTATTGATGTCAGTTTTTCTCATGAATTCACATGTACCGTAACCGCAGCTAGTGAACGTCATGAGTCGAGTCTATATCCCATGATTTTAAACGACCAATGAGCAATTATCTCTTTTTGTCGAATACAAAACAAGGGATGCAACATCACTATGATATATTGCCGGAATTCGTACAAAAATGTGACCATGATCATTTATTCGATAAATGGGTAAACACTCAGTTGCAAAATAAAAATGGAAGATATCGAAAACGTAGCATTTCTGTTTAAAATATCTATAGAATACTGGAAAACTTTAACGATTCTGGGCGGCTTGAGCAATTTTGAGAGCCCTTAATGATTCCAAGGCTCGTTTTTGCTGGAATGCTTGATCCTGCATCTCCTGGAAAAGACAACACATATTTTCAAAGACTTCATTTTAGAAAAAAATTTTTTTCAAAGAAAGAAGGTTGAATACACCTCAATAAAAGTTATGCTGAACATTTACTGTGTGTATTTATGCACTTCATTACATACATAATGATAGGGATCTTGAAGGAATAAAAAATCTCTGTTTTTGGTGCCATTTTCTCAGACGATAACTCCTGGAACACGCATTATGACTATACCTTGTATATTCAAGAAAATGTGCCCATCTATCTAACTGGTCAGACGTGTCAAATTTTATTGTAATATATTACAATAAGCTAAGCTATAGCTAAGACATTATTTGGCAGGTTTATATTGATCTTGATGTCAGACCCAGGACTGTCATTTGCAACTTGATAGAGTACTTACTAAAAAAGCCGTACAACTCGAGAATGTCAGTCGTAGTAAACAACAATCGCGAGACTCAATGCAATTTAGAATACGACAGATTTAGAAACACTCTTATTGCCATCCATTTCGATTTTTTCATTGTATGTCCCGCAAATTTTCAGACACTTCGTCACAGAAAGTGTTTCTGTCAACAACGAAATTTGTCATCCTATTCAAAGGCGCTCACAAAAGTTTCCAAATTTTCTGATGTTCGCATTATTCGTTAGACCGCTTGACACATTGAAAATAAAACATAAAATAATGATTATTAAATTGCATTGAATAGAAAATAATAAAGTCCAAGTTCAATGAATTTTTATTGTCTTGATGATGAAGCAGCAGATGGTTACCTAAATTTCAGGAAAATGAATTCGAACAACAGTCCAGTGCATTTTGAATTTCAACAACATGTTGTAGAAGAAGTGACTGGATCATAAAGCCACCACAGAAAAATTCGCTTCTTCTTCAATCAATAAGAAATTAAGCAAGGTTGATTTAGGTCTATCTCAACATACCCCCTGCATATAGGATTTGCATACAGGAGATAATATGATAGACGAATGTGTCATGAAATGTGCCTTAGGAAAATCACACAATCATTTTGTGATCAACATATAACTGACTTTCAAGCTTCCATCCAGTGACGGCAGTTTCCACACTTCTTAACAATATCGCTAGACACGAAAAGTATAATAACGTTATACCAAATTCATATACTCGTGCAGATTGAAACTGACGATTGATTTACTGTTGAATACCTTCACTGAAGCCTACATGTAGTATAATTTGTTGAAAACTGAACAACTGATTTGCGAAGATATACCACGGAATATCAGCTATCGATACCTGGTATTTAATTGGCATTGAGGGATTTACAAGGCACTTTATCCAGTTCTACTCTAATTGCACTGAACTGTGCATTTGCATCTGATGCACAGCACATTATATTAGACTTATTGTCTTCTGCACAAATCAACATTATATACTACTCAACTTTTTATAAGGATCACTAAAAAAATAGTCAGCAGAATTTTTTGCGAATTGAATGTAAAACTTCTAACTTGAATTGGGATTCTACATTATTCTTGTGTGGTAGGTATCAGTGGCGTAGCCAAGGGGGGAAAGGGGACATTTCCCCCCCCCGAAATTAAATATGAGCGGGGGACAATCTTCGTGTTTTATGCGGGGGTATATTGACATCATTCTACGTCGAATTATTACTTTATTAATGTGAGAACATGAAATCTTACAGTAGCGCGCTTTGTAATTTTTCGCATGTCCCCTGTTGCGCAACGATCGCGAGAGATGTTCATTTCTGTGAGTCAGATAGTCGGTCAGGCGCCGATACTAGTTGTACTGTCACGGACGTCTCGATTTGGCTTGACACGATACGGTTTTGCGACACTCACAAGTAGAGGCCATTTATGATTGGGTATATAAACGCCTGTTCTATTTTATTCTGATGGTGCTATAGTAGAAGCTATGGTGAACTAGTAGAAGCACCTTTAGAGGCAATAGAACGCATAAATTGAGCAACGAATTCCCCCGATTGAAACCCCATTGAACACTAATTGCATTGAACATGAGTGGGTAATAGTGGGGCGAAGAGTAAAAATCCGAATGAATCAACCTCTATCCATTCAAGAACTACAAATTGCATTGGAGGCGGAACGAGATAGAATAACCCCATATTGATATAAGGAGACTAATTTATAGCATGAAGAGGCACTGTGAGGCCGTTACCAAAGCGAGAGGAGACCACACGGCCAAATGACTTCTTTGTCGCCTCTCTTTAGCTCTTCTTCCTTCTAACTACATGTTTGCGTTTTGAGCTTAAAAACAACTCCTGATGCAGTTAACTTTGAATTGTTCATTGAAATGAACCCACATCAACAGATAGATGTACTTGTACATGCAGCACAATGTGTAATGAGCATATCAGTGTATTCAGCAGTGATACCTATGAATTGAAGGGGCACGTGAATGTAAAGAGTTGAGTAGTATCAATCAAAAGTTGAGTAGCATAATTGGCCATGACATGAGTCCCCAATGCAGACTTTCACACTGTTTGGTCTAAATTGACATTTTGCTGTAATATACCTCTGATGGGATAATGGGACTTATATGTCCCATGAAGGAAAGAGTCAAAATCGCAGAATATTCCATTTGTAATGGATGAACGCACTATTTCTGAGAAATAGCGATCAGACAATGCTCTAGAGTAAATATATGGTCATGAAAATAAATCCCTTGAAGCTAATGAAAGTTCATTTTTTTAATTAAACAAAATGTTCTCAGAATTTCAAATTAAAATTGTACCACATTTTAAAGTAATGAGCTATCATAAACTGCTCTAAAGCTGTTTGCATGCTATACTACTGTATTTTTACTATTTATCACAGTTCGATCACACTAAAGGACTTGTGCAGTCTTACAACACAGGATTTTACACACCGGACACGTGTCCCATATCCCTTTAAGGGTTAAAGCACGTAACCAAAGAATATATATATATATATTTAACGAAAGGCTACAACCTTGCGCGCACGCGCTGACATAAAGTGACAGAAGGACAACATACAGCAGACTGAAAAGTGAGATTGAGAGCCTGTAGGTCTGACTTGAAGCAATCAATTAAGGTCTGAGTCCGGCCTTGTCCTCTTCGAAAATGCTCAGAGGGTTGATTCAGGAGGACCAAGGAAGGCGGAATCTTGTTACCTCTGCCGAAGTTTCGCAAGCAGTGGCCAATCAGACGTTGACGACGTTGCCGCAAGGTGACACTCATAGGGGCAACACCAGTTCGCGCCAATAGCACTTTATTCGAGATTTTCTGCGGGTAGCGTATGCCCAGAGCGTTGCGGAGGAGAGACCTATGAGCAGCATCCATGACCTGCCTCCTTGTGTCGGTAGCTGGAACTGCCTCTAAACCGTAGAGGAGTATGGGTTCTACGATGGATTGAAATATTCGCACTTTCAGACGGTCTCGGGCAGTAGAGTTGAAAATCTTCTTCATAAAGTAAGATGCTCTCCATGCCAAGCATTTTCTCTCCTGAAACATGGAGTCCGGTGACATGATGCGGCTGCCGAGGTACTTAAAGTCCTTACATGCAGAAATTGTCTCTCCGGAAGTAAGAGAAAGTGATGGAGTATTGTTGAAACCAAGGTGTAGGACCTTGGTCTTTCTAGCGTTAATTTGAAGACCGACACGTGCACACTCTTCACACAGCTTTAAGAGCGCGAGTTGGGCTGCTGGAGGGCTGTTCCAGACAAGTGCGATGTCATCTGCGTACGCTAAGGCAGGGAGGGAGATCGCACGATGTCTGGAGCTTCTGCGTTGGGTTAGAACGAAGCTTTTGTCCTCGTTGAGGCACCGACGAAGAACGTAGTCCACTACCACGATGAAGAGGAAAGGCGAAAAAGTGTCGCCTTGAAGGACTCCGGAGCTTGCTCCGAATATCTCAGTCGGGCCGCTGGAGGTTTGGATGAACGATCTGGAGTCATTGTAAAAATCCATTATAGGGGAGACTAATGCGGGAGGAACGCCGTAGTAACTCAATATCCAAGAGATAGCAGGCCTGCTTACTGAGTCGAACGCTTTCCGAAAGTCTATAAAGACAACGGATGCGGACTTTTGACGGGTTCTGCAGGTGTCAATCAAAGCTCTGATGGAAGCAATTTGTTAAACTGCTGAACTTCCTGGACGAAAACCGCTTTGCAGACTCAAAAGGATGGGATTGAGATAGGGCAAGATACGGTTGCGAAGAGCAGAATTGAGGAGTTTTGCCAGACAGCATTCAATTTCAGATTCCACGTTGGTTGTCTAGAGAGACGGAGTCGGATTTCTTTGGAATGGAGACTATTCTAGACGTTCGCCAAAGTAGAGGTATGATAGCGTTCACATCTCCTCCTAAGCTGCAATGTTTGTTCAGGAGCCTGGAGATTGGTTCGAGCCGTTCTGGTAGCTTCAGTACTCTAGAGGGAATGCCATCCACAACAGCAGATGTGTTCGCGCGTGTAGTTTTGATTGCATGTTTCACTTCTTCAATAGATATTGGTCCGCCATTGAACGTTGAAGGATGAGCTGGTGCAAAGTCTTGAATGGGAAGTAAAGGAGTGGAAGGAGCGGGTGAATTCAGAATTGTGCGGTAATGGGAGACGAGGAGAACCTTGCGATGACTGAACAATGAAGCGCCGAGTACGGCGGCTTGGCAGGGGCCCCTATTAATGAGAAGGTTGATGGTATTCAACGCAGCGCTATGACGGCAATTTTCAGTTGACAATTGGATATCGCACACCAAAGAATATGCATGATATACTAAATGATGTCATTGTGTTTTCTTGTTTTTATTCGACAAATTTTCTTCGATATTTTCCTCGATAAATATTGAAATTGAGGCTGAAATTATTGTTCGACATATAAATATCAAGCGAACAGTTTTCCTCTGCCTATAGGCAGCTCCTTACTAAGTTGGTCTTGCATAGTTTGCAAAGACAGCATTTCTTCAAACAACAGCCGTCCTTGAATGGTAGCCGCTACTACTGTTTGAAGCCATGAATCCTTCCAACTAGATTTATACACTTCCTTGCTCTTATATTTTCAATTTCCCCCGATAACTTGACTTATAGGTGATAAGGTAACTAGGGAAGCCATTTACACCAATATCAATTGTTGTGTCAGAAATGTTGTCAATTGGCTGCTATCGGATTCTGTTCGTTACTCACCACTTATATATAATACGATTCGATCCCATGATTTGATATAGACCTATTCGACTTTACCAATTGCTACGTTGATGAGTCTCCGATAGCCTGAATGCTGCATATTCTGCCTGCTCGAACATGAAAAATTAAAATAATTGCGGTAAAAATTTCCATGTGTCGGATATGGGACCTTTTAGTAGTTGCAGCCAAGAATGAGTTTTCAAAACTAGCCGCAGCTACAATTCCTCTAAATGCGGAGCGTGCAACACAGGTGAACTGACTTCGAGTATTTAATTGTGGAAATGTACTTTGAATTTAACAGCTTGAGATCTTAAGTGAGAAAGTGAATGTGAGTGCGACAGAGAAAGTGTGTGTGTGAGAGAGAGAGAGAGAGAGAGATAGCCATGACTTTAATTCCAAATGTCCCAAGTGTCAAGTGCTATCAGAATGTCATTTCTGATAAATCCAAATGTCAATAATCTGCATACTTACATGCACCATCTGTAATTGCAAATGTTTGTTCAAATTTCCACGTGCTCTTGAGAGCGTAATGAAGTAGTAGATAGTCAAACTGTAATAAGAAAAGGCAGGTTATGATCAATTGCAATGATCGGGGAAACAAGCTTTGTACTAACATGAGGAATATCCATATAGGAGTGACAACAACATATGAGTCAATTGCCGTATAGAATGCTTGAGCCTCTGACCCCAGTCTACTGAAGGCCTGAGTCAAAGTGTAGTCCAGAGCAGTGTAAGAATCAGACGACGATGAATACAAACGATAAGGGCCACAGCCTCTTGATGGTTGAAATCTGTAAATTGACGTTGATGATTAATAATAAAAACAAAATAGCTCTTTTTGGAGAAAAGACAGGCATTATTATGTAGACATTCGGCTGACCTCATGAGCCCTATTCACACATTCTAGCATTAGAATTATTTAATTAAGACATTGCCTGCAATTATATAATTAATTGATTCGATGTTTAATATCCAGCACGTTTGTTTGAGAAATATCATGAGTAAATTAAGTGCATAATGACCAGACGATGGGAGATCATAATAATTGTTGATAATAACGCGTTATCATAAGGCAGTGGTGGGCAACCAAGTAGAGGCCCAAAGTAGTGACCCGCGAGAGGGCTCGCGGGCCACCAATTTTAAAAGGCAGAAATATGTTCAAAATTCCTTTATTGAGTACCTTTGAGCGTGATTTTAAGGACTGCTTTACTAAACATAATGGTAGCGCATGACACAATTGTATTTGTAAATGTATGCAGCAGCATTGTATTCAACTAAGCTGCTGTCTTCTAAGGCGCTGTATTCTACATTCCAAATCTACATGAATAATGAAATGCGAATACGCCAAACTATTTGCGGAAGCTTTTTTGTGTTGCTAAATGATGGTAATATGACCTTTTTGGTAATATGATAATATTGCCTTATTTCATCGAAAAATGACGGCCTATAACTACTTTCTATAATCTAAATGACTGTCTATAATGCATCCATCTGCCTACATGCCGCACAACGCAAAATACCATAACTAATAACTGGTTACACTACATGTACCCAAGTACCTACACATAGGTTTGCGTTACCTAAACATAAACAGTTTTCGAAAACCCCGTATGTAGGCTCGCCTAACGATACTCGGGCGATAATGCGATTCTTGCACAAAATTGTTGCACTATACTGGTGGCGTACTAGAAAGGAGAGCTGGTTTATAAAAATCACATATCTTCATGCGGTTGGATTCCTTCATGCGTAAACTACTTTGTGTATTTAAAGGCTTATTGCAAGGAGGCATCGAACACCATGTGACTTAGCACTCACGCAGTTGACTATGTCACTTAACTTCATACTGAGAAGATATTCATTGTGAACATAAAATAAACGTATATTATCATCATTATTATTATTAGCATGGCTTGAGCATTCGGATGAATTTTTGAGCCATCATATTGCTCAATAAATCATTAGTTAAAGCGTTTGCAAATTCTAAAGAAGATCAATCTGAAGCTTAGAATTGTACCTTTCAAAGGTCAAAGTCGGAGTGGGCCATTTTTACATCACCGATTCAAATAATGTCCGCGGGCCACTTTGGATATGAGAATCGGCAGTGATCAATCCAACATGGGTCGGCGGGCACGCGTTGCCCACCACTGTCATGAGGTCTAACACCAAAGACACTGGACACCGAAGATAGTATATAGTTTGCGAGCTTAACCTCATTATCATGTCGACGCTTCCTACACTCTTTTGCTTAGATTGCGTAGATGCACATCGATTTTTTTACAATCATAACTTATATTGCCATTTCAAGAAGGGAAAACTGTAACAGTAAATATGCAAGCATGGAGATTGCCGCTAAAACGGATTAATCAAATTTTGTGTCAATTATAAATTTGACCCAGACGGATAATATCATAGTCAAGAAACTAGAGTGACATACACGTAGATCGCGCGAAATAAAGCACAACATGAAAAATCCCTTTAATGGGCTGGAAATTGTCAAATTACGGATTTTCGCGACCAATAATTCAGTAAGTTTTGACATGTAAATGAGAGAGGCTAATTGCATAGTGGCGGAATTGCATGAGAAGTCTCAACCATTCCAGAAAACGGTCAGCCTCCAGCGATCGCGTCGAACGTGCGAAAACAATCGATCAGGTTCAGACGCCTATTCAGCCTGCTACTTTTGTAGGTTTCACTAGATTGTGACCAGAAAATTTAGGTGTCGAATGAAGAGAATATTCTCGATTTAGAGAAAATAAGTGATGTCGATCAAGCGAAGATGGCGTTTCTGATGGCTATACGCTCTCTGAGCAGAATTAATAAATGTTTGTCTTCAGATGAAGAAAGACAATACGAATCATACAGAAAAAGATGATTGACATTTTTGCATTCAATAGATTAGTTATCATCAATCGTTTGATGACCGGGGCTTAACTCACGAAGAAGCCGACAGTTGTAAACATGAAAGTTAAAAGTTGCTTGCTTCATTGATTTGCAAATTTCTAAATCAGGAAAAATGGTTCTCATGGGGAGGGCAGAATAAAAGGGGAAAGTAATCTCACTTAGCCAGCTCTCATGTTCGAATATCGAAAGAAATGACAAAAGATCGAGCCGGCTCATGAAAATTCGAATGTACGATGCATTAGTGTCTTAGGTAGTTATATTTCAGCAGATAATTTCTTTTATACATGTATAGGGCAGAAGCCGCAAAATATGATAAACTAGTAAACACTTACAAAGACGTTGCAATCCCCAGGGGTAAAATAACGATAAAAATTAGCGATATTAGTAAAGTATCCAAGAAATATGAGTCCGTCTGAACTGCATTTGAAACATTCTCGTTCTGTTTGTAAATATGCAGTACAATACACATCTGAAAAGAAATGAATAGATGAATCCCAGTTCGTGCTATTCAGTGTTTAATTCCCATTTCTAAATCATTAATTGCATATGTATTTCTATGTTCGACACATACAATTAGTTTCTCCAGGAATATTGTTGACACAATCATGTAATATATTTATTTATTTAAGTATTATCTCATGATGATGATGATGACAATGATAATGATCATTGGGGCGGCGCTTGGCTTGACTACATGAATAAGAAACCCTCCCATTTTCATTTGATATCTATGATGACTTCAAACTCTATACTCCCCATACATGGAGACTGAGTGGTCATTTATTCATTTATCTATAATTGATATTTAATAACTTGAGCTTCCATATTTGAGTGGAGGAAAATCATTACAACAAATTTGTAGGGCTTTCTCTACATTTTCACGAATTTTAGGAAAGTTGGCACATGGTAAGTTTCTTGCATACTTTTGCCAAATATTCAAAATAAGGCAGATTGTGTTTGCTATGATTATCGTCTTCGAAATTTCCCTACAACTAACAAGTCTCCGACAAATGAAAGCGAATCCTATAATTGAGAATTCCCAATATAGCGAATCCCACTGGCCAAAGGCCAGCTGAATCAAACATCTTTTGGGGCTTGTCTTCGTTTAGCCCTTACCTCATTTGACATTGACACTAAGAAACTGACCTCCAAAATACAAGCACACCCATCTCATTACTTTGCAAGCAACCTGCGCACTTTTATGAAACATGTTTCTATGAATGAATTTGGGAAAATTCATTTTATAGAACTAAATATAGAAGAAAATGTTTTTAAAGGTCCATTCCCACCGGGCGCGGCGCGGCGCATCTCACGCGTCCAAAGTTTTCGTTCAGAACCTTAACAAACCTATATGGGGTGTTCACACAAGACGCGCGGGACCACGCGTGCAAGAAATTTCAGGAAAAGTTCTGTAGTGACGCGCGGTCTGCTTTACGAGATAGGAGAAATCCATCCCGCGCCAAGACACCACACGTTGCCAGATGTTCGTGCAGAAAATGACTGACTTTCGACATAGCTATCCGACAGTTCTGACCTTCTGTGAGGACAATTTGACCAGATGAACATCAAAATCCTCTATCAGTTCACTTTCATACTTTGTGAACCATGAAATGGAATTCATGAATGCATTTGGAGATGAATGGTATTTTATTGATTGCAAAACGAGTATCGGAAACGAAGATGAGAAAGTTGTTATTTTTCTCAACCTATCTGATAATCTTCGATAGAGGGATACTCCCGATTACTATAGAACACACGTTGTAAGTCAATAAAGGTCGTATTGTGAGATAAGTTATGGCAAAGTCAATCCGTGCGTCAATTCTATTTCATGATCTGTCACCTGTGTCCTGTTGTCACCCTATGAATGAAAATGTGGGAATGATATGTGTGTCCTTAAAAACCCAATTCTTTACAAATGTGAAACATCAAATGGTTGGTTTTCGCAAAATTATACAGTTTATAGCAATCCCCATATCCTAACGATTAATTTGCAATGTCAATCACTCAACAGTATGCCGTACTTCATTTGCAATATGAAAAAGTAACTTTAGCAATATCGGTATCTTTCATCTGTCTTCGCAAATTGTGTTGAGACTTAAAATTATTCAACACAACCATTTTCTATTCCTCTTCTGTTTCCTACCACAGCAGTTCATAAAATCCGTATTCATACATTCAAGTGGTTATACTTCTGCATCACTGCTATAACAATTTTTCAAAGAAGCAGTTTTTTTATATTTATGAAAACATGACGTCGATTACATATCTTGAACAGGAAGAACAGCGCATAGTAAGGTTGCACGGGCATCAATATATTTCGCCGGATCTCTACAATGGATACACTCCGGAATGATCGTCAGACGAAGTAGCGCCTATCATGACGTCATAATGGCATGAACAGAAGAAAGTAAGTAAACAATAAAAGTCAAAGGACGGAATGAAATTACCAAGGTAAAATAAAATTTAATACTGTCTCCTTCTGAACACAGAGGTCTGGCTTCATCCTGTGGATGTATAAGGCCTCGAGCACCCATAAATGAAGCTTCCCCCTACTTCGTTTGAGGACGGAGAAACCTTGACTGGCCCTCGCAATCTCGCCACATTGCAAAAGGTGTTTGGCAATGCTGCTGGAGGGTCGCTTACCCCTGTTGTTGCCCGTCTTAAGCCACTGAGGGATATGCTCTGCCATTCTTTGGGAGAGCATTTTTTTATATTTAGACTACGAAGTAAGCATAACATCATAAAGAAAAGCAATACAAAAATGTCACGCATTAGTATTACTCCTAACTGATACAGATTATCAATTACGTTTCCATGATAATTCGATCGAACCAAGGGCATCTTCATCACAACAAATACCTTAAGCTGGATAGAACAAATAAGGGAAGTTCAGGAGAAAGTTTTTTTGTGGCGCAACATGACAGATGCCTCCAATAATTCTGGCTTTAATGCACCTCTTCGACCTTCGGAAGAAATACGAGCGAATGAGAATACGCGCTCAACCGATGTACTGGTGGCTGGTATTGATAAAAAAATCAACGGCGAATTTTACAAGTTCACCATAGTTGGATTTGCTACCTTGCGAAAATATCAAAGGTGATTCTTGTCGATCAATGTATTTCTCAAGCTGGATTTGTAACTGTGATTTTGAAGCCGGTCTAGATTTTTCCTCCAGATGTCTCCACTAAATTTTTGAATAAAGAAGCAACTTTTTGTGAATCACTTTTCTCGGTAACAGGCACTTCCGCATTTCCGTCTCTGTCGCCAGACGACGAAGAAGTCAAAATGTATTCTCTTAGTGCTTTTTTACCATTTTCAAATAGGTGTGGAATTTCTGGAATTTCCAAGATATGTGTTCACCCTCATCATGGGCGCTTGGCTTTCACGGCGCTGACTCGTTGAACAAATTCAGCCAGATCATGACCGTACATAGCTGAGTTAACCGAGTTTCAAAAACCAAGCTAAATGTTCACAAAACTCAGTTCCAGTAAAACTCAGTATACCGAGTTCTATGAGAAATAAACTCAGTTACGTAACTAAGTTTTTATGGTGGAATTTAAAACTCGGTTAACTCAGTAAAGTTACAACTCAGTTGACAACACTGGCTTCATGCATACGAAAAGATAGAAATCAATCGTCAGTAATCTAGAAGTTGGGACAAGCAAAAGTGTTATAAATATGCAAGTTTTTCGACACACCAGATCAGGGTTCACAAAGTGTGAGGCGCGCCCCTCAAACGGTTTGCTCGATACGCTATTGTTGAAAAACCTTTTGTGCAATCTTTGGAGGTACAGCTAGCAAATCGAAATATTCCTCTAATTACCAAGACATCTACTAAGAGAACTTCTATCTCTAAATTCATATCATGAATATTAATTAATGTGACTCTGAACAAGTAAAAGTTACTCACCTTCTTAAAAAAATAAACAACGACGATTTTTATAAAAGCAGCAACAGGCAGGAGTGGGCAAAAAAACATTCCAAGCCAACATAAAGTTTGTGAATATATGAGATCAATGACGTTTTTGGGAATGTCGAATTCTGTGGACACATCAAATTTGATAAACCTACACAAAAACCTGAAATGAACAGAACGAAAAATGAAACTATTGAAATAGGCTATAAATCATCAGTATTTCCATGGAACACCGCCGGGATGTATTGATTTAAAACATTATTAATTCATATTCATGCAGTTAACTGCATTGAATTGTAATTAATAATAATTGATCCACCTCCTCTTGTAGGCTTTTGCCACAGTATAAGGGAGAAATGAACAATATTACATTGTACCACACAGGGAAAACTCTGTGGTTATCGGATCAAACAGTGAACCGTAGCGTTATTAAAATTAGCCCGCGAGTTATAACTGAAAGCAGCCGCATACTTTCAAAGTGACACGTCCGGAAGCTTGTAAAATACATGGAAAGTTTTCTTCTTAACCTTCAGAAGTCAACTTGCATGCATCTAAGCCTGCAAGAATCCTCATGCAGAGGTCTCACAATAGACGAAGTAAGGCGAGGTTGAAAATCCACATTGCCGTGCCATTTGATCAATTAACACTTCGATGAATGATACTCACATTTTACATTCACATCATGATTGAATATCTTTATTTCTTCATATGGTAAATTACACATTCCGTTCGTTATCCACGGTGTACTAAGTGATCACTATTTTGTCGGTTTTAGAGTTGATATTCTGCTAACTGTTTGACGGCAAAATTAGTATTTCAAATAAAATTTTCTAATGAATAGATTGATAAGTTTGAACGTTGGCACGTTTATTTAAGTTACCGTTACGCTTTTAGTAGAACACTGAACATCATATTCAAACATCAGAGATTGAAATATTTAGATTTTAAAGATACCAGTTTCATACGACCTATCCAATCTTTAAAAAAGACTTCCTCATTCTTAGTCTCAAATATCTATGTTGTGATGTTTAATTTTTATGAAGCACAATAAATGTTAACTTCTATCTTGGATTATAACCTCTCTTATTATTGTATTTAAATTGTACAGCATTCAATAATTTTGTTATTGGTGCAATATTGTAAATAAATTTCAGATGCAAGAAATAAATTTTCTCTCCATGGCCTTCATTTTTCTCTTAGTAGCAGCACATCATGGAATGACAAAATGATAACAGTTTTGTAAGATATCAACTAAAATCAGGTTACATGTTGAATTTCATTAACAGCTGTCTACGGCATCTCAATGCAATTGTTTATCACTGACATTGAATCCGTACGCATCTAATTTGTATTCAAAAAGAAGCACTTTACACTTTGGAATGCGAGAGTATTTCGAAATTTGTCAATCCTTTCTGTGCTATTTCTGTATTCCCTGATGCCACCAAGAGAACAAGCGAGGCCATGGAGAGAAAATTGACTTCTTGCTTCTGAAATTCAGTATAAGAAGGAAGAATCACAATCGCCGTTTATCATCACTGTACATCGCAAAATTCCGTCGTTGAAATTGTAACTGGATATTTTTTTTACTTTCCGCTACTGCATACTGGTCCTACATGCATTTGCAAATATAATTGTTGACATAGCTCCCTTCCTTATTTCGAGTTATTAGTGGTTTTATTGGATGGATCCTTACAGTTTTGAAACAAGTGACTCGTTAAGCGAATAGCTCGACTAGCGACTCTTGTACTCACGCCGTGGTCTTCGATCACAGATTTAGAGAGGAACAGATTAACTGTTTTCCCTAATTCACACTGACAGCGTTGAAGCCGCCGATCGTAGTTTACTTTGATGACAATTTGCGATAGACGGGCAAGAAATGTGTTGGCCAGAAGGGATACTTATCGCGTTGAGGCGATAATATCTCAACTTTTTGACAACTTGATGATTATGCTCATATGTGTAACATAGCTCTGTGTGCTAGGTCCATAAATCTGTGTCTTCGATAGTCCAGTTGGTAGAGAAGTATCTTAAGGCTGTTTGAGTTCATGGACATGAGCATTAAATTCCGACGTCAAATTTAACAAGCAAGAAACAACGCAAATTAATGGTATTAATTTTATAGTAATACAGAAAGGCTTGCTATTTGTGGCCAGGTTTATCTCCTAAACTTTCACCTTCTCAGGTCCGATCAGAGGATGCAAGGCAATACAAAGGGAGTTGAGCTTCAGAAACTGCATTAAAAGGATAGTAATATGACATGGATTTGAACATAGAAAAATAATCGGAGGAAACTAGAAGATATCTTGGTAATCATTGCGCCCCAAGTATGAATTCACCTTTACGCATGACAATAATGGCAATAACTCATAGGATTATAGGCAAGACAAATTGGTCACTTTATAAGAATAATTCCTTTTCTCCGCATGATACGATTTATGGGTGATATTTGTGCGTGACTTGTACCTCAATGAGTCTCATATCCGTGTTTTCTCGTTCATATGATTACATTTCGTTTTTAGTGTTGCTAGTGTTGGAGTTGTTCAATGTTCAGCTATTTTTGTTAGGAAAGACATCTTTAAATGGTAATTAAGGAATTTTTGCAACATTCAAAAGACACTACATTGTGTCAAGTGGAGAGCACAAAGCCCAGGAAAATTCATTTATTATCATTCTTGGGTATTTCTATTTCGAATTGGACATTGTTATTTCGATCATTGAGAATATCTCAACAATACTATAACAATAACATCTCCCACAACTTGATAACTTTGCGCGATTAAATGGCTACACAAAAACATTTTACAGAAAGCTCGAATAAGCAAAAGAGAAGGAGAAGAGGCAGAATTTGCTACTACAACAAAGAAATGTGATTTAAAAGTGCTCTTGATTTTAGATAACATCAATCAAATGAAAACGAAAGCCTTGTGGATCGGAACAGCCAAACATTGAACTTACACATAAATTAGATGCACCCTGTGAAAAATATGTTTGAAAAAATAAGTTGGAAAGCAGTTATTAAATGTTTGCAAGTCCATTCACAGACCAAAGACCATCCACTGTCTTTGATCACAGAAAACAGAATTAATGCTTCAGCAGAAATGTCGTTTACAAGGTAACATTTCTATATTGGAAGAACAATTCTTCCGCTTCATGTCAGAATTAAAGAACATTTCGCAAGAGAAACATCTTCAATATTCAAAAACATTAAAGGACTGCAAAACGAACAGCACTAAAATCGAAATATTATCACATGAACGAGACGATGACACGAACATAAGACTGATGGAAGCACAACTCATACAAATATCACCCACAAATCAATTCATTTGGAGAAAAAGAACAGATTTGACAGTTTCTAAAATGAACTACATGCATTTGTCTTATGTGTACTGTTATGAGTTACTACCATGATTGTCATACCTAGGCAAAAATGTCTACCGAGATATCTTTATATGCGTCCGGCGAACAATTGCCTATGCCCTATGCATCAATTTTTTGAAGTAGTTTTTAAAGTTTGAATCCCTTTGCAACCTCTGATGGGACCTGAGCAAGCGAAAAATTAGGAGATGGGCCTCACCACTAATACCAAGGTTTTTATATTACAATTTTCTATCATGTTATTCAAAATGAATTACATAATATATTAATTTTGAAACAATAACTTCTTGTCAACTTAAGGTGAGTGGAGCATCCGTGCAATGTGATGTGATATTAATAGTCTTTATTGAACTCTGATTATGTTTGCTCCATCCATGAGAATGCTGAGCTAATCGCGATAGACTGATTTTGCAATGCAGCCAATGTATCAAAATATATATTTCTGCCCTCTTACTCATTTTCTGGCTGTGACTTCATCTTGAACTTATAGTAAACCAATGCGCTTAGTATAAACGTGCTACACCCGTTATAGCTTCGACTTGAGATCACGAAATTCTGACTAAATTCAAAGAAATTCCAGACGAACTGATGTGTAGAGGATCTCCAAAATTAAGAAGCATCAATGAAACAAATACTGTAGGTGCAGATTATTCAGCATAATTGGTAGTCCTGTTTTTACGAATAATGTTTACGGTATAATGTTTTTACGAGTAGATCATGGCTACCAGAGCTTCAACCTCGACATTGATGATCTCGAAGTTTTCATTTATCCAGACTTCTACCACGACCTACTCTTTGCACGTGATCGTGGTCATGAAGCAAAAAAATGAAATAGGAGATTCTCAGAAAGCTGCCGAAATTTTGATTGAACTATCTTTAAATTGAGCTACAAGTGTTAAGCAAATTTGATCAAAAAGATGAACATTCAACTATCGAATCTCAGGTACGTCAGTGACACGATGTTCTGAAGGATTGCCCAATCTCATTATACTCGTATATTACTCCACACTGGTAGTATGCGTATGATGTGAGTTTTGATATCAAAAGAGGAACGCTAGCGACTTGGATCAGAAGAAATACATGAAAATTCTCCTTCGGTATCTCCATTTTGCGGTTTGCCGTTTCGGTTACCTATGTCGTTTTGTAAACCACACCGGCGCTGGCCCATTTTTCTTTAGCCATGAAGAATCTGATGAAAAAGACGACACGTGTGAAGGTGGACTTTATCTAGGGCAATTTTTTGATAGCGAAACTCGATTTTACACTTCTGACATCTGTTTATTAATTACGAGCATATACATGATTGTAATTTATATGCCTGAATGGATTCCTAAATGAATTTCACGAATAAAGTTGCTCTACCTTTACGCAAGAGCCTTGTCTGGTTACATGGGATAAAAGCATTTCGAAATTTATTATTATCATTAAATTATTATTATTAATCCGAAATTGATTCTTCAAGTAACGGATTCTTTGAAGAGACACTACTATCATTTCACAAAAAAGTAATCTAATACTATTCGTTTTTATATAATAAACATCGATTCAGCTGTTTTATCCGTGCTCATGATGTGTTCTTGCTCAATTCCTTCAACTGTATGTATCTCAATCAACATGCGCATGATGAACAAGAAACATAGAAATATTGACACGATTAAACTTGTAATTCCATCTTCAATTGAGTGTCGTCATTAAATTTACTCACTAGATAAAATTAGCCAATGACACTCCATATAATGCGCACGCAGTTAAGGGGAGGGTGGGTATAAGGTGAAATGCGATGATTCGCGTGAATGAGAGGGAGGGCGCTTCCCAAAATGCGTGTGCATTTTTCTATCTTTCATGCAAGAAAGAACACTACCTTCAATAAATGATTTTTTACTTCAACCTTCTTACTGTAGGCTATTGATAACTGTAATATTATTAGCATGGACCTACTATAAGTATAATATGCATCCTATAATGGAAGCTACTTATGGAATTGATTCCATGATCAGTGAAAATGATTTTTGCAAAAATGGAAACTCATGTGTAGATCATGTTCAAAGTACTTCAAACTAGATATCCAATCAGCTTCAAAAATGTGACAATGACGCTTCATGGTATTATGGATACTTCGTCTCGATAAACTATCGACCAAATCTTCAGGAAAAAAGTTAGTCAGATAACAAAGATTAGTTCCGATCATTGAAGTTGACAAATTTGTTTTTATCTAACTAATTTTTGCCATTGAGCATCAAGACAAAATGTTTCTGTTGCGATTTTGATCGATAGTTTATCGAAACGAATGTTCCTAATATTCTTTACGGTTGTCATGCTCTAGAAAATGTTTTGCTCCACCTGCCCAGAAAGGTCTCCTGGGCCCTCATTGCTCTAATGTATTATGATCACCTTTTGATGCAAACTGGATCTTCAATCGTTTATAGAAAGGCTTTCTATACCAACAAATGACTTCGGTGATTCCTTTGATATTTTAGCATGGACTTTCAAAAAATTCCAAATCTGATCAAGCTTTTGTTTTGTTATCTATTGGACAGTGCGAATTTCCTCTCACCAGTTGCCGGTCAGCCTAGATGTCGACTTACTTTCTGAAAAGATCAAGTAGACATAAACCCAGGAAGAGTAATGCATCGAGGAAGGCAAGCTTGTAAATTTGCTGTCCCACATACGTTTCCCAGCACTGAAAATAAAATGTCATTGGAGATGACTATTAGACTAAAAAAACGATCGCAACTCACCGTTAGGGATGTGCAACTTGCAGTTACACAAACACTTGTATTAACATTGGACCCACTGTGGCATTTATTGAGCAAATTAAACATAGAACCCATGAGCACCACAAGAGATACAAAACGCAAAATAATAGTCCTGAAATAAAGATGAAAATGTCAATCATAGTATTCCACTTTCCATGATGGTCAGTAGGCACTTTTGTCTTATCGAAGAAATCGCATCCAATGAGAATTCAGTCAATCAGCACTGTTGAGGGCTAAATGTCATCGGGTCACGCGGTTAACTGCGGTTAATTTCTTAACCATGGTAGGTTGAATGATGACGGTAAACATCGGTAAAACGTAGTTAGTAATAGTTTACCCACCATGAAATTTTTATATTAAGTGTTGCATACTACTGTATATAAATAGTCCGGGAGCTACTGACACATTCTTCCTAAATTCGCGTACAAAGGACTTAATAGCATGGACTTGTAAATCTTGAAACGCTGAATCAAAAATCAAATTCTTAAGTGTCACAGCCAGTCGCTTTCGGTTGTAGGTAAGGTTGAACGATTCCCATGGGAATCCAATGGTAAAATTCAAGGAATATATCTTTGGATTGTGAAGCACTTGGCAATTTTCGTACATTTTCTTTTGCAGAAAAGAAACTATTTATCAGAATGCCATGAAATTTGAAACATAATTGAGTTTAGAACATCAACTTCGATATAAAAGTTGAAGTGAGTCACATGATTCAGTATTTGATGTTTGAGAGCCTCTACAAAATGAGTAAAATCGCCAAAATTAAGTCAAAACATGAAATTTACTCATTTTGTAGGTGCTCTCAAACATCAAATACTGAATCATGTGACTCACTTCAACTTTTGTATCAAAATACCTTTTTATACCTTCTCAAAAATCCTAAGACAAATTTATGAAGCCAAATGGTCTCTTAAAAGAAGCTAAAAACCAAATTATAAGAATGTGGATGAACCTAGTTGCCATTCACAAAAGATTATTTGATATATACATGTAGAACGAACAAACTCCACATTGTAACGCATGTATATTATACTAGTTCAGTAAATTTCCGATAAACTGTGTCTAGTTTTGTGATTTTTACATATTGTAAAATTAAAAAAACAGCACATTACTCTCTTAGAAGACCAAATTATAAAATGACTTGAAAAACTTCTGAAGCTCAAATACTATTATCATTCTGTTTTTAAGTAATCTGATCTAAATGGAGTTTGAATAATCTGCGGAAATAATTAGGAAAAATGAGACTCCATTGTAAGTGGAGATTCTGGCACTGTGGTTTGACGACTACACAATGAATAAAAACCCTCGCATAGAGAGCTTGGGGCTTGGATGGAAAATGTTTATTGCAATTGATTATATGACTTCGGTCTGTATGAGTCCGGCCTCAGACACGGAACCAACTGCGAGCGAAAAATTGTGGGATTCCAGACAAAGACCCAAATATCATCTCTGCATAAAAAGACTGTACATATTTATGCTGGACTTTTTCATTGTATATTTTTATTTATTTGTTTTTCATCTATAAACGAAATGGTCTACCTTATGGATGTTGGAGGAAACTATATTTTGCAATGTCAATTGAATCAAAACCCACCTTATTATTGTGATGGAAATGGCCGTATTTGGATTATACTCCTCACGGTTGACGATGAGTGAGCAGTAAAGCTCAATGACAAAGTTGGCGACGACGATATAAATTGAAGGAAGATATTGTAGAATAAGTAAGACGTATGACGGAGAATCTTTCAGGTTGCTGGGATTGTCAGGCTGCAAAGCAATTACGATTATCAGACATCCATGCTTTCTTGATGCTTTAACATCACTACTCTCAATACTGAGGGTTTGGACGGCGCTGACATAGCCAGACTTTAATATGGAGCGTTGTGGCAACTTTTAGTCCAGATGCCCTTCCTGACGACTTCCAGGACTAAAAGATCGCTATGCCAAGCACTTCGCCCCTGTGCCACAGAAACCGTCATCCATATCAGTCATTCATGGAAGAGGAATATTTTGAGCCTTCATTAATGTGAATGAATTTAATTCAATTATTGAGAATATCCGAATTATAATCCATGTGCACTACGCAACTGCTGTTTCCGCGAAATCAACCCAATAGTCTCCAAGATGTCGATGAAAGGGCTTTTAGTCCAGGCAATATACATTTGTACCTGCCACTAATGTATCAAAAGTGGATTCATTAGTTAGGTTAGAGGATGACCCCATCACCGATCGCTGTTTCGGTCAGAAGAGAAAACACCAACTAACCACCAATGATGGGGTCATCCTCTAACCTAACTAATTATGCTTCTGACCCTTTGTTTCATTCAAGTGGATTCATCTTGTAGAGAAAAAATACCTTATCAACATATCAAAAATCTTGGAAAATCTAGTTGGTGGAGCACCCTGAACTTTCTAGGTGAAGTTACGACTCTTTTCGAAATATGATGTCCGGCATTGGGCCTCACTAAACCCGCTTACTCCAATGAAATCGCAGATACAGATCGCAACACCCAATCTAGGATCAACTTCCATATCAGCCCTAGATTGAGACAAATTGAAATGATAATTTGAGTGAATCAATAGAAACTAAATCATACATCACCAACAAGAACTACGTGTGTCGAAGTTGAATATTATCACTCACGGCGTTCATGACAAATTCAATCAAACACGCACATTCAGTCATCGGCTATCACTCAACTAAATAAGACCAAACGAGAATACCGCTCACTAGCAAGCCTCTCATAAATCTTAATTTTTGATTATTCAATTGTTACAGATGAGAATATTTGAATTCTTTATTGTCTATTGAATATATGAATTCCGAATTTGTCTACTTATAATTCTCTTTACACATGCAAAAATGATTGCTGAGTCTACGTGTACAAGTGTACATGTACAGTGTATATGTCCGACCGGTCTTCTCACTTACTAAAAGACAAATGATTGTTGGTATCCTGGAGCAAGTTATTAAACTAACAATGCATACCGCTTGACATATATAAAAGCGAATCGTGTTTATATGTAAGCATTGCAGCAGATAGTTCACGTTCATATCTTCTCCTTCCCATAGATAAATTTACTACGGATTAATGCTAAAGAAATTGCTTTTCATGGATGTGATCTACATTATATGCTTCCTCAACATGGTCATCACTCCAAACAAGAGCTGCTCTTCTCTACTTTTTTCTGTCTGTTAAATTTTTGAATGAGTTTGTCCAAACATTTGGAAATAACTTTTTTGAATTTTGATTGCAAACCGGCTAACCCAGGTCAAACAAAATGGACGACAAGACACCTAAAATCTGAGACAGTGCGTGATTAAAAATTGATGTGTTCTATTGAATATCTATAAATCGAATTAAACACTCACATTAGTCGCATTGGTGGAGAAACTGATGACAAAGTAGATACCAACAAAAGATGCAATGGTAAAGATGATGTATACAATCCATACGATGACCCTTTTACAAATAAGAGTTTGCCTTTCACTGTGGGACATCAATTCCTTCTGGATTTTTCGCTTATCCTCATCTAAATCTTTCTTCATTTGTCTGGCAATATTGCGATGTTCTATTTTTGCTTGATGACGATGTCTAACAATGTAATCCCAGCGAGCCAATGTCTTGAATGTGTGGCGGGTTTCTTCGTCGGAATGTGCATGAATTCGTTTTAAAACTCGCTTTCCCGATCTGAGTTGAAAGAGAATTTCATTATCAATACATGAAAATAGTTTATGTCAACAAATGCATATACTTACGAGATAACAGTGACCAATAGTATAGCAAATAGGGTTATCCAAAGACAAAGGAAAAATGCAAGAGCTGTGTTATATTGAACCTCGATGAACGACGGCTTATACAAAATTTTGTCGAAGAATTGACCAATGAAAAGAAATCGAAATTCTTCCATGACTCCCTGTTGAAATGAAACCAGTCTTTACTGACGTCATTCAATCGTTGTAATTTATGTAGAGTATGTAGTATTCATGTAGACAATGAATAAGGAAAATGTATATTTTCTTCTTTATAGAAAATCTAAATCTACAATGCGATGAATAAGATGTCAAGATAATAAGAGTAAGTCATACATTAATGCTTGTCGCAAATCCGTCTGTAATTTTCGTTGTAAGACACGACAGATAGCACAGAAAAGCAGTTACGACGTTTTTGTGATTGAAAAGGTGCACGTAAACGCCGTTCGCTTTGGTAGTGAGGAACGACATGAAAAGAAGTGTAGTGGATCTTCAGCTCTCTTCCGTAAATTTGGACACGCTTTACTATGACAACTCTCAAAAGATATGCACTCAAAGACCAGGCACATTTACATATATTTGGAACATATTATTTTCTTCTACAGATTCAGAATCCCGTATACAATATCAAAAACATTTACGTGAAGAAATACCAAATACAGGAACGCAATAAGGAAAGACTAGTGCTTCATAAGATTAATTCTTCATAAATACGCCAAAGGATGTCTCCAATATGTGGAGATAATGTAAATATTCATGGACGTTCTTCAATAAAACTATGCATGTCATTAAGATTCGGCTTGATATGAAAAATATTAATTCTCATTCATGAGCTGACCTTACAGAATCATAGTTCCATGCCACTGTCCATCAGGCATAAATAGCATAAAAATATCAAACAAAAAACTGCACAATTAAAATCTGTATGCAATACTGCACAGAAGCAAAAGACAAGACAATAAAAAATCATAGGACCGTAAAAGTATTCATGAGGTGATGAATATATCATTATTAATTAAAAGTAAAGAAAGAAGGAAAGAAAGAAAGGAAAACAAGGTCAACATGCAAGACTGAGAGATACGATGAATTCCTCTTGTGCGCATAAATCGGGCTCCAGATCAGGGTTGGTCAACCCAATAAAACCCAATTGTGAAAGTGAATGTGTGGATCTTCATTTCCTGTGGATTAATCTGCAGAGAGGAAAAGTTGTAACAGCAGTTTTTCTATGAAGTAATATCATGTTCTATCAATTTCATATTGATGCAATTTCGATCATCAATTATCAATCGTTTATTGATATCGTCGATTGATTTGTGTCCTCGATGCAGAACGCATTGCCTAATCACTAATGTCTCAGAATCATTTTAAATAAGGATAAGTTTTATATGGAAATAGTTGCACTCAAGCCATTTGAACTCGTCCAAATAATTTCCATCACGCATATTAATGATAAATTGTTCATATACTAACATGGCAACTTTGAGTGAATTAATTGATTTAATATTTGCAACAAATTAATCTTAAGCGCTCCCAAACCACGTCTACCGCCTTGTATCCTGGCAGGCCAGTCGCTTCATCATCAAGTATCCTATTGAATCCATACAAGCAGAAGTCGTGGTCCCTCTGGACAATTATGTAATCGAATCCATAGTGAAATCTTCAAATGACAATAATCACGCCCGTCCTCTGTCCTCCAAAGCTCTTGGAAATAACAACTGGATGAACGTTCTCCTTTCTGTCTCCCTCCCTCGGTCTACGTTTTGTCTGACGACCAACCGTGTATCACTGCTGCCATTCGTCTTAGAGTCCGTGTTTCCGTTGAACATCTGTGTGCTTGTTGCAGCTCTGCTGCGAATAGTGACGGCCCACACGGTCCCGTCTGCTCCAAAAAATGTTGGTTGACATACTCGTCACGCTCTTAAGAACGAAGTTGTCGATAGAGCTCTCAACTCAGCCGAAATGTCTACTCGCCTGGAGCCATCGGGTCTGCTTCACGACCGCAGTATCAAACTGGACGGAGCAGCTCTGTCATACTGGTTGCATTGGAAGCCCTTGCTTGGGATGTTGCCTATGCTGACCCTCTCAAAATTCTGGCTGCCTCTGCTTTGAGAGGCGAGTCCACCATTTCCTTCGTCGGTCGAAAACAGAAAACTAACGAAATATGTTTATCTGTCCTCGGACGTCGTCGTACAGTCGATCTTTATTAAAACTTTTGGTGGTCTTGGTTTACTCATCTTTAATATTCTGTAGGTCTTTTGGTTCCCTCATCGGATCTATTAAAGAAAACAGGAACGTCCTTTATATTGCCATCTCAGCAGCGTCTTTTCGCTCTGTGTGCATCCAACTTTTCCCTCGTGTGGATGTATTCTTATCTCTCTCAATAAATATTTTTGTGAACAATACATATGTTATACATGATGATTCATGATGTATAAACTATTTTGTTTGTAAAGGTAATTACTATTAAAACCAAAAATCATGCACTGTTACTAATCAGTTCGCCAGATTAACCGTCTGCGATTCTACAAGGTATGGGTCCAAGCGTCATCTTTTATGAGAAGATATCCTAGTGCTAATTTCATGCACTGCGGTATCACATGAGCATCAAACTCAACTCGAGTTTCCAATGTCTGTCGACTACAATTTATCAAATGGCGCAACTGTTGAAGTCGCACACTATCAAATATTTTTCTCGCAAATTCCATTCAGAAAGGTGACGCATTTTCAGAATTATTCATGGCTCTTACACAGGAAGTTGACGTGTCTTCTACTTGCTGAAGAATCACATTATGTGGTTGGTGAAATTAAATTCCTTGTATCATTTTGAACAATGTCTTGTAACTCTCTGCAAGTCGTTAGATTCACCAAGAATTCTGCAAACCATAGTTAAATTTTCACAATTCTACCCACTTTTGCTGCAAATGTGCGGTAAATGTGCGAATAAAACTATATGATAATAACATTAACAATACTGTGCAAATAGTATGCACTCGTAGGTTCCTGGCAATAATTGAAAATCCTTACTTTGATTCAGTTGTAAGCGGATGCCTTGAAGTCAGACACCAAGTAGCAAGAAAAAGGTTAATTTCTTTTTTCTCCTTTTCATCTTTTATGCGAATAGATATTTCGGTACTTATGGGCTATCTCCCCTCACGTTTTCAAATTTGTTTAAAATCCCCTAAATACAAAAAATATTCAATCTTCACAAAACGTCAAGCGCACATAATGGAGGATGTCTTCTTCTCGCAAACTAAAATTACTGCAAATCGAGCAAGTACTTTTTGAGTTAGAGACGATAACTTGAAGTGTAGCAATGTCAGCAGCTTGATGTGACTTCGTCTTACCCCATCGTCTGAATAGATAGAACTAGGTCAATGTATTCATTTCACGACAAATGGTGACGTGATAATGACGTTATACTAATATACCCATGCACATGTGTACAAATATGTTCATTTATTTAACATAAAAAGGTATGGTGGGGGTAGTGGTCGTGGGAAGATTCTAGATACCAGCCGATGAGAAGACGCAGAGAGAGAACAATGCACATACGAGTGATGATAGTGCATCGAACAGGCGAAGTCAGATCAAACTGATAACATCGCTACAATGTACGCTATCATCCCTAATTCAAAAAGTGCTTGTCCAATTTGCATTAAGTTTGGTGTGTGGGTAGAAAATATCCTCAACTATGTGCATCTCAAGTTCTGTGAAGATCGATTTTTTATGATGAACGTGGAGGAGATAGCCCATGTAAGTAAAGACATTTCAACTTACAGCTATGGACAAAAGTCACCGAACAGCAAAGTTTTTGCTAAGATTCTTTCTATTGTCTACAAGAAAATATTGTGATACAGTTTAATACATCTAATTAGCCTAAATATGTTTCCTTTTTATACAGAAGGTGTTGAAAAACAATTTTCTCGTTCTTGATGTTTATTTATTCCAGATTCTCGTTTTAGAAAGTGACCGGACACCTAAAACCTGATAAAACCTAAACGCTGATGCAATAGAGCACTAAATGTGAGACGTGAATTATCATTCTAAAAATGCACAATCATTCTCAAGTGTCGCGGATGAAATGAAGTGTAAGCGAGAATAATTTTTGATAACACAGACCAATGTCAACAAATAAATGACGCACATAAATTTGGATTTTCGCAAGTTAATATTATCTAAATATCTGAAATGAAATTGTCGGTAAAACTTCATGCTTAATTTTTGAAACTGCCCATGAATCTAAGCTTTCTATGTAGAAAGAAGCTAAGATTGGGAAGAGTATTACAAACCTGAATTCCTTTTCTCTAGATTTTTTGTGCTTTTCAGCGGCAATTGTGGACCCGAATTGTTCTCATCAACTATCTTGCAGTTTTCTCTCATCAAGAATCCCGTATTGTCTCTCATCAACTATTTCCAGTAGCAGTAGTTTCCCCTGTTAATGCAATAATATCCATTGATTGCATTGTACTGCTTAGAGTATGCACTTTGAGTAAAATCTTCTCAACCTAATGTACATGCATTTTGACCTATTGGTTAGCGTCTAACGTTTTAGTCGCTTCATAGCATGCATATTGGCAACCGTTCAGCATAGTAACACAACGACAACATGCCTCAGGGAAGCAGTCCATCAATAGCTCCACGTCGCTAAAACCGTAGTCTTATAATTAAGGCGGGGAAAATTCGGCAAAATCATTCTGCAATTCATCATGCGAACAAGACAAGTGCCCGTCCATGCTAACACACAGAAGTTGATGATCGCTTCGTCTTGCGGAGTCAATGAGTAATGATAAGAAGTTCCGAATGCTCGGTATGTAGAAGGCCCATTTGTGAGATACGATAGCGACATAATGCTATATTCAGATGCCCTGCTCATCAAGTATAGAGTGTCTGGACGAAAAGGCGTGAGGATGGTGCTACTCATGTTTTCGGGAGACGAGTTCATGCGGAGACATCAGTTCGGCTCGAATGCAGATTCTGCATTTCAGAACATTCTGCACCATATGAGTAATTTAGCGTTTGAATGATGAAAAATGCATTTTGTATTACTGGAAAACTAGCTTTAAGTCCACAATTGTTCACATGGAATGCTGCGTGCACACATCTTCGCAAAAGCCATTTCAGAAGCTTTGAGAAGAATTTAGCAATTTTTGACCGATTTGTTAAATATTTTCATCTTCTTGTTTATATGTGAATGTGAAACATATTTGATGAATACTTTGAAACTTTTGATAATAATGTCTTCAATCAAGAAACTCATCCAATGGACATTAAACAAAGCAAATATATGAGAAGAGTCAAAGGTAACTCAACATCACAAAAATGTCATGGGAAACGCTTCAGGAATACAACATGGGTGAACATGAAAAGATGGCAAAACTGATTATCCAACATAATTTTAACAGATAAAGTCAGGTAGACGAATAAAGAGAAAATATTGAATTATAAACAAAAAATAGCAAAACTGATAACAGATTGAATTCAAGGCATAGCTAAGTCGTAATTATTGCCGAAATGATATAATTCAATGAATTAAAAGTATAACTTAAAATAGGAACTTCTTTAGGCAACATTCGTAAAGCAGTAATAAACCAGCATTTTCGTCTTGCAGAGAAGAACTGTTATACTTGTAAATGATCGTATTTGTCACAGCTGTATACGATGTATATATATTTTGTTCAAGTCTTACACATCGCGATTATCTACCTTGAAATGTGAAGCCTTCTCTTCCTACACCGCTACGCTATTTCGTCTGCAAAAATTTGAAACCGTTGTTGAATTATTTTATAAACAACATGGACGAATATATACAATATGTACGTGAATATACTGCATAAGACAAAAAGTACAACAAGCAATTGCAGGGTGGTTATTGGTCCATTTCACTCTTGCCAATAATAGTACATTCCTGAATAACTCTGTCGTCCGTACCAGTTCTTCTATACAACTTACTTCCACTTTTGACAATGAAGATGACGCATGCCGCCATAATGATTGCAGCTTAGATAATCATTCATGTACAGCGCAAGCAGGTGAACTTACAACTTGTTTTCCAAGCAATGGCTTGCTTCAATTAAGAAGCGATCAACCCTTGTAGTTGAGATGTTCTCGAGTTTTTGCAATATTTTGTTAAGATCAGATCGATAGATACGAGTATGTTGAATGCATATAATCGTTTGAAATGTCGCTTTCATCTCTTCCTGCACCAAAACTTACCGTGCCCTGCAGAATATCCAGCACTACATTAACAACGTCTCCTCCTCTTTGATTAGTGTAGTTCTTCAAATTGTTGTCGTATTCGATGGAACACTTGTTGACAAATGTGTAATTCGCTCCACTTGCAAATGCTATCGTATCTGCGAAATTTTCATGTGGAAGCACGAGAGCGTATGGCAGGAGTAAAGCTCCGATGTAGAAAAGCATTGTCACAAAGTTGACGCGGCCCAACCAAACGACGAATGAGAAGTATGAGAAGACACCACCTCCGTAACCTATGAAAATCATGGAGAATCTGAGTTCCTGATCATAAATAACAAGGTGTCGCAAAATGGGAAAGTGATTTCAATCAGGTAATCTATAAATAGCAAGACATGTTAGTGTAGCTTAAGCATGAACTTTCCAAACAAAAAGGAAAATGCAGCTAAAACTGATAAATGGCATCAATCAGACAATTTATTGCTGCCATAAAACACGAATTTTGCCTGTCATCATGAAAAATTGGGCTTTTTCTGCCTTTCTTCATCATACCAGTTATATCTGGAACGGTGCCGTAAGCTATATCTACTGTGAGTGAGTTCCTTGATGTGTTTGAATGTAGAAGTGGACCTTCTGACTTACGCTTCATGGCGACATTGATCTACAGATTTACGCTTGAGCTGTAAACCAACATTGCCTTGCAGAATTGCGTTCCTATGTCCATATAGTGTACTTTGTCCGTACAAAACTAGGATGAAATTAACGCGTTCACTGTAAGTCTATCTGCAGTACATGTATTTGAGATTTTGAGACAAAAACTGTTAGATTATGGTCATAGTAGCTTTGTAGTGAAAGTCTCTCCCACTGTTTTTATCCACTTGTAATTTTAATAAAATTTGAAGGGAAAACTATTTACAAAGGCAGACGTTTAGTGAGTCTCCCACAGTCTCAGTACCAGTAAAATCAGAATGTGACTGAAGTACAAATGTGAAGTGGATCTTAAATACTAATCAATTCGATCACTCTCAGTCGCGAGCATCCGTCAACCAACCAGCTCTTGTTTCCTGTTCAGACCTGGATTCTTAGTCCTAATGTACCTAGCTTCAGTAATGCGGCTTTCTATAGGTGAATTGTGCTTGCTAAGAATCATGAGGTTGAAATCTTTAATAGTCATGTTACACTGATGAAAATATTTCGCATGTTCAGAAAGAGCACTGTTATTATTACCAGCTTTTAAACTACTTGTATGTTCTTTTAGACGGGCAAGAAAAGGACGACTAGTTTGACCTAAAAATTAATTCCCTTATTAATAAGTATGATTTACCGGTAACCTTAGTTAGCAAACCTAACAAGACTTTGAGTCCATACCTGAATGATAATAGGTCTCGTAAGCATAAAAACTGTGACTTATGCAATGGCCTTAATGACAACTATGCGTGTGATGATCGTCATGTAGTGTATCAATTTACTTGCCAATTCTGCCAACAAATGTACATCGGTCAAACTAGTCGTCCTTTTCTTGCCCGTCTAAAAGAACATACAAGTAGTTTAAAAGCTGGTAATAATAACAGTGCTCTTTCTGAACATGCGAAATATTTTCATCAGTGTAACATGACTATTAAAGATTTCAACCTCATGATTCTTAGCAAGCACAATTCACCTATTGAAAGCCGCATTACTGAAGCTAGGTACATTAGGACTAAGAATCCAGGTCTGAACAGGAAACAAGAGCTGGTTGGTTGACGGATGCTCGCGACTGAGTGATCGAATCGATTAGTATTTAAGATCCACTTCACATTTGTACTTCTGTCACATTCTGATTTTACTGGTACTGATACTGTGGCAGACTCACTAAACGTCTGCCTTTGTGAATAGTTTTACCTTCAAATTTTATTAAAATTACAAGTGGATAAAAACAGTGGGAGAGATTTTTCACTGCAAAGCTACTATGACCAATTACCTCCCGTATTCCACAATCAATTATGTTAGATTATGCTTGTTTCAAAAGTAAACACTGAATAAAAAAATCTGCAGCAAAGTATCAGGTTATCGTCTATTTGTCACTCGGAGATACAAGCAAAAAATCTGGTTGAATGTGGTGCTGAAAAAATCATGCATCTGATCATTTTGGTTCTAAACGCGGTAAACACTAAGAAAAAACTACACTATTCTCTCATTCTCTGGACTTCATCTTATTTCCTAACAACCTGTGCCTTGCTGCTTTCCTATTTATTCATTCAATAAAGGATGAAGTTAAGCAATGCAAGGAGAATTCTGTCGAACTTTGCTGCATTAGGCTGATTTCTGCTTTCCCTGCTGTTCAACAAGAATTATGCTATATTCTACTGTGGTAGAAAATCAGTATGTTAGGGCATCAATGATAGATAGTCCTTACAATTCTTGTAAATCACCCCGATCTTAACCCTATCCATACCGGGCTCTGAGGCGCATCGCCATCCCGGGGGGGACTGATTCGACCCCCCTCCTTAACTTACTAAATACTGCTCCGTTGTACATGAAATTTCAGGGTAGAATATTCTGCGTGTGATCTTTCTAACGGTGGTATCTGTTTTTTCTAATTCGTCCATCTTGATGCTTTACATGGCGATTTAAAATTTGAACTTCAAAATTAAGCGGATTTTTTTATGTTTTCTTCTCATCGACTGCAAACATAGATTCAGTGATTTTAGTTCAATGACGTTAGTGACACATACAATTAATGATCAGGAGAATGATGCAATTTGATGCTCTAAACTTGTTTGTCTACACATCATGAATTTAAATTCAAAATTTGGATATGTGGTATTGCTTTTGTACTGTAGCCTGTAATATTGCCTAGATTTTGATTAAATTTTTGGATACTGATTTTTAGATGACCCTCCCTCCCAAATGTTATAGTCATTGTATACCCTTTAAACATCATGAACAATCGGCCAGAATTTGAAATTTAAATTTGAAACTTTAGCCAAAATTTGATTTTTTTGAAAATATTGTTGTCGAACTTTCACCAGAAAGCATGTGGGCTCCGATTTATCAAGTTCTACAATGTTATAACAGATAATGAAATGACTGATCAAATTACCTTCACGAATAACAAATGTGCATGTGTGACGGCTTATCTTCAGCTACAATATCCCAACTGTAAAATATAAAGCTTCAGTCTATTCCAGAAAAAATGTTGTGATTCAAAATTGACACAAGTTACATTCAATTGTCATGTGATCCACACAAACACCCCTAAGACACCCCACAAGACTAATAATGACACTGAATAAGCAGAAGTTTTCAAAACAATATGAACGAACACCACTTAGTTGCAACTTAGTTGACTCATTTCTACTGAAAAGCAAATAAGTAGTATTTACATGACATTCAAGTTTGGATGACTCTTATCGATGTCTATAGTATCTTGATGGTGCAATTTATGGACACCTAGTGATGCAAAAAATTGATATTCAGCTTGCTTTGTCAAAACTTAGCACACCAGATGTTTGCAAAATCAGGTAAAATTCAGACTTTCAAAAAATGCACTTTTCAAAACGGGCCATAAATTTAACACTCCCATGAACCAAATGCAACGATTTTCGGCGCAAAGTTGGGAAATATCCAGAAACTAAAAGTCACAAAAGCCTGGGTCAATCCGTTCAGTTTTAAAAGCTCCACAACAAAAATGCTAGGGTTAATTGGAGACTTGTGTAATGACTCGTTTTCAAATATGCGCATATCATTATTTTTTATAAATAATTATTGAGAAGCTTCTTTTTGATATCACCTACTGCTGAATAAATTTTAGAAATATTTTATCCTCACTACTGCATTCAGTTGCCTCTCTATGTCTGAAAGATGCTCTCACAATCAAGTGAGTTTCGTTATAACCATAATATCTTCTGCACGTCAGATACAAGTAGATCTGACAGTGCATCCTTCGTGTTTTACACTTTACAGATGGTCAACTCTATGACTCTTAAGGAAAGTAGATGAGCAGAAAAGGAAGTCGAGAGAGATGGCAACACCAATCTCCCAGTACATCTGAATAATCCAAAAGGGATGAAAATGGTGACAAAACCGTCAGTAATCGAAAGTGCTCGATGATCTAGAGGATGAGTTATCGATCGATTACATTAACAGTATAGAGATTTCCTTGAGCGATTGCGGAATCGATGACGGGCGGCAGGGATCGATTTTTAAAGCAATTTCTTAATTGCTGAGCGATTCCTAGAAGCATGGAAAAAGAAAGATTAGTTATTCGATGACCAAAATGACAACGAACAGGTGAACAAAATGGATAAATATTAACCTAAAAAGTCATTCAGAATTGTGACGAGATATCTTTTCATTGGTCATAATTGCAATGGCATCTGATGTGTGGTGTGGGGTGAGGGATTGATCCTGCCATTATTGACACAGTCGCATGTAAGAAGCTCGAGGCTCGGTTGGTAGAGCACAGGTCTAGTTAACCTGGGATCGTAGGTTCGAATGGCGCCAGTCGCACATCTTTTGCAAGGCAATTTGATCTATCAATTATTTTATTTCACTCTTTCAAAAAACTTGCGAGGTGGAATATTAAGCAAGATAACTGTATGATTAACGCACATTCTATGGATTTCGATACGCCGAAGAACTGCATTCTTTCCTCCGTTCTCTCTTTGAAGGCAGCCCATTTCTGAAATTAAATCGAAAGAGAACATCAACACAAATTCGATGAAGATATAATCCGAATGAAGCTCACCATCATAGTGCGCTGATGAATACTATATTTCTGCTGGAATCGATGAGCATCAATTGTCATTACATGATCTTCTCCGGATGATGATAATCTGCATTTAATAGAAGTGGTAGTTACAATAAAGTACATACATACAAATGTCGGCTAATAAGTCGAGAAAGCGCCGACTAAAATATCCACACCACAAATTAATACATCAAACACCACACACGTGCTGTGAGTCTCCCAGTAACACCTGAACCAAAATAACAATTTTTTTATTTCATAAATTATTCATCAGCAAACCTAAGTCGTGGCTGTAAATAGATCCGAAGAATGTCCTCTCATAGTCAACAATTCGTTCATCACGCTTTTGAATAATTCATCGGATATCAGGTTTAAGAAAATTCAGTGGTGTAAGTGAGTTGCAGATCAGATTGTAGATGTGAATCATGAATGGAAGAGACTCTTGACGAAATGAAAAAAGAAGGAAGACTCTTTTAACAGGCATTAACTTTTGTGTAAAAAAGCATAAAAGCACAAGTTGAAAGTGAGCAGTGAGAGTTTAAGGCATGCAAACCTCAAACTTGCGCATGATTAAGGCCCAACGCCGAAAACTTGCACGTTTATACTTTTTTATAATGCCTGTTCAAGAGTCTTCCTTCTTTTTTCTTTCGTCAATCTGAATCCAGGCGTGCGGAGGTTTTGGAAAGAACAGACTCTTAACTGCGACGACTCATGCATTACTTTTACATCTATATTTCGACCGAATCCACATTACGTTTAGTATCAAAGACATCAGAGTAACCGCGATGACATCGAATGACTTGGCCAGTTTCTACTTGATGAAGTTGATAAACAAGCTGGTAGGATTATATGTCGTAAGGACGTACTACCGATTCTAGCATCTCTGGACGCATGCCAATCGAGTTTAAAATGTTGACAACACCAGGAGTCCCATTTAGCCACGAATTTCGCTTAAGAAATTGAAGAAAGTAGTTAGACAATACAAAGTTTCGGACATGTACATCACGACACTTAAATGATGTGTGATGAATTTTACTTGGACAATGCTGAATACAGATTATCATTACACATGGGATTTTCAATTATTTCCAGGAATGTAATTTAATATGACTTTAAACAGCACGCATTTATCGATCCCCCCATCTACGCGTGCACAAGACCTTGAGATGCCCCTCCCCTTACAAAACTGATGACTCTGTGTTAGACTAAAAAATTGATTTTTTTCTTTCCCCTAAAATTTATGTGTACGAATGCAATAATTGCCATAATGCAGGTGTACCGCAAGTAGCCGCACACCGCAGAAAAGTCCAGTCACCTCGGCAAATATTTAAAACTGTCCACGTATTGCGTATATATTCAATACTTGTGTCTATGCATCAAAATGATAAAGCACACTCTCAAACACTGAACTCTGAACGTAGATAAGCGCTCATGCAACAGTATAACATGTCAAAATCGTAAGAATTCTTAGAGTTCTTTGTTGCACATCTCACCATTTCTTACTCAATTTTTTTCTGAAATGATGCACGAGTTTTGACATAGAAATGTGTATAGTAATTTGAAATTGATATTTGTACATCTGAATCAGAAGCTCCAAATTGACATGTAATCATAAGCAAACATTGTAGAAATAAAACTAATTTATTCATGTCATCCAGCTGAAACGCTTATTAGAGCGCTTACGAAGGACTTTTAGGAAGCTTTAAGAGTACTTAAAATTAACAACGACAATGTACCTCTAATAGGTATCTGTATATATAGTAGTAATATTGTAGATATCAATGAGTTACAAAGATCAAAACCTCGCAGTAAAATCTCATTTATTTGATAGTGGAAACTCACATATTTTGGAAACTTACTTACTACCTGCACGCATTTACACGCAACTGAACACATTTCGCCTAATAGCCCCTCTGACTGTGTAGTTCTCGATATGGATGATCCCTAATGCAAGTAGCAACACGAGTAATTACTTTTTACTGGCTCAGAATAGAATTCAACTTGCAACTATCATATCCACGGGTATCACTGTAATCTACTTGCATGAACAAGATCGTATGTACTAGATTTAGTTCATCAAAACATTTTTATTGGCTCTTTCAAATCGTAGAGACAAATGTCATCATGTGCATGCTTCCCAGATGAATTGAATGTTATAACCAAGGCCTTTGACATAAACAATTAATAAACGGCAGTCTTGGTCTGCGTCAGGCCTACTGCAGCAGAGAGTAGACTAGAAGCGCTTGAGCTCAGTCTAGAAATTCATGCTAATAACGACAACATTTTCTTAAGGTGATGGGTTATTGTGTCGAGGTGACAGGCTTCTTCACACCGTTCATTTAGAATCTAAAAGTGGAATTTCAACGACACTGACTCTGTTTTCTGTGCTCAAAATCTAAACGCCAAGAGAAAAAGTGCATCTTAGATATCATCTTAAGGCAGACGGCGCTAGAACTGCGACCAAAGCGGAATGGAATCTCGGAGAGGGGTTCTTTAGTAGTAGCGACCTGTCAACGGTTAATAGGTGCGCAAATCTTACCATAGAGTGAGTCCTACGGTAAATTCTTTCACTCAAATATTAATCTTATGAGGTTGATGAAATTGCTCGATTATCCTAATTTCATCAAGCTGAAAAGTGTAATTTCACCTCGTAGTACTCGAGACAAAGCGTCAAAATTTGTTACTAGTTCCAATGAACCAGCTGTAGTCCAGCTATCACCGAGGGAACAGAAAAATTGAAATAGACCAGTTGAGTGTTGCTGCACTATGTGGATGTGATTCTCTTTAATTGCACGTTTGTCACAAGAATTCGCTGACTTGAAAGTTGGTCAGTTTTTGATTTTTTTTTTTTGAAAATTTGGTAACTTTGGTTTCGGTACGATTCCAATTATTTGATGTACTCTAATACTCACGATCATCAAAAGTCACGATCAAATTGACTTCAGACATCAAAACGCCCAATAATCACTCATTTTAGTGGATTCTGATGTTGACTACTGAATTAAAATTGTCGCAGCACGGACATTCAGCCGATCCCTTTAGCTTCGCCATTCTACTGTTAATTACTCGAAAGCGAATGATTATATCAGGCACAACCACAGAATTAAATATTTTGTTTAACTGCTTCGGCGAAGCGCGCGCAGATGAATCAAATTCTGTGGACACAGCAGATAATTGTGCTATAGGCAACGGATCTGTCTGGCCAGACAATGAAGATTTTAGATTCGGGACTGACTAAAACAACTGCAGATTTCCGGTGGCTGAGCTCTTCAAATGTGGTTACAGGACATTCCAAATTCTGACAGTGATTATCCATTTTAATCTGACTGAGTTTCTGATTTACTCACTTCAAATGTGCAAAGCTGTTCAAGTATGCGACTGCTCATATCCATGTCAAGTATACAACCAATGTCGGATACGTGATAAATTGTTATTTCTTTCGGTGTGTGGTTAGAACCCCAACACTGAACAAAGTGGTCTCCGATGCCCCTTCTAATCCATTATTTTAAAACGAAAATTAAACGAAATTTTATGTTTACAAGTCACAAGCTTTGTCGTACTTAATCCAGGTGGCATGTATTCATTCACATGCTATCCTATAGAAATAGACCGTTTCATAAATAATTGCACAAAAAATTTAACCCATTTTCAAATGTAATTTCCGTTTTGAATTCCTGGTCCAATTTTAGTAAACGATATGCCATATGAAACCTTATGATCCATAAATTAGTTTGACATACATTTTACTTTCTGAAGTGATCAGTTGTGGTCAGTAGGTCCTACGAAAGAAAATTAAACGTTCTGCTTGATGCAGGATTTTATAACGAAGACGACAAAAGTTTCTAATGAAAATTGACAGTGTGAGCAATCTTTCAGCTTCATCATGATGTAAAGATTTTAAGACTCGTTAAAACTACAAAGAGATACAGTACCAATAAGTTTTACTAATTACTTCATTTAATTAGGCAAACCACACTGCTTCCTATGCCTAGTGTCTCGACTGGTTAAGTGAATAAATTTTGTAATCAATCAATTATGAGCTCACGATTAAATTTTGTGAGAATAAGCAAAAGATAAAAAAGCTTTTCGTGGTGTGCTACGATTTCGGAAACGGACTGTATATATCCAGAATGTCAAAATATAAATTCTGATAACAAAATCCAGAAATTAATGCTTCACATAGTGCATGATATATGCATTACACATTCCATTGAAAAAAATCGAATAAGGTCGAAAATGACTCATTGAAAAAACTTGCTACAATTGTATTGTTTAATGAACAGATAAGGTATTTTCAAGCATTATTTGAAATATATCTCATAACAATTTAACTGACTGATATTTGATACATCGTCTCGTGAATGTTGACATTTAAATGAAAACAACTACATGTGTAATTGTACGAAAGTCGACTTTCACCAAAGAAGTGCCGTAGAAAACATAGATGACGCACGTACCCCACTTCACCCAAAAATAAATAGCTCTTGTACATAAGGTTAAAACGCTTTTTTTGACGAAAACTTATTTTATTATTTTTAGAAATTTACAAATAATGACACTCGATAAGACTTACTTATGCAAACTGATAAATATTGACTTTAACAACATATTCCCAGCTTTCATAACTGTGTTTTTTATGTTTATAATGGATTTGTTAGCCACAAATTGTGCATTTATTCTACAATTCACAGTGCTTCACAAATACATTTAATATATCATGATAGCCGCATGTTGTGTTTTGCAAAACAAGATAAGATTTCTGATATCTAATTAAGTGAATATAATAATAAGTCTAATAAGTCTACATATAATAAGTGAATTATAACCCTGATTATATTGATCATTTATACCCTGCTACATGCATATGTAAATAATGTAAGTGAAACCCATCTCTTAAAATTTGGTTTTAGCCGTGTTTTTGAGCATGTTTTAAGCAATGTTTTTAAACATGCTAAGTTTACAATAGGCAATGTTTGAAGCTGTAATTGAGAACCCAGCATTGATGATAATCATGCAGATTTGGTGATTGGCACCATGATGCTTTATTCAAGGCGAGAGCAGATTAAGACATCTACACCAGCAATCCTACTGCCTATCCATGGCTTGCTTAAGAGACGAATGCACAGGTTTAGAATGCTCCCAAGAAAATGAGTTGATGCCGAGCTAGACGCCAGCTGCCGACTTGGTGCTGTCCGCCAAAATCCTATCCGGTTCCAACTTACAGACCTACGCGTACAAATGTATATGTCAAGTTTATCAATCAATATTATCAATCCAAATATGTCAAACGCGACTTCAAGCTTTATCAAGAGCAAACTAGACAGGTGAGTTGAGTTAATTTATTAATACATGTAATGTTATACTCAGCAAGCTATGATTACAGCTTGTTCATGTGATTTTATGTTGATGCAGCATTTGACGAGTAACAATGCAACTAAAAGATTAGTCGCGAAGAGTTAGCCGTGACGCATTTCGTTTCAATACAAAGTGCACGAGCTTTCACCCTCCACATGGTGTCCAAATAGTTGCATGAAGTTCAATGCGGTAGATTGATATTGAAAAAAAACTGGTAAAAAATGTAATGAAAAAAGCAGATATGAATTAAATGTATAATTTTCATTATCTTCTTACAGCACTTGGACACCTTGTGGATTCAAATTAAATGTGCACCAAAACATTTTCCTTACGCTAATCCACGGATTACATGTCTGAAAATACGCGTATCATTAAATTGTTGAAAACCACAATTCAGTCCGGTGACCAGCACGAGTTTCTACAGGGAACGAGGCTGAAAGCGAGAGTTTCACAGAATGATGTACATCCGAAGACATCTTTGAATCTGTGTCGAGTGTTAATCGGTTCCTCTTCTTGTCAGACAGGTTCAGAGAAAAATAATATGCAAATCCGATGGGGTGCTGATTGAAGTTTTCGTATAAATGATATTTTTTATGTTTCACAAATTAATTCAATTCGAAAGTCTAGAGCCATAATTTTCGGCATAAAAATGTCTTCAAGTCATTTCCTGTCATTTGTATGCGTTGTTATTAAGGTAACTCATATTATTAATCTAAGCTAAATAAAACTAGATAAGTTGAAATTTTGGCTTTTTACACCTGTGCTCTCCACGGACGTTATCTTTCAGCAGCGAGCTAGTTTTGGGTGAAAAACAGAATGAAAGAGCAGAATCATCGAAATGCAATCGATGCAAAGTTATAGACTAATTGAAATGTAATTTCGAGGATGGATGCAATTTGAAAGCACATTTGATGGACCGACTTTAGAATGGCAGTTATGAGACATCATTACTCTTTCTCGCCACTGTCTCCTGATGTGTATGCAAGGCTGCAAGCCGCCCAGTCAATATCGGTAAGTGTGGAAAGTAGCTTTTCCTTACTGAAAAACCTGACATCATTCTGTGAAAGTCTTGTTTTCGGCTTTGTTCCCCGAATAAAGTTGTTCTGGCTGCCGAACTAATTCTGTTGACTTAAAATTTCACTGCTGGCTTCGGTATGGATATCCACTGTAAAATACATGAATGTATGCACTTCAATCATCGAAATCATGTCCCTACCTGCTTTGGGCAGAAGTCGCTGGATTGAAAGTTCCATACGTGTTGGCAAAAAGCTCACTGTTATCAGGATTGTCTATAGGAGCGATGGATGCAGAACGCCGCCGCAAAGATCGACTGAGTTTTCCACTGATACGCATCTTTCGACTTGGTCGACCTCTTGCAATCGTTGCTTCCGCCGTTTCATCAGAATTGTCACTATCGCCTGTAAAAGTGACAGCAGGATTGCAAGAATTGAATCAGGTGAATACAGTACTTCTGATATAGCATATTGCACAATAAGCATGAATGACTTCAAATTTTACTGTAACGTAGGAAGTAGGGGAGCAGAAAAATGGAAAATCTAGCAAAACACATGGCACAATGTTAACGAAGATCAGCAGAAATAATAAGGAAGAAATTTGGAGTTGAAATATGCGACCGATATTATTTGGTTATCCTACATCTTACCGATAGCATTCTTCAACAATTGATCTGACTAGAAAAGGAATATATATATATATATATATATATACATATTTAGAAACTAATAAAGAAATAAATGAAGGACAGGTTATGTTAATAATGACTGAAAGACTTTAGGTGAAATGTAGAGTAAAGATTGAATCAGAGAAAGAATTCTTGCATTTTAGCTAAGTTTTAGTATTGGTTATCGGTTATGTTTTGTCAATGAGATTTGGTTTTCGTAGACCCAATTTAACTTCTTCTAGACAATAGGCAAGAATGATAATTGAAAGGTTGCTAGTTCAACATAATCGAAAGTGCTTGTTCAGTTGAAAAGTTTGTGCTTATCTAATACGTCTCTGTGGCTGCACTTTCGATGTAAAATAATGACTTTTGTCCTCACATGTAAGTTAGTAAATTGCATTCCTGCGACAGCAGATGTTGCTATCATTTATCGGACAGGCTGTAAGTAGAATGGCTTCACGGCATTGTTGCTAGATAAGGCGCTCGCTGCGTATAATTTCCATTGTAATTCCAGGTTTGATATATTCTCGTTGGATAACGCTTTCGATGTTTACCGATTCTAGCAGGTACAAAAGGAAATGAAAGTGCTTCGTCTCTTAATTTAGCAGTTCCGTGTTATTGGAATACTACGAGTAGTAGCCATGTTTCTGAAGCTTTTCGTCGAAATTTCTCACATGCTTCAAGTACAAAATACAAGTGCATGTAGCTCACGAACTGAAGAAACCAGAAATCACTTTTTTGAAGACATTTAGAAGAAGATTAAATTATAGTGAGAGAGAGCATACATTGATGATTGTGAGATAGCCAAAGACTATATTCCAAAGGAGGGCCCGAAAAATAAACAGGCATGAATCGAAGGCCCTGATAGGAAAACACAGATTCATGGGCATAGTACTGTGTTAGTAAACACCCTCTGTTGAGAAATGCTTTCAGAAAGCTGGCTTCAGACTTGTAAGTGGTAATAATTCTGTTTATGAACTACATCATATACACAATAGCGATGACAATAACGTAAACACCCGTGAATTGAATAGCGGATTCTTCGTTACTGAATGACGGGCGTGTCATTATGTAACCAATACCAAAGCATCTTTAGCTGCGTTCGCCATGGAATCATCTTACTTGGTTAAAGTCACAAGACAATAGGATGCTCATGTGGAGTAACTTAATTTCTTAATTTATAATTTAAAAGAGCCTCCTGATGAATAAAGTGACGACTGATATGAAACCTGGATATAATGTTGGATATAAGTGTAGCCTACACTTCTTCATAAATGTTGCAATTGATGCAATCTATCTACAAGAAATGAAGCGGTTAGAACCCGGCATTCGTAGCCATACGCTGTAAATTTTTCAGCGAAAATCATATTTTCGGTCTCGTTCCCTTCAGATTTAGAGGACACGTTCCATGCAGATTCCATAGTGGCAGATTCCTTAAACGTTCTAGCGGCCGGCATTTCAATAGAAAAAAGTGCAATCAATCCGGTTTTATATGGAACACCGGTTAATAGAGGCACCTGTTTTATTGGGGTGACTTATTAGACAGAATTGTCTTAACATCCATAGCCCAAATTAAGTATTTGTAAGTCGACAGATTAATTCACTTGAATATTCATTAGTATTTACCACTAAAAAGTTTTCCAAAATATTGTTTTCAAACTCAGTGGCCATACAAATTTATAGCATCAATAACATCAGCAGTTGGCTATTAATATCGAGATATCAATTGTTTGACAGCAATGATGTCCAACTTCCATTCTCGAAAGCCTTGAAAAATATCTACAACTGCCATTGATGCAACATCTAATGAATTTTTCTTCTGAAAAGACGATTACCTGGCACAAGCTCCAAATTTTGTTGGCAAAATTTTTTGAGTTAATGATGATGCACTGCCGAATTCAATTTCGTAATTAATGTTGATCACACGCACATGTGCGTGAGATAACCAAATCAGAGATATGTCCATTGATGCTTACATTTAAAGCGTTTACGATTTGGATAGATGATAAGTTCATGTTTGCTATTTATGTGATAATATTCAACTTCAGACAAATTGCAAACAACCCCTGGTTGATTTCTGAGCAGATCCTATGGAGAATATGCAAACATATCACACTTTCGAAACTTGGGTGTTCGCCAATACTGCTTTCATCTGCGAAGTAAGCTTCGATTCAAATTCTTTGTTATTTACATTGATAAATGAAGTAATGATGATGAGATAAAATTTATTTTTTCTAGCACTCCTCATGAAAGATGTGTCATTTAAAGTTATATAACTAAGTATTTCCCGCAAATGAATGAAATGCAATATTCACGGTCCGTCGCTTGTTGGGAAGGGATCCCTGGGATTCCTATTTCAAGGCTAACGCTTTATGATTCATAGTTAAGTGAATAAAAAGAACAAATGCGATTAGCTCAACTCTCAAGAGCATCTCCTTATCATTTTTGGCTAGTTTCGAAAAACAGACTCGAAATAATTGGGTTTTGGGTAGACCTTGGGTAAGTGATAATGAATTGGCATGAACTTGGGTATATACAAATGAAATCATTAAAATTGATATTTTGGTTTGAATCTTAGGAGAGCTACATAAGATCTTGAAGATCTGATTAAAATTCCATGCTATTGACAGAATATTTCAAATGAGAAATGATCGTGGTTGTTAACTATTTTATTGTGCTTGACAATACCGCGCATTCAAGTTCGTACATGTTGCTTATGTTGTAGGCTTACAAGTATTTTGTTGCAATTGTACATATTGAATTTACAAATGTTTCATACACTTCATATCTTCCCACCCCTAAAATGCGACAGTTATCTAAAATGAATTCATTCCAATTTCGTATTCTAAATATGTTTAACCATGCTCTCACTAAGAAGCTGCATTATTTATTAAATCTGTTTATATTTCTGGATGATCAGATGAAAACAATTACTTTGTTATGAGCAATGTGCAATCCAATCATCATCAAATCGAATAAAACTTCAATTAGTCAGTATAACAGTAGGCTAAATTAAAGGAAGGCTTTATAGCGTAACATATGTAGGCTACTTAGGCTCCTAATTGCAGTTATTGGAATAAATATCCTTTCCCACTAATAGCACACTTATCATGGGCCAACAAATTACAAGATCAGTACTTAAAAGAATTTTGGCATATAGAAGAATCTTTGTCAGCACAAAATACGAAGAATACACTTCGTTTACTTGATTCTACTCATTAATTGAAACTTGGGCTTGGGTTTTGGGTTTTGACCCAATTGGGTATACCCAGTACAAGCTTTTGCCCAACCTTGATAGAGGCGAGTGGAAGGGTACCGGGTATCCATTTTGTCAATGATTCCGATCCATCAATTTTTTAAAACTCTTGGAAAATTTAATTATTCGAGAGTAACTTTAATAGCTCACAATTCATCAGGTTTTGATTCCTATTTTCCGATAAAAGCTAATAAAAGAGAAATCCAATGGAAGTTGAAAATCAAAAATATACATATGACAAAATGAGTGCACATTCAACAATCATATTGGATACGATTATCGTGGACATAGCATCAACTATATATTTCAGGTTGAGCTAGACAATCCAGTTGAGCTACAACTATATGAACTACAGAATACCAGGAGACTGTTTGCAAGCCTGTTTTCTAGTGAATGAATCAATGACTTTTTAGCATTCCAGTCATGTTGATTCTGAATGAAGATGATCTAGTTAACAATGCTGAAAGTCCTCAAAGCCGAACCGCAAATGTTCTATTGATAATTCTATTGACTTGAGAAGACTATTTCGCTTCCCTTACTGCAATAGCGCCCAATAAGATGCAGCTATCACAGCGTTTACACAAGCATGTTGTCAGTGTGTACTCGTAGATAACTGACACGACGAAGTAGTATCAATAGCAGATCGTGACCAGTTAGAAACAATGCGAAGCAAAAAATATCTACTTTTTTATCTGCATACTTGTTCTCGTATATCAGCGAAGAAGTATATATAGTTGTGATGGCGGTTACTTGACACTGATGTCTGTCATAAAATGCATTTCTCTTGCACAATAATCATCAACCATCATACCTATAGCGAGTGTTGATAGAAGGGTAATGTCTCGATTTGTTGTCTGACTAATGCCTAAAAATTTAGTATCTTTTCAAAATGAATTCCGCTTTCGATGTTTCACGGAAATAAGTCCATGCTCTCTCATCGAAGTCTTTATGTGTCAGCTGATTAGCTGCTCTACGAAATATCGACGATCGCAAATTGAAAATTATTGACAATCGTACAACAAAACATTTACAAATTGTTCAATTCTTTTCAAATAGAATGTAGTTTCTCTGTTTACCCGAGGTCAGTTATAGAATATCAGCTAAAAACTTCAGTTAATTTTCAAGAAATGTACAATGAGTCAATGACAGCTTTCAATACCGGACATTTTATTGAAAAATATCAAATAAGGTTCAATGTGGTTCAAGACACTCAATTTACTTCATTATAGCAGAATACGTAGTTCATTGTCTAGCTTGACAAGTAGTAAATATACTGTACTTAGGGCCATGGGCCTCATGTGACATATTGCCGACAAATTTGACGAGTTACCAAAGGTACCTCGGTTGACTCCAAAATTGAGGGGAAGAATCAAAGACTACAATAAATGAAATAGGTATGAAAATGTCTTGCCGTATTGAGATAATCGCAAATCAGGCCTGTGAAGTTAAAACTGTCGCTGATTTAAAATATCAATTTTTGCGCCCCATCAAGCAAGCTGAAATGTAGAATCATTCCATGCCATCTCGTGCTTTATAAAAGCAAAATTAATTTTTATTTATTATAATTACGCCTGACGTCCAAATAATGAAGATATAAAATTTGCAGTTGACTGGAATAAACGCAGCGACTATTATGTAGCTCTCCAAAACGTCAGCCATCGAGCTATGGAAGCATAACGACGTGCAGACTTTGACAGATTAGCATTTTTGATGATAGCCATCGTTTGGTAGAGTAAATCAAAATGAAAATGACATTTTTTCATGACCATCATATTCAAAGTTACATATACAACGAGATATGTACAGAGAAAAAAATAAAATTGTCCACGTTTCGGCGGTCGCATTTACCAAGACAGGTAACAGATAATTCGACACTTTTATCATGTTTTCTCTCTGCAAATCTCGTTTTAACTTTGAATTTAACGGCCGTGAAAAATAGTTTACTTTCATTTTGACCGACAGATAAGATTTCTATATGAACGATTCGATTTATCACAGCACACAACAGTGCGCCATCACATCGACAGTCCGTCCGACCGAGGTTTAGCTAACTCAGAAATATGATGAAACATGAAATTCTCAAGAATACTCATGATTTTTCCATGAGCATATCATGAGGCATTCTTCTCATGATTTCCTCATGAATTCTCATTAAAATCTCATTGATCTCTACAAAATTTCATGAGTTTTCATGTACAGTTTTTGTAAAGAACGATTCAGAAGCAAGTCACTACGATGATTATCGAAAGCCTTAATTCAACAGTACTCATGTAGGAAATGAAAAAAACATGTTCAAATCAATAAGAAGGCCGGCAATGTCAATGTTTACTGACAATCATCAAAAGATAACTAAAGTATGGCAAAGTATCACTGTTTCGTTACATTTCGATCAAACATCGTCATTTTGATTACATACACTAAATATCTTATCTGCATCATTAGCTGGTCAATTCATTGTATCAAATACTTAGCTGTGACTTACGTAATATTATTCGTTGTGTTTGAGTTCTGACATATTGCGTCAAACAACTAATCTTATCAAACTTCATTAAGTTTACATCCGCTTTCTTGCTATTTTATACTAACACAAATCACATCATCGTCATGCACCAAGGCATCTTTTTAAAGATTTAGATCTATTGATTGTGAAACTAAAATACAGACTCACTGAATCGCTTGATTAAATCAGAGCGACAAAATTAGCTTTAAGTTAATTCAAAAGATTTCATTACAAATGTTTATGGTAAAAATATTGACTTCGATCTTTAGAATGTGTGAAAAATGTTCTCCAACCTAAGCGATTTAAAAAATCCTAAGCAAGCTGAGAAAAGCTGAATTCTCCAGTCTCAATAAATCAAAAAAATAAACTAGATGATTGTCATCATGTAGGTGGCATCAGCCACAATCCGTTAGCATTTTGGAGATCCTCATTGTGATTAGAAGAAGATACACACTAAACTACAGTCGCATTTGCCAATGCGCATCGATTTGAAAGATATGCGAATATGTAAAGACAGATTGCTGAGAACTCTAAAAGTTTTAATAGGATGTAATTCAATTTATCATGCAATGTATATCTCTATCACAAGTAATCATTTAATCATTTAATTGCTGCATTTGATTCAAAATTTAGACATATTTTATTTGACTAATTTCAGTCAGCGTATGGGGTTATGACAGTTAGGAAATAATAGCTGTCCGTTGGATCTAAGCGACATATTTAATTATCTAGGTTTTAAGACATAAATCGTGGTACTCATTTACTTTGATTTTATTTGAATTAACTGTTCGTCAATGCGACCTTATCAGAAGCTTTATCGAAGAGATGAAAAAACGATGAAAATACTATGTGAATAAAAACTGTGTTCAAATGAGAAGAACTCCGCCTGAATAACATAATCCCAGGGTTTGAGTTTTAACCAGAGGCTAATAACAAAGAGAAAAATGTGTTTTAGTATGATTTTTGCCTCCTAAAAATCTTAATCCCGGGATTATCTTTATTCCTCATTACGGAATTGTGTATGCCAACATGTATTTTGAACATGATGTTCATCCTAAAATTGGTAACTTTTAAATATCATTAGTTTTGTATAACTTACATGCTCCGATTCAATTGCCGACATTGATTAATCAAAATGTCTCGTCAGACGGTTATTGAAAACGTAACGTTGACGATTACATTGAAACTTGAAGAGTCTACATCTGATGTGTGTGGATTTGTAGTAGTTTTATCTTCTTCAATTTTCAATTCTTTAGATGGAATATTTAAATCTCAATTACGAAATCTTTCCGTCCAATTCCGTGATTGGAATCTCTATACGTAGACAATGTAGTGTTTTAAGGCATTAAGTCTCTTCGATGCACATAGTCACTAGCTTGGTCCAATGTTAATCAGTCTAGTGTACATAGATTTTCACATCGGACGTGTCAATAGTGCGACTTTATTATGGAATTCATTTATTTTGTAGATGAAGATTTTTTGCAAGGGATCAAACGTTTTCCGTGAATTCATTTATTATCGAACTTTAGAGATAGTTCGACGAAATACATGATCTAATTTGAAACCACTTCGTCCATTGAGCATTTTTAAAGAAGGCCACCTGCATGCTGACAAAACCCAACAAGAGGTCAATGTACGATAAATGAATTAGAGTTAGATCATCTTGTTGACAAATGACTTGGTCTCAGATTAAACAAATGTCGAAAGCGCTGCATGTATCTTCTGCAAGTATAATACTTCGATTAGTCGAGATGAACCTTAGAACAGCCTAACATTCTGAGAGATAAATAACAAAAATTGGATAGCAGTGGTGAAATTCAGATCTCCTTTTCAGCATCTTGATGTTTTCGTTTTGCAATGATTATGATAAACATCGCCTAATAATACTGTTCAACAAAGAATTGAAATGTGAGCGCTGGTCTGCCTCTCAGGACTTGTCGCAAGGCAGCTCCGACTTTGTAACAAGGGACACAGCTGATTGTTCGAAATTTGTTTGATATCTTCTATTAAATCGTGATTTTTGGATTGTGGCTATTCGATTCTATGCGTACGCTGCTTTTACATAAGTCATTAGTGGTATTGGTAGTGATCATCGCAAGTGGTGATCAACACGTGTAAACCTACATAACCTATAAACAGTATACTATATACGTGCAATGGAAAAGCAAAAAAGATCGTTTTTAAGCACAGAAAATTTTACTGGCTTATTTTCCTCTTTACAATGGAGGAGCAACTTTACGAATAACATTCAAAATAAGTTTTTGTGCGTGCCTGTGGTTATAGAAGACATGTCTACATGTATTCTTTGATGTGTTTCTGAATGCTTATTAATTCAAGAAATTAATGAAAATTTAATCCTGTCTTTGAACAGCCATTATAGAATCTAACAAAATTACGCAATTGAATTTCTAACCGCCATCAATGGCAGGGTTTTGGTGCCGGAGCCGTCCGGAGTTGCGGTAGCACGTCGGAGCAGGAGCAGACAGAAATTGCCACGGCTCCGGCTTGAAGTTTTATATGCATTTGACTTCGGTCATTTTGCGAGAAAAAATGACATTTGACAGTGTAGCTGAAACGAATCATGGATTCCTTAATAGTAGTGGCCGGGATGGGAAACTTGAAATTAGGGAAATACGGAAGAAGGGTCACTACCGCTCGCTCGCTAAAGGTGTGGATGGTAGCACGCAGTTGATATTTGACATGCATAAGTACCTAATCGCCTTTTTTTGTAATCATGTGCACTGTCTGCCTTGAGAGAACAAGCACATTGTTCGCATCACTACCTTTATATTATCAATACCACGAATATAATAACTAAAAATTCATAGCTAATAGTTTATTAGCATTAAATGGACCTTCATCTCAAGAGGATAAACGTGTCTAAATTTTGCAGATCAATTTCAAATTATAATAGCAATACATTCTTTTATCCTTGGCTATCGATAAAAATGAAAACAATCAGAATCATAAAAGAAATCGCTTAGTGAATTGAAAAAGTGAATCCAACACAACGGAATTGACAATTGATATGTCATACAAAGTTATCTATTATCAGAATTCACAATCAAATTTCTCGGTAAGTTAATAACCAAATTTTAACTAATCTTAAACCTAACTCTTTCTCAAAAGTTAAATTCATATAAAAGAAAGGTAAAATAAAAACTCCAGTATATGGCATTCTCAGTTACTAATCTATCCTGAATATATTTGTTGTTATGTGCGATAAAAGTCTGATCTTGATCATGAAAAAAATTGTTGTGCATATTAGTTGTAGTCTCAAGCATATGTCATAGCAATATGAGTAAATACAGTTTTATAGAGTCAAGAAAAGAGAAAAAAAGCCAGTTGGAAACTTAGAAAAAGAAAGCGATTTATCTTCAAAGTTTTATGACTTAGAAATATGAATAAATGATCACTAAATTCGCAAAGGTAGAATGAAAATGACCAGAATGTTGCTACTTAAAAAAGTTACAAAAATGTGTAGGACTTCAAATACTAATAAGATGAGTCTCCGTAGGCTTTATATTCAAAATAGATCTGTTTTAGAGTATAGATGATTACCCATGTTTTATCTATCATATGCCTGATTCTGTATATGGCATAAATATAAAAAATCATAAATTGTTATCTATAAAGAGATCTAACAAATATTTACTTGGTTGGAGCTTATAGTTTCAGCATCTTCAGTATAAGCTAAAATTATACCTTTGAAAAATATCTATAAAAGGTACGATTCAAGTATATCTTGGTCAGCTTATCTCAAAGCTGGTTCTGCGTATTTTTTACTCACACTTTTGCCATAACCCGGTCAACACGCTAAACTGCCCCAAGCTAGGGCACGGAACAGCGCCGGCACGTAGGACCAACTGTGCACTCCGCGCACCACGTTAGTACTATACTAATGCTTAAAATTAAAATTATCTACGGAACCCCAATGTAAATGAAGATCTTTAAATAAAATATCCTTGTTGTGCTTTAAATGAATTGTTAGAATACTAGCGTTCTTATAATGAATTCGTCGTTTCTTAAGAAAACGATGCGTTCAAAAAGCAATCATTGTTCTTAACACCCGCATGTGAATCCGTCATCTTGTTGCGACAATCTCTCAGTATACATTCATCAAAATTCTTTCAAAGTTTCAATGAGTTGATCGAGAACTCAGGAAGAGAATGTCGCAAGAGACACTTTTTAGAAAAAATTTGCATTCGGATGCTGAGCTTCAGTTAGCTGGTCGTGCCATTCAATACGCGAAGTAAAGTATACGATCTAAGGAAAAAGGAATGGAAAGTATGTAAACGTTTTAATACTTCTTAGACTCTTCGTCTTATTTATTCCCTTAAAGCTTCATAGCTAATGCCCGTAATGTGTTGTTAGAAACGGGAACATTGTTTATGTTTTTCTTTTTTCTCCCTTTGATTTGGCCACAGACCCAACAGGACGCTGTAGGGTTCATGTTCATCACTTGGGTTCTGATGTTCTCTATGTGTTCGCGATAACGCACAGGTTTGAGGGAAAATCTGCTTCTCCAAAAGTGACCCTTCTTCCGTATAGCCGCGATGAGGGAAATTTCACAGTTTCCCATCCCGGCCACTACTATAAAGGAATCCATGAACGAATGCAAGTGTATCATCGCTGTAGGTAATCACTGGAGACCTCCCAAAATATGCTGGTCTTTGTCTCCTCTCAATACATAGCCACCTTCTGCGAATTATTAATCTGGACTATAAAGGATATCGCGGACTTCATGATGATTGTATTTCAGGCGAAAAGCTCTGGCGAAGCAACATACACCAACATTCTCTCCTCAAATTTAGTGCACTTATCATTCAAGCACAAAATTAGTTCCTGTAATAATTCTTCCTTTAAAAATTCATGATTTTTCTGATAATTTCCTTATTTTCAATAAAGTACTTAGAGGAAGTATTAAAGTAGTTCTGAAAAATTGCTTTAGTTTTAAAGACAATTTTCGAAGTATCCAGCTGTTTCACTTGATACTTTGATGAATATTAGAGGCTTGACAGCTAAATGATTGAATCATTTCGTCCGACCGGCAGCATGAGTTTCCGCAGGGAGGAACAAGGCTGAAAACTGGACATTCGGGAACTGGATGAGGATTGATGCTTTTGAAAGCTCTTGTCGCCTATGTAGCTGACTAAAATACTTTTTAATTAATGATGCGTCAATCTGGAAGGATGAAATATTTGTTCTCGCCTCTGATTGAACACTAGAAGGTTGGGACTAAATCAGAGAATTCAATCAGTCCACCAAAAAATAGAGAAAATTTTCATGGCTATCTCTGCGACTCATGCCTCACGAAAAGAGTCTTAATTGGGAAGCACCAGCTGAGTCATCAGTCATAACTTTTTTGCATGGAATATCTTCAGGTCATTTTCCATCCTGCAAGTGCATATGCCTCCGATTGATGATGTATACGAAAATGTATTTAAAGACAGTAAGCTTCAGCTAAAATTTAATCAAAATATTGTGCTTGAAGTCAAAAAATAACGATTTGATAAATCTAAATGTGTTTAGCTTCTTAAACAAAGGTACATGAACTGTAGGCCTATGACCTAGAGATGGTTACATACACTTCCTAAAGCAATTCCCACTTAATCACAGAAAACACATACAAATGTCATTTTATCGAAAATCTCAGTCTGCTTCCCCATTGGATTTATGTGATTTCTTTGATCTTATCTGACAGGAGAAGGTGTCGGGTAGACTTCAACAGATGCGCAGTTTCGTAGTATAGCTATTGTGTATACATCATTCTATGAAAGTGTCACTTTCGGTCTCGTGTTGGCGTGCCGACTTTATGTTGAGAGGTCTTGGGTTGACGCCGGAGCCGAAACCCTGGTAGAGAGTCGGAGCCGCAGCCGTGGATCCTGGACCACGACTCCGAAACCCATATCAGTAGTGACGACATCAATTGAAAAAACAAAATGGATGTCCCCACGAGAAACAGCATGCGTAAAAATTCATCCGTATATGACTTCATGATATTTGCAACTTTGATTGAGCAATTATCATGAAATCCAGCGTTCGTGAGAGTTTGAAATTTTATAGCGCTAAATAAAATAGAAAACTTGAATAAAAATGTGCTTATCGAATGTTTGCAAAACGAAAATTGTAAACTCATTGCTTGTTGACAAATTCACATTGCTCAAATAGATCAATCACATGATTATGCTATCAATCGTTGACAGATGTTTAGTAAAAAACAGTTGTAGATTCATTGAAGTAAAAGCATGTTCATCAAAGAACACTTAGAGACATGTTAAAATCTTATGTCAAAACATAGCCATCCATATACAATCAACGCAGCACTATACGTTAAAACACGCATTAAATCAATTCCATGGTTACACATGTTGGCTTGCACAATGAATGTATCTAAAGTAGACGTTGTATCGTTCTACTCAACTCTCGTCCTGTCATAGACTTGTTCTCAGTAAACAGGAGTAAATCCATACCCGCGAGAGTGATAATAAAATTATTACAATGGCGACTCTGATTTTCTTCTTCCGCCCTGCAGGCCTTCTTCTTTGGACACAGATGGTAAGAATCACTTTTCGTTCATCTCCATGTACTGAAGAAAACTCTCATCTTACCAACCGCTTCTTCGACTTCATCACATCAGCATCATGTAACTTTGTGCCTCGGAGGACCTTTCGTTGCACCGAAAGCACTTTTTGTCGTCTCCGTCCAGGAATAGCTCATTGCAGTCCATTTTTCTTCAACACGATGAAGCTCCACTTTCGAATAATTCTGTCGAATGCGATCTGAGAAAAGTAGCTTCATATGATCTTTCTTTAGCTCCCACAACTTTAGTTTGGGGATGAACTTTTTCTTGAAAATGTGATACCTATTACATGCATGTGAATTCACATTAATAGCTCCAATGTTTAGCGAAGGTTATGTGAAGTGTAAAACAATTTTCTAGGTTACTTGAATGGAATTGAATGATTTAGATGAACATATTCTTTCAATTTCTTTACAGACAAAACCAACAAGATTTGGAACCAGCTACCGTCTTTAATCATTGATAGCCAATCTGAGACTGTTTTCAAGAAAATTTTTATGATTTTATAATGTACGACTTGACTTTATACCACAGCACGTTCCATCGATAAAGCGATTCTTCGCTATTCGATTTCGATTGAACAAATAAATAAATATTGCAGCGATTACTTCCAAGTGTCAGCTGAAATTTCATAATATCACTAAGAGTTTACTTATTCAACTGACCGAATTAGGAAAAGTTCTCAAATTTACAATTGCTGAAAAACGATTCTCTTGAATTTATGGTGACTGATGTAATTAATTAAGAAAGTAGATAGCTGATTACACTCACACAAAAATTTTGTAAACTGCATTACTTCTATGACAAGAAGTATTGTCAATCCAGAAAACAAAGGTACCTTCCGTCATTGAATCAATCTTTCCATGAGAAACTTTTTTGAAAAATGCTCCTGCAAAACTCTTTGCAAGATTTTCAGTCAAATGAAATATAGACACCTACTAGTGTGTTATTGCCATCCTATCAAAATGCATTTCGCTTCTAATATGATGGACAAACTTTGTATTTTAGATTGCATCTGCATTATTGCTGATAATGAAGATGCGAAGGAAGGTGTATGAATCTCAAATACAAAATACAGGTTGAAATTTTCATTTAACTTTCATAAAACATAATTACATATGCAATTAGCACACAGTCAATAGGCTTGTCACATGATTCTTTACTTCACGTGTGCGGAACAATTACAGCTGATTCATCAGCAAAGATTCTACTCATTCGAACTCATTTAATAGCTGACATCAGTTGACTTTAATCTGAGAAAGTGCCAGACTTGATATGATAAGCGATGACGTTACTACTTGCACAAATATACAATTGCTAAGTGACATCGATGCAAGCAGGTGAAATCGCGAGATCTGAGGACAGAACGATGACATGGAAGACGCTAACTAAATTTACATACGACATGCCGACTTCATTTTTGCTTTTTTTAATGCAAACACACCGTAAATGCATCACTGACACCAGTGTGAGTATCAATGATCATTTTCGAATGACTTCCAAAGCTCTTACATTATCATAAAAAGATTGAAGTTCACTAAAGAGATTCTTTTTCCGCAATCTGCTAGTATTAACACGTTGAGTTATTTCCACATGTCCGGATATCATCGTAAGAGCAAAAAAGGAAGTACTTCATCGGATGCTGCAAATTATATTAAAATGCGGAAGACGTTTCGCTCGTGAGCTTTCTCGATGCCAAATGACAAGTGAAGAAACTGGTGCAGCACATTTACAACATGGATATCAGCTCACACAGCGAAATCATTGAAGATATTAATATATCAAGACAAAATCGATGGAATCAATGAACGTAATATTACATCTACATGACTATGTACAACAAAAAGATCAATGCAATAGAGAGCAGTAGTACTTTCATAATGAAATGTGAAATCACAAGTTCAAAAGACAAAAATAGCTAAGATGGGCTACTTAACAGGATATAAACAACAAGATATACAGATAAAAATATTAAAAAAATGAAAATGATCTAAATAAAATAAATAGCAAGACTTAAAAAAATGCAAAGTAAGAGGAAAACAAATCTATGATAAATTGTTATAACAAGATAGATTAAAACAGGTTGTCTATGTAAGCTGACGAATTCAAAAAGAAAACTAACAACAGAGCAAGTATCACAAATAGAAAAAAATACTGAAAACTTAAACGAACAATACAATGAATTAATACTTCCCCCATTCATCAGTTGATGAGGAATTTTGCTAATGTAATTGGATTCTAAAATAAGTCGCTTGCAATAAAGACGCAAACCACTATGTAGAACAAACTATATAAAAGAAGTGTTTTCATCAGGATGGTCTGTCAGAAAATGCTGGACAACTGAACTAGATTCATTACATGCATTTAAAATTGTACGAGTATATTCAGATATTATGTCCTTCATAATTCTTGAAGTCTCTCCTATGTAAATCTTTGAGCACACGTTACGGACAATTTCATAAATCACTTTTTTGAAAGTATTCTTGATTTTTATTTACATTGTTCAAGCAAGTTTTTATTGATTTGGTTTCATTTCAATTTGAAATAAATTTTTAATTTTACTATTTATATTATTCAAATCAATTTTATTTTTTAATTATAATAGAAATGTGATGTCACAATTGCCCTTCATGGGTTGACACCATTTCATTGAGTGTCTAAGACCTGATAAACAACGTGTTGATGGCGGTCTTGATCTCCTCAAATGAAATTTAAAAGCAGCCTGAACGACCCTCTTGGTGATATATAGTTGCCCCGGTAAGTGAATCAGATGATGACGTGGAGAGTGACTGGTGTGATTCAGACGAATCCAACTAATTGTTCACAGTTTTGCAATAGAGCTTCCAAGATGTTAGTGCACTTCTCATTGCCTAAAAATTTTCAGTAGATTGTTCAGCGTTATTATGACTATTGCTTCTTGACACATACACCTTGAAGATTTAATTTCAAGAGATAACTTTCTGCTTTTCATATTTGAAATTCATTAACAAAAATTAAAAATTCAAAAAAATTCAGAAAATGAACTAATAGCGGGGAGCTGTTTATTTGAGCATATACGGCATGCTGTAAGTTTTCCGAACAAAACTGGCAAATGACTTTTTTAAAAAATATTGCCTTGCATATGTGCCTCATTTCTAACTACAAGATCTTCTAAACAATTGCTGTTGAGCAATATGTTGAGTATCTCAATTCTCAAAACACCTCTCATAATGTTACATCATGTGACAATGAACGTTCTTCTTGACATAGCGGAAGTTAGTTAAGTCTTATTTGACGCCTGCCTTCAATCAATCAGCTGTGAATAACAGCAAAGTAGTCGATTTTCCATTATCGGAGCAGAGTAATTACAACAGATACAAAAAATACGTCAATTTGAAGGTACGATGTGAATAACCCAGCTTCAAGAAAACATACACCGGACCGGAGTTCATAGCATGCGAAGTAACAAGCTAGAGCAGGAAAATAGATCGTGGGACTACCGCTTCATGAGATGCTAACAGTGATATCAATTTATGCAATAAATAACTTATAGTAGTCAGAATTCTTAACTTTTACATAGAATTACGTTACCAGTAGCTCTGATGAAATTGATTTTTTGTGTCTGCACTTTCGGCATCTGAGGCTTTATCGACAACGGGTAGATGAACATGTAGGCTCGCATGCACAATCGGTTATGATTTAGTTCACAGCTAGGTGAGTGATATTTTAGTTATTTTGTACTCGTATGTACAACCTCATCATGACTTCCAAACCGTGACTTGTGCTCGTTTTTTGGACAGCTACAAAGAATGGATAGGATGGATGATAAGTGACTCATTGCATAGTGGTGACAAAGAGTCTATGTAGAGATTAGACTAAAAGGAATTTCATCTAATTTTGAAGTCATGCTTCTATTTATTGCAATGGATTCATTTCGAGGACTCATCAGTAGTCAAACTGAGAATGTTCAGAAAAAATAGCAAAATTCATGGTATTGATAATGAGTGCTTTTCATAAAAGCGACATTCCTAGAGATGTGCTAGCTAGCCGAAGGTAAAATCTGATTGTCACGTATTGACGATGATGGTTTCATATCATCGTCCTCCAAACCATCAGTTGCTGAAGTTGTTCCACAACTGGGATAGCTTTTGATGATCGTAGGATTGTTGATTTCTCCACAAGATTGAATAAATCGATGCATTCGAAGTGGCTCATATCCCAAACTTGGTACTTCCCAGTTGGACTGTTGGTCGTACGATTGATAAATTACTTAGCCCATTGATGCATGATTTTTTCTTATCCATCAGAAGGATAAAAACACATTCCAAACAATTTCATTCGAAGTAAGATTTACTTATGCAATCTAATTATATTGACTTTAACAACATATTCCAAGCTTTCGGAAGTATTTCTTTAGTGCTAGATGGATTTGAAGTCATTAATTGTATAGTTATACCATTATGATCAGCAAACGATATTGCATATACGTAAGTTCAAGGTGCGATTATCGACGATTGTAGTTTGCTATCAATACAATGCTTCTTATATGCTGTATAGTCAGAGGGACTAAAGTGAGCTTTAATGAGCTTTATTGAGATTAATATTGCAGTGGTTTAAAACTGCTTTTAAAACCAGACTTTTAAACATGACTTTAAGCCTTGTACAAAGTACTTCAAAAATTTTTTTTCAAACATGATTTTGAAACCAAGCCTTTGAACATGAGTTCTATAGTCTGATGCAAGCAATGTTGCAAAATCTTGTTCAAGCATGCTTTTAAGCATGCTTTTTATAACTGTGGCTCTAAACATGTATTCAAACATGTTTTTAAAACACACAATGCTTTTCAAAATACAACAGAGATCTCAGTAATTGGTGAGCATGATGTAGACTAGTTGATAGGTAGACACTTTAATGTTTAATTTAAAACGAGAGCAGATTAAGACAAAAAGCAGTAATCCCACTATTTTTCCATGGCTTGCTAAGAGGCGAATGTCTATCTCACGAAAATGAGTGCTAAAACATAGGCCGTATGATGCAAACATGGAACTTAGTTAACGAGCAGCACATTGACAGTGCATTTTTCACACATCAAGACAACTTTTGAGGTCACCGACACATTGAATAGCGAAGCGATGTGAAATGCTGGTATCAAAGAAGCAAATGCATGTGATGTTTTTTCGTTTTAAAATATTTCAAAATACATCTATTCCTCCATTGTCAAAATACACGCAGTGGCGAGAAAATTGAGGACTGAAGAAACAGTGGGAAATCTTCATTGCAAAGTTGACCTACATACTTGACGTCACTAGTCCCCAGACTGGGGGCTTAGACGGTGCTGATGCAGTCAGACTTTCATCTGCAGCGTTGTGGTCTTTTAACACGGATACCCTTCCTGCCGACCGAAAGATCGCTAGGCCAAGCACTTAATCACTGTGTTATGGAGACCTTTATGGCACCTTACGAGACCGTCATGGCATTATGGACATGCAACATATTAAGAACTGCAAGGGAAAAACCAATAAAAGTGGCAGAAAAGACAGACATTGTAGGAAAGGAAAAAGCGAAATAGAAGATTATATAAGTCTTGAACGAGAATCATTAATGTAAAATCAGGGCGAAATGTAGCCTGGATGAAAATATGGAAGGACAAGCCTGGATGAAAATATGGAAGGACATAATCTGACAGATATTTTCATTCATATCGTGATGTCATATAAAAATGTTCGAATCATTTTAGAACAAGCAAAGTACTAACATTTCTAATGCATAATGAACATATTTTCTAGAAGAATGTTTTTATGGAATGATTCTGGTAGCACTACACCCAGACAACTGTTGGATTACACTAGCTATTGGATACCGATATGTATCTACGTGTTAATGGGTTGATTTAGCACATCTGAGAGTTGTACAAAACCGCATGCTTGCACATCGCCAATCCAATATCACGTCCTCAATTTCATTTTTGCTTGGTGGATGCTAAAGAACGAAGGGAATTTTGATGAATAATATTCCTCCATTACGACACCTATTAAAACAAGGGCTGATTGATTTTTTTTGAGAAAGCTAGTTTCTAATAGGCTAAATATCAGAATTGTTAATTGCATGTTTTACTGTATGTCTGTTATTTTCTGTGAACAGTTGAATGTAATTGAGTATATAATTAGAGGCGTTCATCTCACAGATTTTTATCGGTCTGATTTCTAACAAATGTCGTTGTTGGATGATGTTGAGCAAATCAGGTTTATTTATCATTCATGCTTCTAATCTGGTGATTTATCGAATTCTATGGCTCTCAGCTGATTTTATCTATGAAATGCACAGAACAAGCATTTTTGAAAACTCTGAAACATACAATGTAAACATTGAAGGATTATTTCAAAATCTGTCGCGTCACCATGTGCTACACACACCAGATACTTGCATTCAGTCGCGATGTCTACATGTCTGGGATTACGATCCTGTTCATTTTGCTACCAACAGAAGGATATTATAATTCTGCCATTTGTAGTGAAAAGTTGCTCAATCATGAGGAGAGAAGAGTCACGTGCGAGTGATGACTGAATCGGAATTTCGTGGAGTAGAAAAAAATCATGTTATTATGAATTGAAGGTCTTTTTTGATTTTTGAAATATGACAGGGACAGTAATTTCGCAATGTAAGCATTTCTTTTGAAACAATAAATATGATCAACGTCAAATCTCATTTGTTTATCAGAAATGTTTGGCACAATTTTTGTGTGATGAAAGATAATCCAACTAACTTCTTGATACTGCATACAACGTCGCATAAATACAATTCGTCAGCTGTATTCGCGAATCCTTTTTCTTTATAAAAGTAAGCGGCAGCATGATGTGCTCATATGTGTTGAGGTCAGAGTGTTGAGGTCCGAGACTTCAAACTCAAATTCTAATTTCAGTCGATGTGAAGTGACTAGATCCTAGTCTATGATTTACCTAATCAAGTGTGATGTAGAGGTAGCTCAATGACTCAATAACACTACTTTTAACGCTTCTATAACAATTTGATCGCAGAGTTGGTATGATACAGCCTACACTGATTATGTTGCACTTGTATTTTTATGTAGGAGACTCTTATGTACACGTATATCAGATTTTACTATTTAGCATACATCTCCATTAACCGAAGGAATAACTGTGTTCATTGATATTGAAACTCCACGTTGAAACCTTTCTCTGTTTTTCTTGAAGGTATCTTTCTTACTAAGAAATCGACTTTGAATGAAATGAATAGTCAGACATAATTTTCTTAAAACCAGCCATTGCAGACTACTGGCGATGCAGAATTTCAAATAACACAGTGATGATGATCAAAAACATCGTAGAGAAAATGTCAACCTCTCAATATAAAGGACTTCAAAATTCAATTATTTTAACAGTCGGACTTACCATTTCCATTCCTACGTATAAATGAGGTTTCCTCTTCCATCTTTATCGAATGGCTTTACGAAGATATCCAGAAAACATTCAAAGCAATCTGAAAGTAATGTATGTGTCATTGAAAAATAGTTGGGAATTCTTTATTCCGATGGTTTACAGAACACTTCAGAGCAAAGTACATTTAATGAAAATTTATGAAAAAAATTACTTAATAATTATTCAAGATTAGTTGTATGAAAAATTACTTATTATTATAAAAATACGAATACTCATTCAAAAACGACTGAGGTGGAAATGGATTCAGGAAGTAGTTTCAGTGGTTTCTTTATACATCCCTCAAGCCACTTGAATTTGTCTGCCTACCAGAAATTCAAACACTTACGAATCGAAATAAATTTACACGAGAATCAATGTGAAACTAAAACATTTGTACACGTGTTTGAGAAATTACAGTCAATGTAGGCACTGCTTTTCGCCAGGGAATTAGCCTTCGGAAAGGCTCGACAAGACACAAAATGACTTTTTTGAAAGGCTGAAAAAGTGGATGTATGTACAATGTACATTGTACAGTACAATAATCCTAGCTGATCCATGCATGTTGTGCCATCTATGCGCTGTTCAAGTATTCTAAATGTCAATTTTCCCGGCTATCGTACAAACTATCTTTGCAAAAGGAAGACTGGAGTTGTTCAAGTCTGCGAAAATTTATCTTCATAGGCTATAAACCATGAGCTTGAAGAAATTGGTGCTTGAATGTTTGCACTTGAAGAAAGGAGAATGATTCGGTTCGCTTTGAATATATTGATTTACTTCAATAGAGGTTTCACATGGACTTTGTAATTGACATGTGCTGTTAGCATGTATTTGCGTGAATCGTATTGCATACATATTGTGATTGAAATATTATCACTTCTCCTGATGAAATATACATGTATATGAAATTTCTTTCGTGTACGTGGGAAAATCTTTCTAAAGACGTATAATGACTTACAGCTTTCATGATAATAGATTAAGGATCGCGATTAACGGATGCTGATAGTAATGGTCGTCTCATCGGCTTCGACACGAAATGCTTTCCAATTCTTGAATGAAATCAATAATATAGTTGTGAAAGTGCTGTTATCATTTACTAGCCATTCACAACAATGTACTTCGGCCCCGCTGTTGTATTTTTGCCGTGGACCTCGCAAAGCTAAGCTGCTCGACTTTCATTTTGCGACTTTATAGCTTAAGCGCATTTTCCAACTTTTCAACTTTTCACTAAAAACTGTTGGATTTAGCTGACTGGAAGGAGAAATCATAAACCTATTTTGAAAACTTATGTTGAATATGTCATGATCATCTATAATGCCATAGAAATCTAGGAGCATTGGAAATTCAAATATTGTGAAAAATACTACTTGTAATAGAACTTTTAGCAATGATGGCCCAGTTGAGCAGTCCCTTTTACGTCTTTTCTTTATCATCTGAATTCTTTGCGTATCTGCAAGTCGTCTTTCCACTTCATTATCCCATTTGAAGTTACTTGGAACAGAAGAATTCCATTCAAAAGATCAAGCTATCTTTTGAAAGAAAGTCTTCCATATTTTATATATGCACATGTTTGATTCACATTTCCATGCACAAATAAATCTAATTTCATCAATTAATTCTTGTACTATTTGGAGCTTCTCAGTAAATTCAACCAATTTGACATCGTAAAAAGTAATCATGTGCTTTTTTGGTCAAAATTTACTAATTTTCTAAAATTTCAAAAATCGCTCAAAATTGATGATTCTAAGATTTTGGATTGCTAGTTTTAGTACGAAGACGAGTGAACTAGATCAAATGAATACCACCATCAGAAAGCTCACACACGAAGTTTGTAGCACCGTGAATTTTAAGTCATTCGGAGTGATATTTTAGAAGTGAAGGAGACCCCGGGTGTGGATGCGCTTCAGAGTCAAGTATGGATAGGGCTAACACAAAAAAGTATAAACAATTCAAACATGTCACAAATTAAAATATGCATTAACTACGGACATTAGAAATGCCTGTCTTAGCATGCTGGGAATATGGTATCTGCTGAATCACAAAGAAGACATCTCATGGTCATAGCACGCATGAATGACAAAATATGGCACCTCCCTCTCCCACCCTCATCCCCCCCGGTTCATCGTCTCCACAAGTAAGCGCGAAATCCAAAAGATGATGCCATTTCAAAGTTAACCGTTCTGCTCAACATGAGAGTAAACAAGTCATGCGCTTTCAGGATGTTATTATCCTTCCTCATTTCATCTAGTCCGATACTCGCTGGATCTTCACTAACTCTCTGCGATGATGACAATTCCATACTTTGATCACAAGAATTTGAAACTAAACTTGTAAATTTCTTCACTCTTCGCTCTTGTTGCAAATCCCAAATTTAATAGCCTTGCACACTTTTCACCTTTTTTCAACTTAGCGTTCTTCTGAAGGTATTTTTCTGCAGTTATGCGTTTTGCTGTCTTGAAATTGCTTTCAATTACCTTGCGAAGTAGTGAATCAGCGCAATGTTAGTCTCCATCAATACGCAGTGAAGCATTGCAATTAGACTCCAATTTTTCTCCAAGATTAGACTTCTAGTGAACTTGAATGAACGCACAACCAACTTTTTACTTTGCATTGGACATTGATTTCATATATACATCATTGTACATCATTCACACCTACCAAGTGACCAAAAAATGCGCTTTTGCAAAACGCAAATTCTCTAGATCAAAGGATGTGATCGTCACCATCACAGATAGTTAGTGTAGCTCCAAAATTCACTAACAGTTGGTTAGAGGAAATGAGGAATGATAATAACATTTTGAAACCTTGAAATTGTGTTTACCTGCAGAACGGCACTTTCGAATTCACTTGGTGAGACGTTGAATCGGTGTCAGCCTACTTAGCGAAAACCAATCACCGGGAAGAAAAAATCATTTTAGCCAAAACTGCAATCTGCGTCCCATTGGGTTAGCTGTTTTTCTTTGATCCTGTCTGACAGGAAGAGGAACCAAGTAGAACTCGGCAAACGTGTAGATTTGCAGTAGGCAAAATGTGCACATCATTCTGTGAAAGAATCATTTTCAGCTTCGTTCCCTGCAGAAACTCGCTCTAGCTGCTAGACTAACAGATAAATCTTATGAGCCTTTGACACATCTTCACTGATATGAGAGAGATGCGGCTTCAAATGCCATGAACCGTGCTCTGAGAAACGTATTTCTGAAATAAATGCCATTTTCTCAAACATCTTTGGAAGACGAATGGTCGATATCGATCAGCGAAGACGCACAAAATTATTTACATCATTGGACGCCAGAAAAAACCACTTCCTGACATTCCCGTTACACATATTGCGGAACTGCTTAGAAGTCCTCTAATACATTTGACCACTTTTTCTGACAGATATAGTGCTATCCGATTGAAGTTTGGATGTATCAAAACGATCGTAAGTCCAGCCGCTTAAGATATTTTTCTTCATGGAACCGATCAGTTGATAGCCGACTGCTAAATTGCTCGAGCACATCGTTTTAACGGACATAAAGGAAGAGGGACTCAACCACTGTGGGAAAATCAATTTGGATTCAGACCCTTCTCATCATCTGCGTGTGATAGCTCTGACAGTCTATGTCACAAACCTGTTTGATATATGCCACGTCTGCGCTGTTTAGCTAGTGACTTCCAAAACGTTTGACAAAATGAGGTCCAATCTAGTTGTTAATTGACTAATGGAAATGAATGTACCAAATCAATAGTTGGGTGAGCTGCAAACTAGCTTTCAGACCTATATCAATATGTGCGAGTGGAAACTTGCAGCAATAAACGATTACAGTTCCCACACAATTCTTTTCTTAAATTCTTAAAAAAATTGTAGTCTTTCGTGCCGAAGCTGAAAGGACTACAATAATAGGCCTACGAAGAATGAATTACAGACAATGCAAGTAGTCAAAGTCAGCTAAGTCACCATCATAATTCACGGACATGGACATTCTGGGAAATAAGGAATATACTGCATAGAAACAGAGGAGTTGATGCAAAGTGATAAGTCATTAAACTGCTAAGTTCAAAGAATGCATTCACTTTCTAAGTTTAAAGCACTTGTTTACTTGGATGAGCTATAGGCGTGTAACTTTTGCTCCTTCAGTGAGTATAGAATGTTGACTGGTTAGTTCACGATTGTGCGGTTTCTCTTTTTGCTTACTTAAGCTCCAAATTTCCAGTAATAAATTATTCACACACGTAAAACTGGATTTGAAATAGAAATGCTGCGAATAATGTTAAAAAATGGTCACTTCTGTAACAAGGAAGTCACGTCGAAAATTTAGACATAGGCCTACACAAAGCGAAATTGTTAGGGACTATCAGTGTGGACAATTTATCCTTTTTTGCTGAATGGAACATCTCATATCTATGTGTATATTCTTCTCTTTGATGAACGTTTTATTGAATATTTCTATGCTCCTCGTGGATAAATCTATCTCTGCCGTTACGTTATAATCGCATGGTGGACATAAAGTCAGCGTTATCGTCGCCCCCCCCCCCCAGAAAGTGCCTCAGGGAGAAACTTGTGACTTAAGCAACCATCCACATCGCCATCGATCTTGGTAGCGAACAGTAACAAAACTGCGACCAAAACTGCGGGAGGGGGCACGTGCCTCCCTCCCCAAAAAAATCAACAACTTTTCCTGCCCATCGCCCATAATTTGGTTGATGCTCAAAATTTTCGGACATCTCCTTGATTTGACAGAGCCGAAGATTGCAAGTTGTCATTAACGAGTCGTTTGGTCCAACGTTTGTTGTGAAGTCAGGGATTCCACAAGGACCAGTCTTAGGACCGTACTTATTTAACATTTATATGGGACAATTGCATACGCGTGAAGACACTATGATTCTTATGTAGGTCATACGCTGACGATCTTACTGTTATTCAGTCAACAACTGTTTCCGGCCATTCATCGGTTGTTTTTGACGACATTTTCAAGGGGTCGGTGCTATGAGATTTCAAGTAAACGCATCAAAGACTCGGCAGTTATGTATACGTCGAAATCCTAATTCTAGTGAATTCTGTCAAAGCGGCTTGCAATCGGCAACATCAGTAAAAATTCTCGCAGTTATTGTCAATGACAACTAGAAATGACACGACCAAATTTCCACAGTGCTAATCCGGGCTTCGCATAGATTGTATATAATACGAACATTAAAGAGCATAATTCATGTCAACGATTTGAAAATTGTCTGCCATGCTCTTGTAACTTCTTTATTTGCGTATGCTTCTCCTATGTATGAGCGATTGCTATCGAAGATAATTGTTAAGTTCGATATTTTGCAGAAAAGAGCACATCGAATAATTTGTGGTTCATCATGCGCTTGCAACAGCTTCCGTGCTTTTGAATCAAAATTTAAGACTGCTGTTGGCAATTTTCTTTTATACTGTGAAACCAACTTGTCACACCCTCTTCATGGTATCATTCCACATAGTTAGCGTGCATCGAAGCATTTTCTTCTGCATCATTGCCGCACGCAGAAAAGGTTAGACGCGTTTTTACCATGGCCTGCGTAGTATGAATTTGAAACTCTTGAAAGTCATTTAGATAACTCAGCAACATGTCTGGTCAAAGAATAATTCTTCGCTTTTCCTGCTAGCATGGCACTGTACTTGCAATGGCAAGTGAAATTTCCTTTTGCAATTATTAACTATTGTGTTTCTCTTAAATTTTGGCATGTATAACTCTGTGATTTCATGATTTCGATTATCAATCAATATACGCTTTTTACTTGACAGACAATGGATAAAGCAAACAACTAAAAAGCAAAATTAACTCATTGCGGATTGAGCATGGTCTTCATGGTCGGAATCTACATGTTTGATAAATGAAATCTCAATTATTTTCATGAAAAAGTCTAATTGATTTCAATGTGCGGAATAGTTAAGTGGCTGCACCTTATGTTTTTGAATACACGCATTAACTAGTCCGGGAGCCAGCGTGAAGTTGTGCAGGGAACGAGGTAGTACATAAAACTTTCACATAGCATAGTACACCTCTAAACTACTGCAAAACTTCGCGTCTGCCGGATCAGATCATTTGCTTTTCAGAAATAGAGAGGATAACACAATCCTATGTATTTCCAGTGGTAAAATTGTGACATTTAAGGTGTTGACTCCATTTTTTCGAATTTTTGCTCATAAAAGTTGCACAAATTGGTATTTTGTTGAACTGGTTGTTATAGAAATCATCTACAGATCATGATCTTTCAAATGAGTTATCATTCAGTGACAGAGGATGAAGTAAAGTGTACAAAAAGACACTTTTCGTTAAAGTATGTCAACAATTTTCCTGAAATTTCTATGTTAAAATTTGCAGTTACACCAACGACAAGTGTCTGTTTGTACACTTTACTTCATCCTCTGTCACTGAATGATAACTCATTTGAAAGATCATGATCTGTAGATGATTTCTATAACAACCAGTTCAACAAAATACCAATTTGTGCAACTTTTATGAGCAAAAATTCGAAAAAATGGAGTCAACACCTTAAATGTCACAATTTTACCACTGGAAATACATAGGATTGTGTTATCCTCTCTATTTCTGAAAAGCAAATGATATGATCCGGCAGACGCGAAGTTTTGCAGTAGTTTAGAGGTGTACTATGCTATGTGAAAGTTTTATGTACTACCTCGTTCCCTGCACAACTTCACGCTGGCTCCCGGACTAAACTATCCAATTGATTTGATAAATGAATAAACTAGAAGTTGAATGGAAATGCCTGGAAAATTCTGCCGTTTCTTAAAGCTTATTCAACTAACACGCGACTGATATGACATACATGTATTTACGCACACCTAAATTTTATTTTCAATGTCAGCAGCATTTTAGAATATGTTTCATACCTGTACTATGGTAGAAAAACTCAAGCACAAAAAAGTACACTTCTGATTTTGGTGCGCCCCTTTCATCGTCTTCCATCGTCCCTGCTGCAACCTTGTCTTCCATCGAGTGGGTCCGCAGCTAAAAATTTTGCAAATAAATATCGAAGGCACCTCGACTTCAAAAATAGAAATTTTAGTCTCATATACGCCAATTCAAAGCTGTGCTTATACCCATACGTCTTTGTGCATGTCAAGTCTAGACTGCTTCTCATAGGAATAGAATCAAGTGCCACACAAAGTTTTGAATCAATCTGATAGTACATATACTATCGTTTCTTCTCACAACCTCACACAATGATGGTCGGTGTAGACATCTCAGGATCTCAAGAGTCCTACCAGGACTCAGAGAGATCAAGAGTGCGCCTGAGAATGTAGGCAATGCCAAGAAGAGCAGCCTTCAGTAACTAATGTACTCGGTGTCGACCGGTAATTTCTTTCAGGTGTGGTTGACTTTTCTGTTTGGGCTCCTAGGTCGCCGACAACTATTGGTACTACTTTCACATGAATCTTCCAAAAGTCAAAAGTTTCTATATTTCAATTTCCAAGTCTTCGTACGTTGCAATCTTTTCTTGGGCCTTGCTTCTTATGTTTCTGTCTTCTGGTACCGCTATATCTGTTATGACAGCCATCTTCTTTTCTTCATCAACAACTATGACATCTGGCCTCCTTGCTGAAATTCTCTTGTCGGCTCGTATTTCGAAGTCCCATAATATCTTTACTGATTCCATTTCAATTACTGATTATGGTATGTGTTTCCATGGCTGTATCAATGCGTTGACATCATACTGTAGGCATATATCTCAATGTATTTGCCTGGCAACTTAATTGTGACGGTTCAAATATTCGCTTGTTACCAACTTAGAACATCCTGTCAGTATATGGGATACTGTCTCATCTGCGGACATACACATTCTGCATTTGGCATTGTTGCTAATTTTTAGTATGAAGTGGAATGTGCATTCGTCTTTATTGCATGGTCCTGTGCTGCTGTTAGTAACGCCTCGGTTGCCATCTTCAGATTGATCGATTTCAACCAACCGTAACAAGCCTTCTTTGACGTTATTTCTTCCATTTATCTCGCGTATTACCCATGTATTCCCTTATCATTCCAACTTTGGTGCCGATCTATCACCTTCTTCCATTCTTCGGAGGTCTCTTGCCCTTGGAGAGATGTAGCGTACACATACAAAACTGCAAGAGAATCTAGTCTTTTGCATTTGGAAAGCATTGCTTATATTCATGTGCCTATCAACATGCACGTAGTTTGAGTGGAAGAAGATTGTTCTAACATTGCTGAACCTGAAAACAACTACAAAAATGAAAGTCATGTCAAGTAACGATGACAATGTGAACATGATTTCCGTTCAGCTATATTCGATAGAGCCAGCAAAATCTGATGAATTTCTGTCTCAAATCTTTAAAGTGTAGTAGATTGTATATGGTATGAACAAGGTTGATCGAAAGTTGCTTCCTCATGTAATGTTTGTGTTACTCCAACTTCAAGAAAGTAGTAGATATGAATAGCATATTTTCATGAATGGTATTTATTTTCCTATAAATTTATTACACTTAAAATGTTAATAGTACGCTCACTATTTTAAAAGTATTATTATTGTTGCTACACATAATTATCAGAATTACAGGTATTATTTAATGTACGAGTAATTATGTAATGTCTCGTAAATGATAATGCTATACTGTAGACTTTGTGACGGCGTACCTTTTTGCTATAGACATTTTCATTTGTAACATTACACATAAATGCATGATAAACCTTTCTAGCTTCTAAATATTTAGTGTTCTTGCCGAACAAATCATAAATCCTGGAGATCATGCTCTTCAAACAAGTCCGTAGGCTAACTCAGATTATCAATGGTGTTGGTAATTCCTTGTATTGGCTGATAGAATGCCCCAAATCACACATGTGCCGGTGAGTTGACTGTCGTCTAATGAGAAATAGGCCTTTTCAGTCAACAAAATGCTCTCATTTTTTGAGGCGTCAACTGATTTTCTGAGAAAGACAATGGAAGTGAGTTTGATTGTGTGAAGTCTAATTTAGTAGAAGACAACAAACAGACACGAGAAGTATGTCTGTTTAATCGGATCGCTGTCCGGTGAGGTTAAAGGAGCGAGGCGAGAGAAAAAGGCGACCACACCGTTCACATTGAATTCAGTATGGGACTGTTGGATCCTTCTCTTCGTTTTACAGCGATGGCCACTTCGATACTTGTCATATAGGCCTACACTGCATATTTCTTCAAATTTTTTTCATATCATTCATAAATCCTTACGTCAATTCATGTCTTAAGTTGTTCTCAATTTTTCATGCACAAAAGGTTAAAATCAGCCAGCAGCCATATTGACAATAAGGCTGAACAATTAGCAGCAAAATTTCTTGCTAAACCGTCGATAGATGTAACTGGTCAACAGACATAATTTGTCTTCAACTTCTACGCTATACTCATGCATTTATACATATATACAAATGTATGCATCAAATATCATGAAAAATGATCGGCAGGGCAAAATTGGATGTTGAATATCAAAATCAATATCTGCATGACCATCAAAATGAAAATCAACCGAAAGTTTCATACGTCAACTTCGGTGTTCGAGCGTGAGGAACATTCAAAACCGTTCGAGATATACCAAATATATTTGCACTTGGGATCGTTACACTCAAATTTGCATTTTTCGGAAAATACTGCTACTGTAAGTTAGAATCTTTATTGTAGCAGACTTCTTCGGTGGTTGATCTGCCCTTATAGATACTTTGCTGTATGCTGAAAAATATACATGGCGCCTTGTTTTCACAGGAAAAACTGAATATCAAGTATTTTATGCGATTAATTGGTTTCTCCCGAAGGTTTCTGTGCGGCTTTTGCTAAAGTTTCGTAATTTCTTAACGTCGATACAGTGGTGATGGTCGAATCATATGTACATTTTGAATTTAACATGCTGTAGAAGAACGAATCTCAAATTTTATTAGTACATTTAAACAATCCTTCTTTGTCTAATTACTTCACGTTTATTATTTTGCCTACGAAGTGTAAGTTGGCATTTCATCCATAAAAATCATTGTAAATGTTGTGGTGCAACCGGCAAGACAACAACGGTGTTACGCGGATCATGGAAATCTGACATCACTTTTTGGCGTGAGACACTGAAGACACTGACAAAATGCTTGCTAAAATGGACAATGTCGTTTTGTTGATGGTCACTTCGCTCATTTAGGCATCGATCTAGGTCAATGTTTGTTGAACCATACAGTAAGCATATTAGCTAGAGTAGCAACAGCATCAGTTAAACCTACCTTGTGTATACTGTTTCGATTTCATTAAATGAACTCAAATGTGATCCATTACTACATGTGACATGTGGAAATTTTTACACTTTCTGAGTAACTTACATGGATTTGACTGATTGTGATATCAAAAAAGAAAGAAAAATAACATTTTACAAATCCTCCGTGTCCTTACAAATTCTTGGAGACATAGATATCGAACATCAACAACTAGGTCTGACCAGACAGCTCCTCCTCCCCTCAAAATTCGTAGCAAGGTCATTTGGTCGACCAAGAGAGGCTTTGACCCAGATTTAACCAAATCAAATGTAATCATGTAAAAAGATGCAATACTATCCAGAACATCTATAATAGCCTTCATTATCGTGCTAGATCGATATTCAAATTTACTTAATCCATCATAGAAATGGAGTATGTTCGTTTAAACGAACAATGGTAAAATCCCATACCATTAGCTTTAATGCAACGTAAAGACACAGTTTTTGGAAAAGCATTTTTGTGATATGAGCATTGACTAAAACGAGGTAACAATGAGTTTAAAAAAATAATAAAATGTTTAATTAGTGTGACAGTAAAAAAACATTTTGTATGTAGTCGAGCGCCGCACTTGGAACAAGTGAATTTCGTGTTCATTTTGCAGAATTTGCAACGCCCTTCTTTCTCTGCTTTGAGGATATTGTGGCCATATGAGTCAAATCGTACATCAACATTCACATCTCCTGAAGGTCCCGAACAAAGATATTTAATTGTTTAAAAGGGCTAGATGAGAAATAGATGCCTAAATTTGAACCCATTTTAGTACGGTCCTTATCGTGGCAAAAAAAAGCATTACGGCAATGGGACGAAATTGCTGTTTTGTCGGCTGTACGGTGTGCAATGCGACAAAAAGCCTTGGAAATGGCACATGATGTAAAGCACAATTCATTGGTACTAAATGATAAGTTTCAAGAATATTCGTTCAGTAGTTTCTCTGAAAAAAATTGTTAAAGATGAGAGCGGTGATTCAGCAATTTAGTGCAGTACTATCAATTTGGAAAAAAATGTTCAGATGAAGACTGATGGGGTGTTAATGAACACTCAAATCCCTCTGAGAATTCATGAATTATTAACAAATTCAATGAGAATCCGAATATCACACTGAGGAATTGGCTATTAGTAACAAGGCTCAGCCATGTCAACAACGCTCTTCGAGTTATTCACGAGACTGAAACTACAATATGGAACTACATGCATGTATTGTAAACAATTAGCAGAGAGAGGGTATTTTAGGTCCAAGTGGAATCGATCATCGGATGTCTGTCAATGTCAAAGCTGTTGGCAACAAATATCTTTGTCTGTCAATGTGCATTGTATAACATACGTGGCAGGTGTTTATTTGTATTTATTTGCTTAAGCCAATTTTATATCAAATTTTCAGATAATTCATATAAATTTTTTTTGTTGTATCATGTAATTTCTTACCGTAAAATTACAACTACATGTTAGATTATTGCCAAGCTTGTCAATCGCGTTTGGCATGGCCGGGCAACGGTGGGCACAGCAACGATGTACATGTACAACTATAGCCAGGCTTCATACTTATTACAAAGAAACAATCTGCATGATAAAAAGTAACGACGCAGGTCATTTTTCTGTTCAGAAATGTCATTTAGTCATGTATTTGGTGAATTGTAAGTGAACTTCACTCTGCTTTCATCTGAGAATGAAACAATTGGTTTTCATTCTTGCTATTCCTATATAACATGCGCTCTTCAGATTTGATAATCAACAGACATAAAATAATGCAATGAAGTCTAATCGAAAGAATGTAGGCCTATCAACATGATGCTCTTATTTACAACTGCGTTTTGCAAGACATCTGAAAAAGTAGAATAGACTAATATTTGTTGCAATTTGGACGCTTTTTTCAGACATGTATAAAAGTTCTTGAATTATTATTAAAATGCGTTTTGGTTCTGTAATTACTAAAAAGAGCCAATGGGGCTGTTCATTAACTAAAATTCTGCCGACAGAAAATTAAACCGATTTAATATTCTGCCGGCAGAATATTCAGCCGACTTAATGAACGACGGTATAACACCGAAACTGGCAGAATGTTCAGTCGGTTTCGGTATTATACCGTCGTTCATTAAGTCGGCTGAATATTCTGCCGGCAGAATATTCAATCGGTTTAATTTTCTGTCGGCAGAATTTTAGTTAATGAACAGCCCCATTGAAAAGGAAACTTTGTTGCTCGCTTACAAATATTTTCAAATTCATGCAATATCAGCTGATTTTCACTGGTTTCCTTGCACACAAGGCAAAAACACGTCTATTTCCTATCTAGCCCTTTATAATATTAAATATCTTTGGTCCCGAACGACCAATAGCTTGCTTCCGATTACCTGAAAAAGATGATAACTACAGTTTCTAGGAAGCGGATTCAAGCAATAAAGCATGTGATATCCACACACTAGGTGACATGCCACGCGTGATTCACGCGTAGTACGGAACACACACGCCAAACATCCGTGGTTAAGGACATTCTATTCTTCTAACCGCGTACATACGCGCTGCACAAGAGTCAGAAATCACTTGATCTGATGCTGTTAAAACATGGGAAATGTTTATGAATACGCGCAGGCGAGCGTTTATAGTTTGCGCGTCGTCTACGGTTGTCTGCGCTGCCGCTTGAACCACTAAGATGAACCGCTAAGCATGTTCTGTCTTCCCTGGGCATGAAATTGAGGTCCTATTACATTGTCTAGCCTCTGATACATGCAGACACAAGAGACGCAAAGTCTATATAACAGGACTGCCAACTATACTAACTTATATAACTTATATTGCAGCAATATCCCGCATAGCCACGGATGTTTGGGGTCATGTGTAATTACGCGTGGTTCACGCGTGAATTACGCGTGATTGAGCGTGGCATGTCACCTAGTTCACAATGACGAGAATATTTATTGAATATGCACGTGATCATTTTGATTAATTTTGTTATCTTTATCTTTTGCTATTTTTTTCAGAATAATCTTTCCATATTGTACAACTGTTCTTTAATTTTTGGAATATATGAGCAAATCCATTGCAGAATTGCCTACACTTTAAAAGATGACTACTGTGGGCAGTTAGGCCTATCATCACATTCAATATATTTTTTCATAATTATATTCACATTTCAATCATAATGATTCATATCAGTTTTGCAGTCATAGAATAACTTAATTAGCTCAACTGATTTCTATATTTACCTTTCATAATGCGGTTGCGATATATCTCCGAAATTCTAAGTTGGTCCACTTTTACGGTTGTACATTGCATGAAATTCTCCAGGCTGCAACACATAGTAAGTTGAAATAGTGAATTATGTGAGGAAAGTACCACCTTTTTCCCCTAACGACTGGACGAAATGATTGAGAAAACGATCACAAGAATCAACACCACCCATAGTCTTATTATAATTTGCAATCAAATGGGGTTGAGTTACGTAAATGTGTTGCTTTTCGGATTGGCTATACCTTCTCTGTTTGACAATCGGAGTCACAGTATCGTAATTCGAGGCAACATGCACTGCCTTATTTTGTCGTTCCATTGCACAATCATCAGTTCCCCAGATGATCGATAGTCGTAGCAGCCCCTTGGTTTCTTGGACATATCTTCGAATGGACAATCCTTCTTCCGGTTTCCTCTGAGAGTGCCAGTGTGGCTCGGAATCCCATATTTTTCAGTTCAAATAGCAATTCAAGTGATGTAAAAAGTTGTCAAATGTTAGAGTATGATTTTGTGGTTGCCCAATATCACATTTCGACAAAAGTTCCTTTACAACCCTTTGACCGAGAAAGTCGGTTTCGGAAGTCCGAGTTTTTCCACAATACGCTTCCACGCAGAAAGGATATCCTTCTTTTGAGCATAATACCCAATACTTGAAACCAAATTTTATTGGTTTATTACGCATGAACATTTTCGATGAATGCTTACCGTAGTAAGAAAGCATTTGCTCGTCAATGGACAGAGCTTTGGAAAATATCCCAAATTGTAGTAATGATTGGTTTACGAGATCAAGCAGTGGTCTCACTTTTGCCATCTTGTCATTGGTATCTAAATGTACGTGTGTGAAGTTAGCGGAACCACTCAGCGGAACCATTTTTTATTATAGCTTAATTATATTCGAAACAGCTGCTAGTTTGTCAATTTCAGTCTCCTGATTACGAATCTGAGCTCAGATTTCACAAATTCACAGTCGCTTTTGAGAGATTCAAGTTTAAAGATAAAAGTGGTCTCGCTGTGAAGTTAGCGGAACCAATTGCTGAGTCTCGCTGATTGACGCAGTAAATCAATTTCTTTTGGTCACTACCCGATCAATTTTGTTGTGCTGATCACGAATATGTGCCTCATCTTTCAAAAAAATGCAGATTTCACCCGGAAATCTGAATTTCACTTTTTCTGCAAGCTGATTGTGAAGTTAGCAGAACCATTTTTCAATACAAAGAATTTCACAGCAAAATCCATCCTCTCCTACTAATTTGAAGCTCCTAATCACAAATCTGTAATCAGATTTGCAAAACTCGCCCGCATTGCAAAGATATTCCTCTATCTGGGTCCGCTGTGAAGTGCCCGGAACCACCTACTGGCATTAAAATTTCAAATTCTAATTTTTGCACAGAATCACTGCAATAGACATACCAAGAGAATGGAATTGCTTCACTGATCACGGTTTGGCGTCCGATTTAACGGGAGAATAAGTACTTGCCGAGAAAAATTGATTCTGCGGTTTTCATGGATTTCATCGGAATCTCAGCAAATGCAGCATCTCAGCATCGGAATCTTTGTAATGCGGGCGAGTTTTGCAAATCTGATTACAGATTTGTGATTAGGAGCTTCAAATTAGTAGGAGAGGATGGATTTTGCTGTGAAATTCTTTGTATTGAAAAATGGTTCCGCTAACTTCACAATCAGCTTGCAGAAAAAGTGAAATTCAGATTTCCGGGTGAAATCTGCATTTTTTTTGAAAGATGAGGCACATATTCGTGATCAGCACAACAAAATTGATCGGGTAGTGACCAAAAGAAATTGATTTACTGCGTCAATCAGCGAGACTCAGCAATTGGTTCCGCTAACTTCACAGCGGACCACTTTTATCTTTAAACTTGAATCTCTCAAAAGCGACTGTGAATTTGTGAAATCTGAGCTCAGATTCGTAATCAGGAGACTGAAATTGACAAACTAGCAGCTGTTTCGAATATAATTAAGCTATAATAAAAAATGGTTCCGCTGAGTGGTTCCGCTAACTTCACACACGTTCTAAATGTTCATTATTACAGGCATGAAGAAATCTCTTGATTTCATTAAATCTATTTCGTGACATCGCGGATACTACTAAAGGCACAGATACATCTTCTGATTTACTCCAATACAATTGCTGCTGTGGTAAGGTGTGATATCCCGACAAAATTACAATACCAACAAATCTGTAAAGTTCTTCCTTAGTCAATTTGAAATTATGATTATTCTTCTGATGAGCAAAGGTAGCAGATTCTTCCAAAAGATGAGCTATTATCTGATCGTTAAAAAGTAGGTCAAATATTTCTAATGGACTCATATCCTCTAATTGGGGATTATCATTTAACAGAGATTTCGGAGAAGATGAAGGTAGCTCATTCTCATATACATCAACTGTCTTCCATCACGCTTTCTTTTGGAGCTGGGCACGATTTGATCGCCGCCATTATCATCAGGCTGTTTGATGAACTCGACTTCAACAGGTCCTGGGATCTCATTAGGTATATCTGTTGGTTCTTCTACATCCTCTTCATCAGTATTCTCATTAACTTCATCGGGTTGTAATACACTGTATATTGATCGATGTAGCATTATCGTCCATCATAACGATTTGTAAGGATGTGATTTGTTAGTATATGTGTATGTGGACTTTCATGTATGTATCTTGTATGACGATCACTGACCTGTTGTTTGGCTGTACATACCTTGTGTGAGAGTATCTAGGATATATGTTTATATGTATAATGTAATGATTTTGATGTGTGAGTAATTTTAATCTGAACTTTTGTTAGCGGGGCTAGGTTCCTACTGTCCCACAGTGCTCTGGCCCCGCCCACCTCTACATTTATTTATTTATTTATTTAGTATTTTGTAAAAGTAATAAATGTATACATCTGTATTTATCTACGAGTATATGTAAATGTAACGATCCTTATACAGATTTTGTATTGGTGGAAAATATATTTCTATTTCTATTTCTAACAACATCAATTGCTTGTTGTAAAGTCTCCTCATCTGAAATAGAAATTATCAAACTTTTAGCGCTTTAGCGTTATATCGTATTACTTGTAATCAAAATAAGTAACAAATTCTTGATTAAATATCTATGATTCTATTGAACCGTAGATAAGCTTCGTTGGCGCAGTTGGTAACACATCAGGTCGCAAGCACGTAACGGCCAAGGTAAAATATTCAAAACCGTCCTGCTACACTTTTCGGTTTATATAGTTTTATGAATAACTATATTTTCTTTTTTTAGTTATCGTTTTATTATAGGCCAATCACCACCATCATTAACCTCATTTACTGTTCATTCATAATTAAGCACAAGTCTATTAAACTAGTAATTAATATTGTTTCAATGGGTCACAATTCGTTTCATAGAATAACTATTTGCTACACTTGTATGCGCTTGTCGTTACAGTTATCTACATGTATGTAGAGATTGAATGTACAACATGCAATTATTAGGTTCATTTACGTAACTTGTTCAGAATAGTTATATAATTCTATCATTTGCAAAGTTGTTGATTAATGTTAACTCACTTTATAAAATTAGATCATAAAACGAAAATGAAACCTACTATAGAAAAGGTTCACATGCAACAAAAAGTTGAACAAAGTAAAATTATTTTAGATAAACAATAATCCCACTTCACAGGCAAGTAAAGAGAGTTTCTGACTCGATATAATTTATTGGTCGAAAATAAAAGGTTATAAATTTACACGTCGCACAGGAAGTTCCCGATGCCGTTAGGAGCTTACTAAATAAAGGTCCTAAGTTACCACATACTATTAACGATGAGTACCGGAAAAAAGTCTATCTAAATTTTGATAGTTTAGCATACAATTTACGCTGGATGTCTAAGTTTGATAGAGAAACCGACAACTCGTTATCGAATAGTCCGATAATAGTTCCTTTTGATAAAAATTCTTGTTACTTGCCACCTAAGATGGATAGTGATATGGAAAGTAGGCTAAACTGTTTTGGTAAAGAGGTCCAAACTATTTTGCAGGAAGAATCGAACTCCCTGAAAAAGTCGCAACCATATAAAGGTATTCTAAACCAATGCCGCGAAACTAAGGATTTTCTTAATGATAATAATCTTCAATGCGTCAGATCTGATAAGACTAACCGACTAGTAATTTGTGAGTTTGATAAATACGATTCGAGAAATGAATCGATTCTTAAAGACACCAAAACATATCAGTTAATAAATAAAAGTAAGTCTGACTCTATAGAGAAGCAGGCAAATAATCTAATTAAATCAATTGTTCCGAGCACGAAATTGAATCCGCAATTAGATAAATTAATAAGTACTGCAACAAAACCAGCACATTTCTTTTCTTTTGTTAAAGACCACAAGGTCAACAGGAGTAATCAGTTTCCTATTCGACCTATTGCCTCTGTGAAAAATACACCAGTCGAAAAAATTGATTGGATTATATCAATCAATCGTCTTGAAAAATGTACTTAAGCATATTCCCACACCAAAGTAATACAGAACAATTAATCCAATTATTAAAAAGTGTTAGAATTCCTAATAATACGAATGTAATCTTCATTTCGCTAGATGTAGAACAATTATATCCGAGCATCCCAATACAATTGGGTATAGAATATAACATAAAAAGTTTAGAACAGTACTGGCATCTAATTGAAACTTTTGGTCTCAGCATAAAACAAATAGAAAAGTTGATAACGTTTGTATGCTATAATTACGAGATAAAATACAAAGACAATGTGTATAAACAAATCAAAGGAGTACCCATGGGCGCACATTTTGCCCCGGCATTTGCAGTGATTTTCATGAGTCATATAGAACAATTTGCTATTGAAAAATTAAGCTTTTCTCCGTTGCTCTATATGAGATACATTGATGATATCATCCTTGGTCCAATACAGTATAATAGTGACTTACTGTCCCATATAACTGATGTCTTTAATGCAGTAAACACGAGCATAAAATTTACAATAGAAGCTCATAACCCAATGGACTGGTTACCCCTCTTAGATATAAAAGTAAAAATAATTAATAATAAAGTTCAACATGCGTGGTACCACAAACCAGGCCATTCCGACATAACCTTAAGAAGCAAAGTAAGTATATAAGGGAAGCATGGAATCAATGGTTGATTTGTGGCGACAGCTATGATATTACTTTTTCGCCAACTCTTATAAGCAGTTTTATTTGATATCGCAATTGACAACAGAATAGTATTGAAATGTTGAATGGAAGGGGCTGAATAGCTATGTCAAAGCTATGAAGTAGTGAAAAATTACATAGTTATCCGTAGGCATCTGGAAGACAAAAACATGAGATGAAGATCCATTTCTATGGTTAAAATGCTAGATTCGATTTGGCATAGAAATTAATTGATTATTAAGGTATAGACGACTACAAACCACTCTATACGATTTAAGGAGGGGGGGGTGGGGTACTTACAGTATGATTGCATTCATGTACTGTGTATGAACGTGTTTACAAACTTTTGCCCACTGAACATCTGAAAATCTTTGTATCGAATCTAGAAATACTTCATTTTCTTATTGATGACCAGTTGTACATACTTTCATTGATCAGTTTTAGATTTCCATTCATGAATGTACGAGATGTTGGAAACATGATGGACCTTACCTACATTATATACTATTTTAGTCCTAATTTTTTTCATCTGATTATGAAAGCATCCTATGTGAAATTTAATAATTATTTTATTGACATCCTAACATCTCATTTTCTTCTTACATCAGAGTATTCCCTTGTATTTCCTTCTATGATCAATAGCAGTATTTGATGATCCGTGTTGAGATAACAATTTATAAAGAAATAGTCAAATTCTGAAATGTTGTCACTAAATTATTGATGTATCACGTAAAATGACTGTTTTTGCTAGTGATGAAATAATGAAAAATGATGAATGACGCTCCAGCCTTAAGCTGCAGATACTTTGTATTAATTGCATTCGAGTATATTGAGCAATTAATACAATAGTTCCTCGGCTTTCGGCAAATCACTGAAAAGTAAAATTATATTCACAACAGAAAAAGGAAAGCAACACGAAACATTCAGATGCAGATGAAAGCATTAGTGACGCAGATTTGATTTCATCGGTTGGAACATCATAGGCTGCATCAATTCACAAAAGGCCTTCAACCGAAATTTGTATTATAAAGCTATATAGAATAAGCCACAAAACGTTTCACTTTTGGTTAGATCACTTGTGCCAATCAAATTTCGAGTGCTGTTCATTCAAGTTTTTGTCTAGACGTGAATAATTATCAATTAATTCCACCGTACATGTTCATTGTTCATCTGAAATCGGTATCAAGCATTTCAAAGTGCAGTATAGAGTACTGAATACTGATTGCTTCATACTGCTTCACGATGTTGACAAAAATGCACATACATAGGGATGATCGAAAGTAACTTCCTAAAGCAATATTTCAATTATATTTCAATATTTCAATTTCAATACTCCAAGAAAGTAATAGACATGAATAGCATTTTTTCATGACGGAAATTTACTGGGCCTTCAAGCTCATGACAAATTATTTTTGGCAGCAAAGTCTCTCAGAATTTTTATTATTTCGCTGTGAATACCCCGCTGTTGCTCCTCTTGCGAATATGTAGGCTATCTTTATTTTAACAAATAATGTTTCACCTATAGGCCTACTAATAATTGCTTCAGCATGACTTCGAAAATTTTCGGTGCGAGCAGGTGAGTGCAGCGCACACTGCTATATTTAAACACTTTGTTAAGAAGGGACTCTTTTGTGCCCAATCATGTTAAAAGCTAGTAGTTTCATTAATAACCGCTTAAAAGATATAAGTAATCGGTGTAGCAATGAAGTGATGCAAAAAGAAAAAGTTAGCGAATTTAATGACATTCTAATTAAAAATGGCTACAGTAACAAGAATTTTCCCAAGAAAAGGAACAAGCGTAGGAGTAGAAATAAAATCAAAAACCAAAATAATTGTTATTTTAAAGCTCCATTTATCAGCGATAAATGTAATAGAAAAATTAATAAAGCTGTTAAGAAGGTTGACTTACCTGTTACAGTTGTTAATGAATACGGTAGACAGACGGTAAACCAAATAAGGAAAAATAAAAATTTCTATAATACTTGTAGCTGTCAAATCTGTAAATATTTACCTAAGTTTAAATGTAGTGATAAATACGTAGTATATAGGCACACTTGTAATAAATGTGGAGAATGCTACATTGGAAAGACTGTAAGGAAATTCTCCACTCGGCACGCAGAACATAGACGTGCAATTATTAATAAGTCTGCATCCAGCGCTCTCTATGAGCATAATAAAAATAAACATAATGATCTAGGTAGCATCGAGGATTTTCAGGTCGATTTCATTGCTAAGCTGACGAACACTCGAGACACAACATTCACTGAAGCAAAAGCTATTACACACTTGAAGCCAACAATCAATAGAAGACATGAATTACCTTGCTACAGTCTGCCCTCTCACTTTGATCACCTAACATTCAACAAGAAACACAATTCTTAATATCATTCACTTCTTTATAAATCTTCACACCGAGTTTGCAGACCGCCATTTGACCATCGACCGTTAAGAAGGCGCTGGACGCCGAAGGCCCGTCACGCTGTGCGACGTGTAAATTTATAACCTTTTATTTTCGACCAATAAATTATATCGAGTCAGAAACTCTCTTTACTTGCCTGTGAAATGCATCGCCTGACTCGCAAACTGGTCAACTATGTCAATAATCCCACTGCAGTTTAGGTAGATCAATGTTATTATAGGATCAATTTTATGCATCACAATTGAGTCTCTGTAATGTAACAATCACATAGAACGCGAAATCTTTAAATTTTGAAGCTTGTGAAAAACATTCAATATATCGTATTTAACCATTGTTCGCTAAAACGAACATTAAATTTGAAATTCAAATTTTTATAACCCAATGATGTATTTGAGCTACCGGCTGAATACAGAAGCAATATGCATGTCTACAATTTATGAAACAATTGAGATTACTCACCTTGATTTGATATTTTCATTTCAAGATGATTGAAAACATAATGCTGCGTTCGTCGACAGGAATTCGGAAATTTAAACTCAAAAAAGACATTCAACTAACAGCGAATATGACGGTTTCACTTGCTTAAAATGTAATATTTAAAACATCTTGTGAATACATTCTAGATATCTATCACAGTATTTTCAATGAAATAGATATGAAAGTCAATCTATGCAAGTAAAAACTTGTTCGTTTAAACGAACATTGCCTAAATCTGGGTTAATTCAGAAAATTGTTTTAAGTCATCAAATTAGCTGTCGGCAACCTCAAGTCTTCGACAGTTCCTGGAATTGTGAATTAAACAAAAAATAATTCAGAAGATATTGATTATGTGTGATTAAATCGGACAACAGCAGTTTTTTGTGTTCTCTCTTGCTCGCAGAATTTCATTTAGGCGCACATTTCCTCCGAATATTACGCGACTGACGTGGCTACTGCAATCAGGAATATAACAAGATAAACATATCGGAGCATAAAGATTGCAGAGTGCCAGTATTGACTTGTTGCTTTTTCTTGCTTAAAATTTGCTGGTCTTGCTTCGTCTCTTTTGGTTCTTCTTGGAAATTTAATGATCTTTCATGCGAATCAAACTCATTTTCTAGATAAAATCGACTCCGAGACACCCACAGTTATGAAAAAATCATTTGACTGCTTCATTATTTGGTGTGGATGAATTCTATTCTATATTTATGAGGCAATTTTTACCGGCCTCTCCGGTGTAATGACCACTGCTACTCTTTTGACCACTTTTGTGAGTTTTTATGATTATCTTAAATTCTTCGGCGTAGTTCGATCAACTTCAGAAGCGTATTTTGTCTCTGAAAATGAAAGCATTAATCCACTGCGACGATTTACTGTCACTTTCCCACTTGTCAGTGTGCTTGCAAATTCATGTCAAGCAAAACTGAGCTTTCTGAAAAGCAGAACGCCTCATACTAGACAGAAGGTTCGCTGTTGTTGGCTGATGCAGTACCTTTGTAGCTTGCAAGTAAAAATTTTTTTTAATGGACCAGAGGTAATTACAATACTATTAAAAAATATGTCGAATAGAATGAAATAAATTCAGGATTGCCACCCAAAAAAAATCTAGTACCGGGAAGTATTCCGATATCACCCTGGATTTCCCGAAGCCAAAATCATGTCCACTACTACAAACAATAATTGCAGGCTTGTATGTAATTGTACATGTACAATTACATTTCATTGCCTGTTCATGCCAATTCATGATAGAGAGATAGCTTTCATCTCAATAGTCAACCAAAATTCTAAGCTGATTCTGCAATTTTATTTCTATTATGGCCCCAGTGCGTGTTTTTGGAATGATTCATATTAAGGCTAGGCGCTAGCCGCACCTTCTCGAGCCGATAAACTGTTCGGCGCATTGAAAATTGCAAAATGTTACACCGAAGCATATGATAAAGTGTAGCCGAAACAGTGGCGGCTTTAGCGATCATGCCCTTCATGCTCAGCATGACGAAGTATTTTGTCTCATTTGCTCCACACAAATCAACGATGTCAACCACAAGAAAGGGAAAGTTTTGAATCAACAAAAAAACTTCCAACATCATTTGATTACATTTGACAACATTTGATTACTATGTCAGATCATGTTGCTGTGACATTAAGGTCATACTCAATTAAGATTTATCAAGTAGCTAACTTGTTCTAAAAAATTCAGGGGAACGCAAGTCAATTCGAGCATACCTCATTTGTTAATGGCCGGATCACCTGACGGGAGAACAATAGCAAAATCTGCGGATGACGATTTTCATACTCCATCTCATGCCGTGGACGGGAAGCACAAATGATACGTATAGCTCGTTTCAACCAACTAACGGTAGCTGATTGGACGGCAATCTGCTGATTTTATCGGTGTAGTGAGATCATGAGATGTCTCGAGTCTCAGTTGCACGATTGAAACCCCATCGAATTGACTTCCTTTATAAGTAATTCAATATCTTCCAATGTTAATACAGCTTGTGATTTTGTGCGATTGACGGTGTTTTTACTATCTTAAATGCATGCTTCAAATAACTAGAACTTGAATATTATTTAATATACATTATCTGGTGATTAAATTTAGCCGTGGTCTTCTACATGCTTGCATATGTAGATATGTCTAGGAGCAAATAGTATAATAGGCTATGCATGCATCAGATTATCATCGGATGTACTCAAAAATACAAATCATGTAGCCTACGCCTGGAATTTTATTTTAAGCGTATTTTGGATGATACAGTATGTAGATCATTAGAATTATGCCTAGCCCTACACCATATTCACTGGATTACCTGATGTGAAAAGTAGTCGGCTTGCATGTTTGAATTATAATTAGGAAAGGGCAAATGCAAATGGAATGAGATTAAAATTTTGTTCATCGAATTCGTAACTGTTTCTTAAGTTGCATGATATTAAGCTACATCAGTTGCATGGTTAAAAATCCTCGTATGATAGCTGTCACACATACTTTTTTCCTCATGATGCGAAAAAATTGATGAGCATGACCTAACAGAAATCCATAGAGCCGCCACTGAGCCGAAATATAAATTCGTTCCCATTCTGATTTGTCATATGATGGTGAACTAAGACTTCAAAATCTTGAACGTATGATCCATGTTATGCAATTTAATGCGAATTTTGTGAAGTACTGGGAAAATTCTATGAGCACTAAACAATCTGAGTTATGGGCCTCTTTTTAATTTATTTTTTCCAAAACTTGCAAATGGTCCTCATCATGTATACGTATCCCGTGTGGACACGTGTCTCTATGATAGCTGTAATGGAATTTTTTAAAACGAGATCAAAACAGAAATATTAAAGATATGGAACAAAAAATGATGAAAGTTAAAATGACTAAATGGCTAGGTGCACGAAACGTTGGGTTTTTCATAGATTCTTTTTAAATGCACATAGGCCCTACCCGGCACCCAAAATATCAATGAAGAGTCTCTCAAGCAAAACAAAGCACTATCTCTTTCTCTCTCTGAGATGCTACGATGTCACTCGGGCGGAACTCTATGGATCCACGGATGCTACGATACATCTTGGCAAGATGGGCAAGTGCAGGTTACGGAGTACCGGTATTCATTAAGGGAGTACTCACTGTGAGATTCCGAATTTCTGGGGTCACGGTTATTGAGATTTCGTGGTCTAAAATGATCTATCATGAACTTGAATTATCTAAAGCAGGTCTACTTCTAAGGTCAGCTATACGTATCACAAATATACGATAAATACAAGAAACATGACATTACTGCAGTTCAACACTGAAGGTATTTAATTACTTGGAAAATCAAGCGTTAGATGAACCAGAGCAGCTTGGTTCTCTTCAGTTTCTAAATACATTACATAAAAGTTATCGAACTCCCTATCCAATTAATAGGTAAAAGTCTCAGGTTTGACTATCTCTAATTTGGTCCGACTGTCCTTCAGCTTGTTTTAATTTGAATTAAAACCGCAGTAAATTAGTCTGTGATTCTAGTCAATTTCTGACTCAATTTTAGATGAAGATTTTCAGTTTTTAGTGATCCTAAGCTAAATTCTGTTAAGTCAAACATGCCTAAAACCGAAGTTTCAACTTAACAGACTTCGTTGTTTGTAAAGATGATTTTGACTGGGTTTGCTGTTTTTGATCATGATTGGAGCAAGAAATGATTCAAGGATGGGGCCTGTTTAATAAAATTAAGCAGTCTGATATGTATCAGTGACATTTTCAGCAGTGAAATATAAAGCACTGCTTTAAATTGCGTTTCATAAAAAATAATTTTCCGACTGAAGATCAGTGGCGGCTTTAGCGATCATGCCCTTCATGCTCAGCATGACGAAGTATTTTGTCTAATTTTCCTCCACACAAATCAACGATGTCAACCACAAGAAAGGGAAAGTTTTGAATCAACAAAAAAACTTCCAACATCATTTGATTACATTTGACAACATTTGATTACTATGTCAGATCATGTTGCTGTGACATTAAGGTCATACTCAATTAAGATTTATCAAGTAGCTAACTTGTTCTAAAAAATTCAGGGGAACGCAAGTCAATTCGAGCATACCTCATTTGTTAATGGCCGGATCACCTGACGGGAGAACAATAGCAAAATCTGCGGATGACGATTTTCATACTCCATCTCATGCCGTGGACGGGAAGCACAAATGATACGTATAGCTCGTTTCAACCAACTAACGGTAGCTGATTGGACGGCAATCTGCTGATTTTATCGGTGTAGTGAGATCATGAGATGTCTCGAGTCTCAGTTGCACGATTGAAACCCCATCGAATTGACTTCCTTTATAAGTAATTCAATATCTTCCAATGTTAATACAGCTTGTGATTTTGTGCGATTGACGGTGTTTTTACTATCTTAAATGCATGCTTCAAATAACTAGAACTTGAATATTATTTAATATACATTATCTGGTGATTAAATTTAGCCGTGGTCTTCTACATGCTTGCATATGTAGATATGTCTAGGAGCAAATAGTATAATAGGCTATGCATGCATCAGATTATCATCGGATGTACTCAAAAATACAAATCATGTAGCCTACGCCTGGAATTTTATTTTAAGCGTATTTTGGCTGATACAGTATGTAGATCATTAGAATTATGCCTAGCCCTACACCATATTCACTGGATTACCTGATGTGAAAAGTAGGCGGCTTGCATGTTTGAATTATAATTAGGAAAGGGCAAATGCAAATGGAATGAGATTAAATTTTGCTCATCGAATTCGTAACTGTTTCTTAAGTTGCATGATATTAAGCTACATTATGCTACATCAGTTGCATGGTTAAAAATCCTCGTATGATAGCTGTCACACATACTTTTTTCCTCATGATGCGAAAAAATTGATGAGCATGACCTAACAGAAATCCATAGAGCCGCCACTGAGCCGAAATATAAATTCGTTCCCATTCTGATTTGTCATATGATGGTGAACTAAGACTTCAAAATCTTGAACGTATGATCCATGTTATGCAATTTAATGCGAATTTTGTGAAGTACTGGAAAATTCTATGAGCACTAAACAATCTGAGTTATGGGCCTCTTTTTAATTTATTTTTTCCAAAACTTGCAAATGGTCCTCATCATGTATACGTATCCCGTGTGGACACGTGTCTCTATGATAGCTGTAATGGAATTTTTTAAAACGAGATCAAAACAGAAATATTAAAGATATGGAACAAAAAATGATGAAAGTTAAAATGACTAAATGGCTAGGTGCACGAAACGTTGGGTTTTTCATAGATTCTTTTTAAATGCACATAGGCCCTACCCGGCACCCAAAATATCAATGAAGAGTCTCTCAAGCAAAACAAAGCACTATCTCTTTCTCTCTCTGAGATGCTACGATGTCACTCGGGCGGAACTCTATGGATCCACGGATGCTGCGATACATCTTGGCAAGATGGGCAAGTGCAGGTTACGGAGTACCGGTATTCATTAACGGAGTACTCACTGTGAGATTCCGAATTTCTGGGGTCACGGTTATTGAGATTTCGTGGTCTAAAATGATCTATCATGAACTTGAATTATCTAAAGCAGGTCTACTTCTAAGGTCAGCTATACGTATCACAAATATACGATAAATACAAGAAACATGACATTACTGCAGTTCAACACTGAAGGTATTTAATTACTTGGAAAATCAAGCGTTAGATGAACCAGAGCAGCTTGGTTCTCTTCAGTTTCTAAATACATTACATAAAAGTTATCGAACTCCCTATCCAATTAATAGGTAAAAGTCTCAGGTTTGACTATCTCTAATTTGGTCCGACTGTCCTTCAGCTTGTTTTAATTTGAATTAAAACCGCAGTAAATTAGTCTGTGATTCTAGTCAATTTCTGACTCAATTTTAGATGAAGATTTTCAGTTTTTAGTGATCCTAAGCTAAATTCTGTTAAGTCAAACATGCCTAAAACCGAAGTTTCAACTTAACAGACTTCGTTGTTTGTAAAGATGATTTTGACTGGGTTTACTGTTTTTGATCATGATTGGAGCAAGAAATGATTCAAGGATGGGGCCTGTTTCATAAAATTAAGCAGTCTGATATGTATCAGTGACATTTTCAGCAGTGAAATATAAAGCACTGCTTTAAATTGCGTTTCATAAAAAATAATTTTCCGACTGAAGATCAGTGGCGGCTTTAGCGATCATGCCCTTCATGCTCAGCATGACGAAGTATTTTGTCTAATTTTCCTCCACACAAATCAACGATGTCAACCACAAGAAAGGGAAAGTTTTGAATCAACAAAAAAACTTCCAACATCATTTGATTACATTTGACAACATTTGATTACTATGTCAGATCATGTTGCTGTGACATTAAGGTCATACTCAATTAAGATTTATCAAGTAGCTAACTTGTTCTAAAAAATTCAGGGGAACGCAAGTCAATTCGAGCATACCTCATTTGTTAATGGCCGGATCACCTGACGGGAGAACAATAGCAAAATCTGCGGATGACGATTTTCATACTCCATCTCATGCCGTGGACGGGAAGCACAAATGATACGTATAGCTCGTTTCAACCAACTAACGGTAGCTGATTGGACGGCAATCTGCTGATTTTATCGGTGTAGTGAGATCATGAGATGTCTCGAGTCTCAGTTGCACGATTGAAACCCCATCGAATTGACTTCCTTTATAAGTAATTCAATATCTTCCAATGTTAATACAGCTTGTGATTTTGTGCGATTGACGGTGTTTTTACTATCTTAAATGCATGCTTCAAATAACTAGAACTTGAATATTATTTAATATACATTATCTGGTGATTAAATTTAGCCGTGGTCTTCTACATGCTTGCATATGTAGATATGTCTAGGAGCAAATAGTATAATAGGCTATGCATGCATCAGATTATCATCGGATGTACTCAAACATACAAATCATGTAGCCTACGCCTGGAATTTTATTTTAAGCGTATTTTGGCTGATATAGTATGTAGATCATTAGAATTATGCCTAGCCCTACACCATATTCACTGGATTACCTGATGTGAAAAGTAGGCGGCTTGCATGTTTGAATTATAATTAGGAAAGGGCAAATGCAAATGGAATGAGATTAAAATTTTGTTCATCGAATTCGTAACTGTTTCTTAAGTTGCATGATATTAAGCTACATTATGCTACATCAGTTGCATGGTTAAAAATCCTCGTATGATAGCTGTCACACATACTTTTTTCCTCATGATGCGAAAAAATTGATGAGCATGACCTAACAGAAATCCATAGAGCCGCCACTGCTGAAGATTAAGCAGTCTAAATTAATCAGTGATACATATAGCGTTTCATAAAGATTTCGGACTCATATCAGTGTGATTGAGTGATTAAAACAACTGTGGATAATTCTTCGTAAATAAAATAATTTTTGATAGCATGGAGTAAAGAGTGTCGACTTAAAAAAGTATCTGTATACAGTGAACATTTTTATATGAAAAGATTCAGTTTTTTTCGGAGATTACGTTCCTGCGGTCCAAAACATTATTAGAGCAGTTTTGAAAAACCTCTATATTTGCCAATTTAATTATTACCGACATGACTCCCCGTTGTAAGTAGTATGAAACAAGTTGGATATCAAAAGGAATGAATATTCGCTAACAAGCATCGCAACTAAGCGGAAATTGTGCTGATGATCAAGGAAATGTAATGAACGGCATTATAATGGAAGTCTTCATAAAAAGTTGAGATTTTATTGTGCCGTCGTGGCTGAAATTTCATATTTTTGATTCAATTTTCATCGGCATGAATTAATGATTGAGTAAATTCATGTTTCATTTATCTATGTTTCATGTTTTCATGAATCTGAATAGTGATGTGCACCCATTTACAGCTTTCAAACGTAATGAAAATCATTGTCTTTGATTCTGTTATTTTGCTCTACCAGCTGCTTGAGATAAGATCGCGCTTAAAAAGATTCTCTTGTGGTTCAGCAATGGAAAGCAATGGGGTCATCGAGTTGCTAATTTAACAAACATTACCGCTCCGAGGCTGTCATGACACGGACAATCTGTAATATAATCTCATTTCCATCTGCTTTATACTATCATAATCAGTCAATTCCGTGGTAATTTCTTCAAACTGCATAAATGTGCATGTCTCACATTTAGAGACAATTCCAACTGTATTCACCTCGAGTTCATTTAATAAAATCGAAAGTGTATACACATTGGGGATTTAATAAATGCGGAGTTTCCACTCTACCTAATATACCTACTCTATGTTTGACAGTAATTGAAATAATAATTAGAGAAGTCAATCTGAGGCAAATGGTGGAATATTTGAGAATCTTTTTTTCTAGCTGTCATCGATGTATGTAAAAGTCAATACCTCAACGTTTTTAATATTGAAATGATTTCATGACATGCCGTACCTCATTACACGAAAGAAATCGAAGCCCTCAAAGCAACCCTTTATAATTTTGCTGTTACCGGACGTTTTATCGTCACAGCATCGCCACTTTTCAAAGGAAGAATTTTTCAATAAACAGTATCCAAATTTGCCATTCTGACAAATAGTTTGTTACTGACAGTAAAATTGAAAATCAAAAGCCGTTTTCCCATTTTTAAGTTGTATTTGCAATCATTTCTCCGATATTTTAAGTTTTTATAACTTTCTCGATGATCATTCACAGATTTATCAACCTCAAGAGGTTGATAGAAATTTTCACATTTCTATCAGTGAATTTCCATATTTTCAATTTTCGCGCGCTACTGATACTTCTTTGTGAAACGCAATTCTTTTCCAGACTGCTTAAAATACTGATTTTAAGCAGTTTGGGACTGATATAAATCACTGCTTAATATTTGGTTTTGTGAAACGCTGTTAATTTCGACTGCTTTAAATCACTGATTCAAATCACTGCTTTATATTTATTTTAAGAAACGCAAAAAAATTTCCACACTGATAAAAATGTTGATATAAAGCAGTGATATATTTTATGAAACAGGCTCCAGAATTTTTAATAGATTTTATGTCCATATAGATATGTCTTACAATGCAAGCATTAAAATCTGAAATAGGATGTCACGGAATTAAGAATACATCATCAAAGCGCATTTTCAGTGTGCATATGTAAATATCTCACCCAAGTCTACTTGTATTAACTGTATTGGAGTTGAATAGCTCCACTTCGGTGATATAGGAGTTCTGATGCAAACGCTGACTCTGGATCTACACAGCGACAAGCGGGGAATTAGTCCAACCAAAATGGCAATATTAAATTTCAGCTTGTTCAGACATATGTGTATGTCATAGTGATAAATCGCAAGAATAGAATTTTCTTTGGTATTTTGTTTTCGCCTACTTGGACATCAGTGCAGCAAATAGCTGTTGTTAAGCAACGATTTAAGCGTGCGCTTGTCTTTCAAAAGCAAGGTGCTGTATAAATTTTTAAAGACCAACTTGTACTTTCAAAATTCTGTAAAACACTGAACACATCTACAACAAAATCACGGACTGTCATATATTGACAACATATATATATGACCACTACAAATGAAACCTCAAGATTTGTAAATTCGTCATGAAAGTATTGATGATACATGTATACATGTTTTGATGATAGCTAGGTCTGTCAACTTTTGCATCTTCCAAAATCTCTGTTACATTGAGACTGGAGATTCGAACTCCAGATGCATGAAGACCGACATGATGCTGATAGATGGCAATTGATTATCTCATATAGGCCTAAATTGTTGGAATAGTACGCCAAGGAGTGCCAAGTAAGATTTTGAAGAATTTTTTGTTTTCTCAGGAGAATTTAGGTCTAAATCAAATATTTTAGGTCAATAACATTGAATAGAAAATAAATTCTTTTTTTAAATAAAATCGTAGGAATAATAATGTGGTAACGGTGGCCCAATGTCGTTTTTGAGGCTTAATTGTAACTACTTCCTAGCTTCCTACTCACTCTTGTTATTATGTGATCAGCAAAATGTGGAATAGGCCCCGATTGTAAGTTTGCAAAGGAATAAAGATGCGATAAAGTTGTTAAAAACAAATCCTATCTGCAACTCGCGCTTTAGGATGATCATGCTCCTATTTAGGATTTTTTTGAATGGCAGTGGCCAATGAGCTGTAATCTGTACAGGGGTGCACCGAGCTTACTTTGGCCGGCTTTGGCGCACTGGCGCATACGTGGTTTCTGAAATTCTAGAAATAGATCACAGGTCTGCCGCGCAGGAACTTTGTATCTGACGCGCTCGACCCTGACTTCGGTGCGTCTAGCCTCGTCTTCGGCGCAATTTTTTCAGATATCCCATAAAACATCATAAATCTGGCGCACCCGCACTTCGGAAGAATCTAGAAAAGAAAACTCCAGTGCGCTCTAGGTACAGATTGCAGATGTGAGTGGCCATCACTACGCCTGATCTGGTGCAATCTTGGTCTTGCGGCTAATGCACCGGCAGATCATTTGAACCGTTGACATTGATTGCTGCATAGGTAGATAAGTCATACAGGCAAACAAATTATATACAAAAAATCGCTTAAGATGGGAAATGGATTTGCCTTGCTACATGGGTCACAAAGTTTTTCAAAACAACTTAGAAGACGAAGAAAAACAAATCAGCCTTTCAAGACACACACTGATGCTTATTTGTTGTTATACTGAGTTATTTGGAGTCCTCTAAAGCTGCGAAACATAAGGCGCGGCAATTGAAGAATGAAGAATAATGGATAGATTCATCCAGTGAAATATGCACTGCCTTACTGAGTTTACATGTGGAATTGCAACATTTGCATGATGTCTGACTTCTTTTCTTTTTGACATATCTTTCCATATATATCATTACTTATTGAGTATTTTGTCAGCAACTATGTGTGGGACCCCGCTCGTCTGAGTGTTCAAGTCAGGGATCGAAACACAACTAGACGAGTACCTGCTCATGACTGATAGAGGCAGCATTATGTTTTACGTCCCTTAATCGATAGCTGAAGTAGTGGTCGAAGTATTGTAGTTCTAATCATGTCATTGTGGATGACGACAAATGAAGAAATGTTGGATAGTATGAAGTATTACAGGCGGATTAAGAAACTGGCGATAACAAATTCAAGTGGAGAAATTGTATTTTCCATGTGTAGTCTTAGGCATACGTGCATAGATTGTTTTTGGAATAGTAGAGTGTATACTAGAGAGATCTATTGTTTACCTCCATTATCCACTTGTCCACTGCTACGATACCATTAACCACCGAGTGTAGTCTCAGTTATAGTGTAGCATTAGTTCACTTGTAATCGGTGTAGTAATATCATTGTAGTTCCATGATTTACCTCCACTTTTCCAATTTTGATCCATCGACTTCCTATTGTTTTATAAGATCAATTTTTAATTTCCTCAAGATATGGTGACCATTGTCCTTTTCTATTTCCAATACCAGCATTTGTAGTCGGTACAGACGATATAGACGCCTGTTTTGAGCGTGTTTGGAATGGTAGTGCAGTATGCTAGCAGTAAGAATGAGTGGTGTTATAGGTCTTAAGATTTCAATTTTTACCACTAATTGTGACAAAGCTGATCAATTTCAATTCGTTGCCACTAGAAAGATTCATTGAGTTCTTTCAAGAACTGTTTGATCCAATGGCTACAAAAGCATTACATTTGTGCATTTGCTGAATAAAGAACTCCATCAGTCCTCATCAGGACTACTTCAATTAATAATTTATATAAGCAAGCATTATATTCTATTATAAATGGCTGGTGGGATGATTTTCATCATCGTATGAGAATTAATAGATTACCGTCAAGAATTTCTCAAGCCTGATCGAAAAAAATTGATCTTATGCAAATGATGATAAGTAGACTTACACATATTTAGTTTCTTCGCTTTCTCTGATAATCAGCAATGTATAGGACAAACCACGTGCTTTTGTGGAAACACATGGAAATTTCAAAACATTTCAAGTAACAAAACAAGAAAAGATGGTCGACATAGTGTGGCTTTAATTGCCGTGACCTTGACCAGCTCTCCAGTCTAGATCTTAATGCTTAGTGTGGCTATGCTTGGAGAGGTAATATAGTTTGTTAAATTGGCAATTAGATGGGTTACTATCACTTTAATGCTTAGCCCAGGAGTCAGAAAGATTCATTTTTGCAGAGATTGCGCTCCCGTGGTCCAAAAAATTATTTGAGCAGTTTTAAAAAAGTCAAAATTTTGCCAATTTATACACTACCGAGATGACGCCCTTTTATAAGCAGTATGAAACAAGCTGGATATCAAAAGAATCAATATTTGCTAATAAGCATCCTAAATAAGCAGAAATAGAGCTGATTATATCAAGGGAATTTCATGATCCGCATTATAATGGAAGTCTTCATGAAAAAGTCGCGATATTATTCATGCTTTCTTGGCTGAGAGTTCAAGTTTTTTAATTCAATTTTCACCGGCATGATTTTATGATTTACTAAATTCATGTTTCTTGAATCTGCATAGTGATGTAATCCTTATGCATTTTTCTAAGTTAATTGAAATCATTGTCTTTGATTATGTGATAATTTGCTCTGCAAATGGAAGGTTGCCCGTGATATGATCACGCTTAAGAAAATACTCTTGAGGTTGAGCATGAAAGTAATGGGAACCTGTCGAATTGCTAATTTAACAAACATTAAATGTCCAAGGCTGTCATGATGCGAAGAATCTGCAAAATACCATCATTTCTTCTAAAACCAAAATATGCTTTACATGTACGACTTATGTGCAATGTTTGCTTGACTCATGTGACTGATGTACGTCTTCTTGTAGGCCATGACGTTCAGTGCATGTATTTCACATAGGCCTACAAGTATTTTGTTTTTTTATTTGGAATATGCATGTAATTAGCTATTTTTGCCTATTGAATTTACTTTTAAGCCACGCAAAATGCGTCATGATAGCAACTTCATCAATTTGCATCTACGAGTGCTTATGTAGTATTTCTGTGAGACAGAGATTTCTTTTCTACTTAGGCCTTTTTTATTCTGTTTTAGTTCAGTTTTAGCTGTTCTTTCAAATTCTAAGCACATTTTTACCTTAAACGAAATATGTATCTGAATCCTGTGACTTGAAAACATCAAAATCCTTTACCTAAATCGTTGCATCCTGCATCATCGAAGAGAAAACAATAATGTTAGAGCAAAATTATAATCTCCCATACCATTCAAAAGATTATCCTCAACTCAAATGTTCTCAAATATGTCTACTGTTGTAGACTGACACAGCGGATAGAAGTCGATTTCCAAAACTTGGATGCGATTCATTCACTTTGTAACGATTCCAAGTCTCAGAAAAGCTATAGTGAGCTGCTCCAACGGACTGCTCACTCCAGGGTCCTGAACCCGTTTTCTTCAGTTTACAAAAATCCGTAACATGGTGAAAAACACAGTGAATCTTAGGCGTTACCGGGAGTTTCAGTCGCAGAAATGGCGCCTTGAATTCTCCAATTGACTTTTTGTAGTCAGACGATAAATCTTGTCCGAAGCACGATTCAACGCAAAGATTTAACGATTCAAGTGCATGAATGTAGAAGTTTTTTTGGGACGGGCATAATATACGAAGTTTCGAAAGATTGTTCAACAGCTTGCGACATCCGTTTTCGGCAAAACTTCCGCTGTGATATCCTTCACGCTCAACACAACATTGCGCCGTCCATTCCACAACGCCAAACTTCCTCAAGCCCAACATACAATGCATTTACACATAGGCTACAATTAACAAATGCAAACTTGGAGGCGGAATTACTTCCAAAAGTATCATGCATTGTCAAATTTCCTTGCTTGTGATAGATTGCGCCCATCTTCAACACAATTCCAAAAGTTGCTGTTCAAAGATCCAAACGTGCGATCTTCACTTTTTTCATGAGGCTGATTATTGTGCGCAATGCACCATGAGCACGGGTGGCAGCTGCCATGGACAATTATTCCGAGAAAAATATTCAACAATTTTAGATCAGTAGCGATGCAGAAGTTCGAGGGATTGCTTTCTATCAAAAGACTCATATTCAAGGATATCCACAAGCGTAAAACATTTTCGTAGTTTTCTTGAATAATGAAGAGTTTCTTTTCTCCGGAGTGCTTGAACTTGTTTGCAATTCCTTCAGTGTATGTTATACGAGTTCTGTGTGATTTTGAAGAGTACTACGAGTCCAATTTTGTGAATCAAATTTGATTGTTGATCAAGCCTTCTTACCGATCCGATGTCTTCGATCAGATTATTCAATGAATTACATATTTCTAATGACTTCTTCTAATGACTTCTTCTCTTTAGCCTTTTGACTTGAAAATGATACATAGTTTAGTTATTTCAAAGAAATTGTCATATTTGCTGTCTATCAGTTTCAAGTTCGAGTCCAGATTGCTTTCGATAGATGAACATGATGAGCAAGCGGAAAGTATGTGCGTCGCTAGTTTTCTGGTCTGTAATCGGAAAGGCTCCGAGAACTAAGCGACATCTTTTTTGAATTACTTTCTGTTGTCGGTGACAAGCAAAGTTTCGCAGAACTTCGCGACGCATTGCTTAGATCTAGCAATACTTCATCGTTGTCAGAAGCTCTGCTCTTCTCTCTAATGACTTTTGAGGCAAACCTTTCAGCAGTCTTTGGTGAACTTTGGTAAGATTAAAGCAAATAAATTGTTATATATATATATATATATATATAATCATATACATATATAATCATTGATATATATAATCAATATAAGACCTAAATGATATACGATATATTATAAGATATATACACGTATATGTAACCAAGCTCGAACAATAAAGATCAAAGAGATGAAAATGTTTCGATTGAATCTAACTAAATTCTACATGATCAGTTAAGATGCCATAAATAATTATGTCGTTCATGATGATGAAACAGAGAGCTATCTAGCATACATACGACATGTAGGTCAAGTAAATTGTGAACACATTTCCATTCCATGGTCGATTTAAACCAAGTAAATTGTATCGCACACAATACAAGACATCATATCACTATATAGATCTCGACGAGTTTATGTATAATTTAGATTTAGTCGAAATTTCATTAACATCATTCCAAAAATTTTCAATATTTCATTGTGTTGCTTATACTACTTAAAATTTTGAATTTTCTCGTGAATAGCTCGATGGATTGTTTTATAATTTACTGTTTGCAACTCCATACACATAGGCAAATCAGAAAGTCAAAATGGTCTCTCTTGAGAATTTTGGTTTTGTTATTTATAATATTTCAACTGATCATGCTACTATTAAATTTTGAATTTTCTCGAAAATAGCTTGATGGATGATCTTATAACTTCATATACAAATCAGGAAATGTCAACTGTTTTTTGGAGAATTTTGGTCATAATTTTTCGCCTTCAAGGGCACCGTATGCTATAGTTGTGGGAATGTCTTATTGAAAAAATTGTGCACATTCAGATTAAAGTGCGGTGGTGCTCCATCCTGCTGGAACAGTAGCTGTTATCGTTCCTGAAATGTTAACTCATTGAGCCGAATGAGTTCATGAAAAGTTTGAAGCAGAGTTAGGTGCCAATCTTTTGTAAAATGCTCATCAAGGAAAAATAACTCGATTTCCCCAAATCGCGGCCTAAACCACTATCCTTGGAGCATTTTGCACGTTGGAATCTTCCATCCAGTGAGTATTAGCATCGCACCAGCAACGAGAGTTGTGTTTGTTTACATGTGAAGAAAGATAAAACATAGCTTCATCGCTGAACTTAACGGACTGGGTAAAGGTAGTCGATTGTTGCAACATCCATTCGCGAAATTCCGTCTACTAAATTCCGCGGTCGTCCACTACGAGGGAAATCACGGACACTTCCAGATGTCTTGAACTTCTGTAGTAATCTGCTAACTGTCGAGTGATTGATATTCCGCAGTCTGCAATTTCACGCGTATATGAATGACCACTAGAAAATAAAATAATGGAGACTTTTTCGTCTTTTGGTAAGCGTCTGTCGGTCATGTTAAGAAGGAATCTAATGACAGCTAATTTGATAACGATTTATGTGTCAAATTTTCATTTTAATGTTGCTATGTTTTCATTTTCAACCAATTAGAGGGCATTAATCACGACTAGAGCACTTGTCCTTTATTGATGGCAGCGTATGCTACGTGCGTATAAGATTGTGATGCAACATCAATTCTGTAAAGGTGCATCAATGTAGAAAATGTATTGAACAAAGCGGTGGTCAGTTTGAACATGTTTTGTGACTTTTCATAGGCTAATTCTTCGCGTAATACTGCAATTTCCATAAAATATGTTGTATTTTTGCATGAAATATAGGCCCTAATATGTAGGCTAACCTATTCAATGATTCAGTGTTAACACAATAAAATGGATAGCTTTGTAGATTACCATGTTTTTCCTATCGTGCTTCCTATCGTATTGAGACACCCTGTACCAAAGCTTCCCTGTACTATTTGTTGGTTATACGGTAATTATGTCAGTGATCAAAAGCGATTTTCTTCGATGCTTCTTTTATTCGGCTAATGGTCCTCTCTTGTAGAAATTGACATCCGACAAATTTTACTGCTGCTTTTCAATTGTTCTTTATATTTATCGACGCTAACACAACTAAGCATTGATATTCGTGCAATCTTCAGCGTCTTAAATTGGCCATACAGTAGATATGCAAGTAATTGGAGCAAGTGACAATGGTTACACCATAGAGTAAGTATGTTAGGTAGAGTGGTGACTCCGCATTTATCAAATCCCCAATGTGTATACACTTTCGATTTTATTAAATGAATTCACGAGGGATACACTCGGATACACCCTTGATTACACGTGTCATCAGAAAACTGGATGAATTCGCAGGTATGTATTGAAGCAATTTTCAAAGAATAGCTTTGCTGACACTGAAATGATCTTCAACTGTACAAATGCGTTCAACCATTTGAAAATATTCGGCTACACGCAGTCTTTGGCGATATGTGATTTTTTAAAAGTTCTATATGTATATACAGATGAAGCGACTGATCTCGATTGACACAAATGAAAATTATGAGCAAGTGTTTATATTCGAATCTCAAAATAACCAAAAACATTTTCGATCTTTTACAAAATGTGCAAAGCATCCCCAATGCAAAGCGAATAACCATGTACTTGATGAAATGAAAAATATATATTCTGAAGAAATCGTACAAGTGCGAAATCTTTTCCTGCTGAGGCAGCCAAATTTCTGATTATACAAGTCCAGCATTCCGACACATACCATAGAATATTGATTCAGGTTGTCGTAACAGTTCTGAAGGTGCTGCGAATTCTTTCAGCATACCTTTGTCAAGCACCATGATTCTACAATGAAAATTATAGAGCTCTACAAGCAAGAAAAGTTTAAATAACGTGCAATAAGCTGTACGTGCAGGCCATTGGAGTAGTACAAGTATGTCAGTTAATAGGCCCATGCATGACCACTTTCATGATCGTCTCATGGCACTTGAAGAATATTGGAAGCTTTCTTTTGATTATCATTAGGAATAGAACGAATGGTTCAAAAATATGAACTAACAAACACGAATGCAAATAGCTTTTTCGTGCTTGCATTCTATGCACAAACCATTGATAGGTGGATGTGCACAGAAAGCCGGCAACTAACCAATTTGGCCAGTGAGAGATAAAATCTAATCAAATGCCGAGATCCAGAAAGGACAAAAATTCAAGAGATGAGAATGAGATCTGACTTAAATCATTACGGGAACTGCAAACGTTCTAAACGTTGTTCAATTGCACTTGAACTTTGTATTATAGCTTTACTCACTTAATGCTCTTTCTTTTTATAGTTCGTGAGTAAGGCGCATGCCGAAACATTGAATATTTATATTGACTTAGATTATCTTCTGTCAATAAACTATTATTGGTGTTCGTCAGTTATTTTGATTTTACAGTCATATTTTCAGTACTCATATTCGTATATCACTTGACTCGTCTTTCTAGATTTTTGAACGATCGATGAATAAATAATAATTAAATACATGCATGTATGATACTTAAGTTTTACATATACACAAACATGAAAATGAACAGTGGATAAACATTTACCTGTCATAATCCACAATAGTGTTGAGTCTATGAGCAATTGTGAGGATAGTACATCCTTGGAATTCTTTCCTGATCGTATTTTGAATGACATCATCAGTTTCCATGTCAACTGCTGCTGTGGCTTCATCCAACACCAAAACTTTAGTCCTCCGAAGCAACGCGCGCGCCAAACAAACGAGCTGTCGTTGTCCTACTGACAGATTGTCTCCTCCTTCAGAACACTGATGGTCTAAGCCATCTGCAAGTCCTGAAACATATTCCTTGAGATGAGCTTGTTCCAAAGCAGTCCACACTTCACCATCACTATGAGCATCGAAGGGATCTAGGTTCATACGTAAATTTCCAGAAAACAGCACTGGGTCCTGCAAGCATTATTAATAGTTCATTCAACTGATGAAATACACATCTCATAATTCCTCATTACCTGTGGAATGATAGTAAGTCGTCCACGCAAGTCATCCAAACCTAAAGTTGTAATATCGATGCCATCGATCTTTATACTTCCAGCTGCAGGCTCAAGAATTCGAAACAAAGCTAATGTAAACGACGATTTTCCAGCTCCAGTCCTCCCAACAATTCCAACCTGAAATTTATGAAAAAAATGATTTGGAATTGCATCATGTGATCAAATGATCACTGATGACGGATAATTCCAAAACATCTTCAAAACTTTTCCGTGTTCTCAATCTAATGTAATCACATCATGAATAATTCATCAGTACCGGAATGAATATTCAATTTTAAATGGACGAATTGTCCTGTTATGGGAGGTGGATATACCCATGTATACAAATACGAGGAGAAAAGTTGCATACGCAGTTACCATCACTTCTCTAAAAGCATTCAACTTCAACTGAATCATCGGGGGACGTCAATTCTAGATACACATATTTAAAAAAAACGTTGAGAAGGTATAACATCTCCTCAGCATCCTGCCATCTTTTTTGCCAATTGAAGTCAATAATAATAGAGCATAGTGCCAACATACATAGTCATCAAGCGGCCGTTTTTGGAGCACACATTCAAAATTGATCATCAATCGTCTCAGAAATATTGACAAATTACAAGCAATACAAAGCCAGAATACAACGCAAACACAAAACCTATACTCTACAAAACCCTGAAGACCATACTCCAGAATTGAAATAGGCTGGGTGTTTGGCGGCTGCTACTTTCGCAAGCCAGCAGGCCCTTGACTGGTTTTAAAATTTGCAACTTAATTCGGCATTATGATCAAACCGAGGACATTCTATCCTCGTGTGGTTGGAAATGTCAAATAATGATAAATTTTCTTTCAATTTGAATAAAATATGAAACTTACCGCAAGAACAGAACTGAATTTTGTACAAGTTAGTAGGCCTAACACTGCTGTCCGCCGCATTCACATAATTTTTCATATTCATGGAAGCAAGGTTCACATGCAAATTCACATGTATGTCGTTTTTTTCGAAAGCAACTCAATCATATGACATCATAATTTGTCAAATGTAAAAACTTGAACATTCGAAATTTCCAATCTATTAGAGAATCTCCATCTATTAGAGGAGACCAGGCCAACTTAATAAATCCACTCTACTCTATGGATCCACCTTTGTCTACATTGTAAAGAACTCACTCTTTCTCCGGGACGAATGTCTGCCGATATATCCTTTAAGACAAGATCCAGACCAGGTCGATAACGAACGGAGTACTTGTCAATCTGAATACGACCCTCTGATGGCCACTGAAGATCTAGTGGTCGGTTAGTTTCCCTGGAAGCCTGAAAGACAATGTTAAACAGTTCCAGTGAACAGATTCAATGAAGCTCAACAAAAGGATGATTTCATGATCTCAAAATGAAATGGGCAGCACGAATGACAATACATTTAGAATACAACAAATCCTCATTATACTTCAATTCTGGGTAAATCCAATATACTTTACAGAATTTCATCTTTTCAACTAAGGGTAATTTCAAATAGCAAAATTCACGCAGAAAAATTCAGCAGACATCGTTTTTTAATACATGACGTCGATTAACAATTTCAATGACGAAGTTCGGTAAGGGTTTCATTGCACCGATATATTCCCCTTGGAGATTCCAGAATCCCGGAAAATGTCATTGCCGGGATTTAGCAGAATTGTAAAAATGCCATCACGAGGCATACATGTTAAAAATGTGGGATGGCGGAAAATGGGATTAGCAGAAACTCGTCATAAAATGGATGTCCATGAATAGTGTGATAAAGAATTCTTTATTATAGTATTCATAGATCTTCCTGTATCTAACTGTCACATCCAATCAGATTGTATCTAACAGAACATTTTTCAACTTCTGCGTTTTGACAGCTACATTCACATTTCATAATAGTCCATGACATTTCATTTCTCTCAACGTGTTACATGTTCATGTACGTGTTTAACTGCCACCTCTTGCGCTTGAAATTTCACCATGGATATGAACAGTTTATTAACCTATATTATATCTATGATTTTGAACACGCAATACTTAACACGTAGGTGATGTGATGCGGCCTTTAGTCCGGATGTCTTTCCTGCCGACTTCCAATGACATTTTCGGGGCTCGATCCCTGGATCAAAGATCGCTAGGTCAAGCACCAATCCACTGGTCCACGGAGACCACACAAGTAAAAAGATAAGTTAATCAAAATAATATAAGCTTGCTCCATGCACTATAAGAGCAGATTGGGATTCCAAAATCCCGAAGAATCCCAACATCGGAATTGAGGGTTTGAAGAATCTAGTACATGTAGCCTGCATGCCATTTTGCTGTGAGTTAAGGTAATGCTGTAAGTAAAGTGAAATGCTCTAAAGTGTGATCAAATGAGAAGAATCCTCAACTGACAGATTTGGTCCATCGGACTGAGTTTTCATCAGAGACAAATACTGCGAACAAAAATTATGGTCTAATGAGCAATTTGCTTCTTAAAAAGTTTCTGTAACGGAGATTGGTTCGATTCATGATCCCGGTATTGTGAATTTCGCCAATGTTCGTCCTTAAATTGGTAGTTCCTTCAAATATCAGCAAATTGACAAGCTCGAATTCGATTTTTGAACTTTGATCAAAAGGCCTCATCAGTCGATCATTTAAAACGAGCGTATATCTGATGTGTGTGCATTGTTCAGCTCTTGACTACTACAACACTGCACGTCTACCGGATCAGATCGTTTGTCTTTCCTAAATAGCTTGGATAGAAAATCTGCAATTAGAATGGAGAAATTTTGACATAACGGTTATAAACAAAATTTTATTGAGTTGTTGACCAAATTCGAAGATGTATTTCTGTCATATGATCAGCATAGATAGAAAGCATCTAAAGGTCACACTCCTTTATACAAGTGTCGCTTATATTAAGGATATCTGTTCTTTGACTAGAAAGCCTATATCACTCGTAATGACTTCACAACTTTGACAGAAATTTCATCAAATATGCACCATTTCCTGTCTTGATAAGATATCTGCTTGCATTTCTTCATTTAACTTCTGACGACCACTCAAAAACCATCTGTAGCCCGCATGTACTTTCTATGCAAATCATGTTGAGGAAATACCCCTTCGACTTTTATCTGCAGTCAATAGCTTTACAAATCGTGGTTATGACCAAATGTCACGATTTCGCCACAGGAGTCACATGCGATTTTTCTATCCAAGCAATTCATGAAAGCTCAATGATCTGATCCGTCAAACACGCAGTCTTGCAGTAATCAAGGTGTAAGCAACGCTGATGCCAAACTTCGTGTCAGCTCTTTATGAGGTCCTTTCTTCATAAGACGTAATTTCATTCAATATGCCATATAAAGACTGTTTGCGCACTAAGGTCAATGGTTCCCAACCTTTTGATGGCTCAGTACCACTTCAGATTTTACATATACGCCGCGTACCACTTAGTCTCAAAGAATTCTTTTCATGTTAGGAAAGATATGATTCTTTTTTATTTTTGCAAACAAAAAACATGAAACAAAGAGCAGTCATTTAATAAGTTGAGGATGCTTCTTCCGAACAAATGAAAATAATTAAATTCATATCGGTAGCTTAGATGATAACGGCGAGGAGGATGATGATACTTAGTAACTTAGTCTATATACAAATATGCAGTGAAAATGTTAACTAATGCGAACATTGCATCTGTTTGTTTTCCACCAGTTGATCAATGTGGGCAGGGATGTCTATGAATAATATGATATAGAACTTAGTTATATATCATATTATTCATAGATATCCCTGATGTGGGGCATGACGTTGCTAACAGCACACCGAAGGTCTATGTTCCAAGAATTTTGTGTCAAATATCTACGATCAAATACATGTTGTGTATCGTCTTTTAAGAAACGCAGCCTGTGTTATTTGTGAATACTTTTGGCTTGCCGGAGTTGAATGTAAATTTCTATCCCATAAGCATTTTTAAAATACGTGATTTTGGCTTGCTGAGCTATAAGCATAATCTAAATGCATGGTTTTCTGTCAATTTCGACCTGTCGGTCGCTCAATAGATGTTATTGCATCCTGTCGCATTAAACAACCTAATACAAAGTTTGATGTGAAGATGAAATCTACGGATAAGACAAATCGTCTTTTGAGAGACTATGAAAAGCGATTAATTGCATCGAATTTTGTCGTCGATCTAATTTCCTCAAGCTGATCAACACTTCCTCTGACGTAGGCGAATCAAAATAAAGTAAAAGTGAAAGTTGATTCAGAAATGCGGTCTTCACCGAATTTAGACAACTGATAAAAATTGAAATGGATTTATTACCTATTCACAATTTTTTACAGTCAATCAATCTACCGAGAATTCTTGGAAGAAAACGTGAAGAGCTCTACAGACTCACTTCAGTGGAGAGCTCCACATATTCTTTCACACGTTCCACCGCCACGATGTAAGTTTCCAAATCTGACGTCATTCGCACCGAGTAGTTCAGCATTGCCGTGATATTCAATGAATATGTAATAGATGCACCTGCCAGGCCAGCTCCAAGTGTACCTCGAGAAAGGGTAGCAAAGACAGCAGCCAGGAGCACTACAACAGCGCCGATGCCTTCAAGAATGACGCCCATCCATCTGTTTGAGACGAGATTTGCGTACCACACCATCTGGTTATCATCCACCAAGCGGTCAGATTTGTCTACAACGTATAGCGCAGATACATGTTTGGAAAGTAAACAGAAATTATAACTTTTATTTGTGTGTTTTTGTAAAATGAATTGCGTAATCGCTTTAACCAGGAAAATAAAAACCACTAGGGTTGTCCGACGTTTCGAATATCTTTTACGAGGACGAATTACACAATGGCTAACATTGCCTTATATATCGAACTTGGAACAAGTCAAAATTTGAAAAAAGGTACAAATTATACAGAAGTGTGGAGATTATAGTGAAAATGCATAGAAGTCAAAATTATGTTGGGAAATCATGGATAGAAAAAATGTTCAGACAAGATATCTGATGCTGGCTACATCAAGCAATGAAAATAGAAATCTTATGGGAATTTTGATACCAGTAGGGACAAATGCAATAAAGAATGTACATGTACTGTATTGTCATCACAAATGCATGAGAATCCTGATTATTGTCAATGTTATAGGTTCATTATCTTGATCCCCTCGCAGCCATTCATGACATTGTTCGAAATTTTCATGAAATGGGCCTCTGCTGACAGTCGGGCATTTTTGTTCTTGATTGTTTTTGATTGTTTTTAAATTTTTTTTGAAAACAATGACCAAACACTTAAACTCCAGGAATGGCCAAACACTTAAAATCATAACTTTTATTTATTGCAAATAAAATAAATTAGCACAGTTTACACTCGGAAGCACGTTAGGCACGGAACCTTTCTTCCATGTGGCTGAGTTGTTGTTTATCCCTCGTTCATTCCTTTTGTGCTGAGTGTTTAGCAAGAATGCAGAGCGTACCTATTTTGAGAGTCTTAGGTTTGACTCGAAGAATAATTGAACTAAGGTCTCCCGGACGCTGAGAGAACACTCACCAGAAGGCCACAGTACCGGTCGTGTTGGGTGTAATTCAAATGATATTAAAGTATTGATAAAAAAGGTTTCCGAGGTGTTAGCACTAATATGAATCAGATTTAAGAACGTGTAATGATAACAACGCATAAAAATAACGATGAAAAGTCACAATTGCGCTTAAATGCTAATTTCAGTGTCTTAAAAAGCGAAAATTGCGAAAAAGTTTAGCGCGAAAAATTGGATATGATTTTGCGAAAAAAGTCCGGCCCAGTCAACTAAGAAATGAAAAGGTCTATAATTTCTAATTTCATAATCAAAAAGCAACTATCAAAAAGATGCCATATCAAGAGATCTGCCTGTAACTCAAAATATACACTTCCTTGAAATTTTACTAAAACATTACTAGATAGACCCAAGCGTCAATAAAAAAATTAAAAAGTCTCCAAAATATGTGATATATGTCAATTGTCCATTATCAATTTCGCTAATTTTCAATAACCGAATCATATATAAGTAATTAACTCACCTATGAAAGCCTGTTGACGCTTGTAAGAACGCACCGAACTGATCCCAACCAGAGTCTCTTGAAAATGAGAATATATCGGTGAGCGCTTTATTGAATCAATTCGCTTCAGCTGTCGACTTGTGCAGATATAGAAGCGTTGAGCGAAGAAATAACAAATTGACAGTGGTATGAGAGCAGCCAAGAACACCGGAGATGCGATGGATACAACTATTAAAGTTGCAAACACACCAGCTACAACCATAAACCATATGCGCAGAAACATGGGGATGTAGATATCCACTACGTCGATGTCTTTGCCGAATCTATGTAGGCAAATGAGGCGAAGCTGCTTGTGGAAATTTTGACTAGCATGATTATGTGATAATAAGAGCAAATTAATCTCAGCTTTAGTTTTACCTCGAAATTTATTGTAACTTAAAGAAAAAACTCAATAGCGACTCATTAAATAAACCAAACATATTATTGCTGACGACCAAGTGTCAAGACAAGACCTATTAAACAGTAAATTTGACTATACTGCTAGAGATATCAGTCACCACTTCTTGTTACAAAGATTAGCCAAAAAGGATGTTGGGATTCGTACTTATAGATTATGACTATCCATTCTAAATATAAGCGTATAGGTGCCGCAAACGAATTATTTACTCGCATGAAATACTGATCAAATGGCATTTCACTCTTGATATCGAAGTAATTTCAAGCTCATCAATTATAGGATTTGATCGAATATGTGATATTCCAATTCATTCTATTTGTGCTCAGAAATTGAATCAGGGGTGCTTTCAGTTGAATCAGTTAATTGTTTCCTCTTCTTTATCAAAGCGAATGTCTCAACAAGAATAATGCATATGTGCTTTATTACAATTACTAAAATTTTCAATACGAAACTTTAACTGACCACGAATAAGTCATTGGTACAGCATTTGATAAGATGTTATCAATATATGAACTCACTTTATAACTGTAATAATCATAATCATAATTATGTATTATGTTGTCCTTGTCATCATAATGAGAAAACTACATCAGATACATTAATTGCCCTTTGAAAGTACAGATTCTGTAAATGCACTCTATGGTATACTTGCAAAGAGTAAATAACGTGTGGTAAACACCAGAAAAACTAATTATCCTAAGATATTACTGCTGTACAACATGCAAAAACATCTTAACAATATTCAAGGTAACATTCGCAAGATAATCTATATCTCCTTGTAACATTCGGTAACATTGTCTTCAAAACTGTTAGATAATTTCAGAAATGTTTCAGAATAAGCATTGAATTGCTTGTCGCTAAAGTCGTTAATGAGCATGTAACTGTGACGTAAATCGTGGAGATTTCTTCATAGGACCAAATCAAATCAGTGTGTCACGGTTCACATTTGATCAAATCTCATCGAAGTCACGAACTTCATTTGAAATCTCAGAAACTTTCTGGAAAAGTGCGGAAAATATTTTCATAGCCTACATACTTTTAGAGCCGTGCGTGCGACCACTGATGTCCAAAGAAGCAGGATTAAAAATAGCAGCTAAGACTAGATCGCTAAAATGCATTATTTACGATTCATAGATTACTCACCGATTGACAATTCTGCCTATTGGTGTTGTATCAAAGAAGGACATGGGAAGTCTCATGACATTATCCAATATTTCTTTGTGCAATGCCAATGAGGCGCAATACGATCCATAAGCAAGTATAAAGTTTTGAATGAAAACAAAGAATCCTGTAATGAGAAATGCATATCTCTATAGATTTTATTCGCTCGGAAAAGATAATGCTTGAAAATTTATCATTTTTCATCGCCCTATTTTGAGATGACAAAATAAAATTTATGTTTGAATGCCGCTTAACTTTATTGTTTATCTCTGTAAAAGCTGACAGCTCAATGTACAGGTTTTCTCAGAATTCCGGCCATGCTTTATTTAACGATCGCACTATCTGAACGAATTCATTAGACTTCGGTTTACAAGAATAAGATGCGCCAATGTATGGAGATTCATGTTTGACAGTCATCAATCATGTCATATTTTTCATCAAAATGTGGAATGTTTATTTGAAATATATCAAGAAAATTGGACCTATTTCTGTTATTTTTGTCTAATAGCATGTAAGTTTTATGGCTGCAATTTATTTAATAAATGCAAGTTTTATGCAGTATATTTAATCACTAATTGGCTCCCGCAATCCTGATCAACAATGCGAGTTAGGAGACCATCCTATTCCATTATACAAGTTCGGTGAAAGACCTCGGAGCTCGTGTATCGAAAGACCTCACATTTTTCGAGTCACATTCCACGTTGTGCTCACAAGGCCATCGTGGTTCCCAACGCTATCCTCAGAACTTCCGTGTCCAGAGAACGCTTAAGTTTTCTTGAAACTTTACAAGTCTCCAGTCTGTCCTCACATTGGATATGCTAACCCTGTGTGGAATATTCCCTGTGTAGCGCCGTCTCACCCGGGACTTGCACATCCCTCCTACGACGATCGCTCATGCTAAAAATACAGATATCATTTAACTTTAATGTAAACATGTTACGAAAATGATCATCTGCAAAGATGAATGCTCCCGCAACAGGACTGAACAAAGCAAGCATTGAAAATATAACCAGTATAAACAGAATATGTTCAAAATGGCCATTTCGACGAACAGCATTCCGTCCTGAACACCAGAAACAGCTCAGAAAGTTCTTGTTGAAAAGTTTATTTAATCGCATCCAAACGTGATCTTCATTTTTAACTATTTTAAATAATTCTTCCTCCTCTTGTGAAGTAGCATCACGCAAAGAACTCACGTAAATGATTATTTTCAATTCACAACAAAATATATCTGTATTAAAGTCTTATTTTCTAACATTATTAAAGCAAACATTTCACATTTGAATGAAGAAAATGACATGATTGATACGTTCTCCTACTTCATCGCTTGATTCACAGGATGTCAGGGACCGCTGCAGTCGCTCTTTGCCTCCACTTCGCTGGGCCATGGGCTTGGTTGGGATGGGGAACGCCAATCGTCATGTCGATCTGCCGGGTTGTCGAGCCATCGTTGCTCGGGACGGTCTTTTGGCGTTCTTCTTTCAGCTCGAAGATGTAGGCCACTTTTGACAGAGTTCGTGATTAGCGTGCAGAACAAGTTCAGTCATTCCATCATAGCCGGGTCTTGTGCATCTTGCTTGCACTCAGGACAACATGTCGGCGGTGGATTTCCGTGTTGCGGACATGCTCCAACCAGGTGATGCCCGAACTCCAACGCAACATTTCGTCTCCAAGAATCCGAGTGGCTTTCCACATCCTTCGTTGCAGGCCAGTACTTGGAGATATAGAATGCCACAGGGCGCACGACTGTTTGATAAACTTTCAACTCCAGGAGGTTGCAGATAACACCAGAAATCATACACCACTTCAGCAGCAGAGCAGAGATGGTCAATCCGAGATATTTAAAGTAAACTGCTCTTGGCAATGTGACTTCGTTAATACAAATAGTATTTAGCTCGCTTAGGTCTGTTGTTAGGTATTCCGTTTTCGTGGTGTCGATACTCAAACCGAACTGAGTTAGTCGGTCACTCCACGCTTGGACTTACTGTTGAAGATTCATCTTATCCTGCAATGCTCTCATGGCGTCATCTGCGTATACGGAAAAGTCCAAGGGATGTCCCTTAGAGATCACGAGTGGTGGCAGTTGACTATGATGAACAGCAGCGGGGACAGGACGGATCCCTAATGAACACTTGCGGAAATGCGGAATTTTTTCGATGTTCCGGCGGTGACCTATGCACAACTTCTTGGACCTTCATGTAGCAAATTCACCCATGCGATCAGCTCTTCTGGGACTTAGTGGCAGCGAAATGTGCGCCAGATGACTTAATGTGGCACTCGATCAAATGACTCCTCCGGCCTCTGTGTCTCTCTTTGCGTTTCAAAGAGCAGCCCTATGGTGTGAATGACGTCTGATGCTCACAATTCTTTACACATCCGGCTAGGTTGACGCTGACGTGAATGATGTCACGAAATCGTTGTTCGACGATACGCTTGAATAACTTCATAGTGTGACAAAGACGTCGTATTGGTCTGTAATTGTAGCAGTCGGCTGGGCTTCCATTTCGCTCCATGATTGATAATTGTCAAACCTAAAGCCCCATACATAGGAGAATCTTATTTTATGAGATCGAAGTCATATGAATTCATTAGCATAATTGCCAAATATGAATTGGTAAGCATTTTAAGACATCCTGCTCTGATGACTTTCAGCCATGCTGCACATTCATCATTCGAGAACGTATATGTTAAGCTTTCATAGTGACAAGCACTTGCTTCAGTGTTCGTGTTTCCTACAATGATGGCAAAATAGAAAAATAAATTCACCTAAAAACTTGTCATGTGAGTATAGTAATGATAAATGAACCAGACATTAGGAAGATGGTAGATCACTGTGGTAGTAGTTCTTAGCTCTATTTGAAATTGAAGAGGAAGCTTTTTCAGCATTGATTATAGTGAAATTACTCTGTATTCCGCACTAGCGAGTATTTTCCTACTATACGCATGTATGTAAAAACGGACTTCCGGTGAAGTCGGAAGAGTGAGCGTCTAAAAAATAGGCATTGAATTGTTGTGTGCATTGCATTGATGCGCATTAAGGAGCTGTGCAACAATTAAGCAGACACTTTTTTCTACTTCTGAACCCTCCCTTCCCCATTATCGGTTCTGTAATCGCCTCATCAAAGCCTCTACTGACCACGTGGTCAGACACGTTGGCCCATCACTCTAAGTGTGATGAAGGCATGTTTGCGATGAAATCGTTTCAGCTCCAGTGTTAAATGTACACAGCTACAGTAACAGCCATATTGAACAGTCAATTGCCACAGACAATTAACAGCCACAAAATCATATAAACTGTCTAATTTTTTTATCTTATGGCAAAATACCCGGTAGGTAGCCTAATTCCCTACATATTGCTGACTACCACTGTAGTAGTAGCTAAGCAATCCAATATTCATCTCATGTAGAAACTGCTGCCTATGAAACCCATCAATACCAACAATTTTAATGCAGACCACCCCTACCATGTCATTTATCTCACCCTCTCGCTCTCTCACTGTTAAGCGTTCACGCATCTACGTATATATCTCTGTCACTATGTCAATTATTCCTTCGCTTAGTTGGCAATGGCTTCAGAGAAGTTTTTATACCTTTTAAATTTAAAAAAACATTTTAAAAAATAACATGTGGCATGAAGATGTCAAATACTCAGAGCTGCGATCTCCATAACTCCATGTCTATAAAAAATACATTCTGCTTGTTTTATGTATTGTATGCACACAAGTAAACTATGTAAACTATCAAGAATATCAGCGAATTTTGATGAAAGTTTATGTGGCAGTCATAAGAAGTGTGATATGCAGTATACATGTACGTAATAATATGCTTTAATTTACGCGATCATACAAAAATGGTCTGAAAAGCAGGATATTTGTCTGACAGTGCGTAGCAACAGTCAAAATACCAATTTGTAGGTCCATTGGCTGTGTACAGCTAACACTGTAGCGTAGCCTATATCACAACCTACACTGCATATAATTTCCAGCAGTTGACTCCGATAATTCCAAGACAATTTATTAATTTATTTATTTTATGTAAAGAATTTCACAAAAGTGTGGCGTTTTGTCCATGAAGGACTTCAAGGCCATATCACAAATAGAAAAATGTACAACAAAGATTCGTACACTAGTTGCCAAACAGCAGGTCAACAGATATTTATGTAGTACTAGTAGATTACAAACACATTCCAAAAAGATTACAAGTATTTATTTATGAGATGGGATTTAAGCATGAGTTTGAAGCAAGAAAAATGGGGGGGGGGAGTGAGAAGGGAGAGGTGGTCCACACGCTTGGTGAGGGGAGAGGGAGGAAAAGAACGACGCCCCTAGGTCGGGGTGTCGAGTAAATGGGGGTAAAAAAGTTAGCAGTGCTTGAAGAGCGAAGGCGCGAGCGACTTGGAAGAGAAGAAATATTGGTAAGTTTGGAAGAGAGGTATTCTGGGGCGGAGAGGTTAAGACACTGAAAAGTAAGAACAGCAATTTTATATTCAATTCTGCCTTTGATGGGGAGCCATCGGAGTTGCGACAACAGGGGTGAAATAGGGTCACAGCGAGAGGACATAAAAATAATTCGAGCGGCAGCATGTATTACACGCTGCAGACGATGAAGAGAAGACGCAGGTAAGCTAGCGTGAATGGAAAGGCAATAGTCAAGCCGAGATAACACTAACGAAGTGACAAGAACTTTGGTGAGCAAGGGGTTAATAGAGGAGCGGATACTGCGAATGAGACGAAGGGAGGAAAAGCAACACGACACTGTTCTCGAGATATTGGGTTTGAAAGTTAAGTGGCTGTCGAGTGTTATACCAAGGCACTGGAGCGTTGAGGTAGGCTTGATTTGAGCATCGCCAAGGAGGATGTGGTTAGTGGGAGGCAGGAGTCGACGCTTTGAAGAACACCACATAGCAGTCGTTTTTGCAGGATTTAGCAGGAGATGGTTTGTCTTCAACCATGTGGATAAGGCATTTATACATGCTGAGAGTCTGGCACTGAGCAGTTGAGATTGAGAAGGGTTAGAACGGCCATACAGTAAAATATCGTCAGCAAACACATGAATAAATAGGTCATGCGTTTCAGCGATTTGGATAATGTCAGAAGAGTACAGTATGAATAGAAGTGGGCCCAGGACTGAGCCCTGGGGCACGCCACAATCGACAGGGACACACGAGGAGAATGACTTGCGCAGGAAGACTGAAAGTTTTCGCTGACGGATGAAAGAGTCGAACCACTTCAAAGCTGTGCCTGAGAGCCCGAAGGACAGTTGAAGGCGTCGAATAAGGATTGAGTGATCAATGCTATCAAATGCAGCGGTTAGGTCGAGGGAAGATAGTAATACAATATTACCATTGTCCATGGAGTTGAGACAGTCAGATGTTATGTTAAGCATAGCGGACTCGGTTGAGTGATGATGGCGGTATGCTGACTGAAAGCGTGGAAGAAGATTAAAGTGATTGAGATGTTCGCGAAGTTGGGACGCAACAATTCTCTCCAGGAGTTTTGAAAGGACTGGCAGGTTGGAAATTGGTCGATAAAATGAGGTGTCATTGGGGTCATTGCAGGATTTCTTGGGTACAGGAGTAATTCGAACATTCTTCCAACATTCCGGGAAACAACCAGTCGAGATGCTACGATTGAAGAGCTCGACAAGAAAAGGAATCAAAGTGTCTGCACATTTTTTCAACACAGACGTCGGTATAGGATCAAGGGAAGAGGATTTGTCCGGCAGTTTCGAAATGGCAGTCGTGACAGTCTCGACCGTGATTTTTTGAAGTAGTGGAAAGTCACAGTTGTCTGGTGCTGAGGAGATGGAGAATGGACAATGGAGCATCAACCACATCTTAGAGGTAAGTCTTAGAATTTTCCTTATCGAATGAAGATCAACTCAAATCCCGAAGCATAACAAAACCTTCTAGCTCCTCCAACGGATCGCTCATAAATAGGCTGAAAGGAATCTTGCAAATAATCGGAAAATTCTGGTGCACTTGTAAAAAGTCAAAAAGAGGATTTTCAAAGTGTTTTAATTAATCGCATTAATTAATGTACTCAACACTTTTCTGGAATGCATAGTGCATACATTTATCACAACTCATTTTCATTAAAGTTCCGAAACATTTACGAAAGTTTGATCGACCGGTACATTTCTCAGCTACTATGCATCAATTTTCGCCACCTCCATCCCTTCTCGATCATCGGTCACGCCTTATGAATTTCCTATGACGTTTTTGGTGAACGGCAGCTAAAATGTTGAGGAATCATGCATCAAATAGAGTTCGTTAAATGAATTTACCTTGAGAAAATCCGAAGCCTGCATAACCACCAAGGTAATAATCTCGCATTGCTGTGTCATTACCAGCCGATGTATCGTCGCTCCACACACTCAGCCATAAATTGGTACCAACCGACACAGCCAAGTAGCAGATGTAGCTGACGACCGTAATGCATAAAACAAAAACTTTGATTGCCTTTGCGTAAGCGATAAATACTGATAGTTTCACCTGTTGAGAATGCGAAATATGTCTTTACTCGTCAGAGATTTTTCAATTGAATAGCATCGTCAAAGAAGTCAGGAAATATTGAAACATGTACGTGCTATTTAGCAGAGATGGAGGCCGACTGGAACTTATTGGTCGGTCCAGTCCGGTTGTCGGCGAGGTCAATCGGTATTGACAGACTAGCTCCAGACCGGTTATTATGATAAACTTGATATTCTTCGACATGGAAATTAAATAAGTTTCTGAGTGATCTGTATATTTCCTTGCATTTTTATAATCTCATGTTTAGACTGCAAATGAATGCGGTTATGTGTAGAAGCATACGGTCGTCTTAAGAGGAAACCGCTCACGATGGTTCGGGTACGTAGCTGGAATAGCTAACAGCTGTCGGATAAAGCGCGTGTAATCCATGGAAGGAGACCAGCTGGCCTACCTCAGAAGTCACGAAGATCTGGGCCAGAAGGAGTATTGTCGTACCGAATCCATTTGGAACAATCGACCATAAAGGATTGAGTTTTTGAGTTCTAAGTTCAGAAATTGTGAATAATTAGATTCGCATAGTACCTACTATCGTTTAGACAGTGACCCCCAGACAAGTTTATCAGCATTATCGCAACACAGCAATAATATTGGATGCCAAACCTACTTATTCTGTGATGGTGGAAGTCAAGCATCATGCAATACACAACAGAGGCATAAAAATTGTAAGCATTTTCACTCAGATGCACTTTCAACGATTGAATCATGTGTAATTCTGTGCTTTTTGTTGATTCATGTCGCAACCTAATTTCACCGGCTGTTCGCGACTTTGAGTCAATTTACATGCTGGTCAACTTCGGATTAACAATTTATTTTCATACTAGACAATGAGTGAAGCGACTGCCTTAAGTTGTCCGTCAGTGCCGAACTACCAAAGATCTCTGACAGACGTCCATCGATTCCTTTCTAAGACACCAATGTTCGACTTCCACCCAAATATAAATATCAAAATCGACTTCCTTTACAGCAATGCTAAAACGCGTCTGGTCTGTCATGTTCGAAGTTTGCTCGAATTTTACCTCGTAAGGGTTAGTTTCACGTGCACTTCGTAAGAGAAGCGGTGTGGCGTGTCTATAACCAAGCTATAATAGCTTTCAAAATGTCAAGCAGACTAATCACTGCAAATCTACACAGTAAAATTGAATATCCGATATTCATTTATGTCATCCATGAAATCTGTAATTAAAAATTAATTGTAGGAATGTAAAGTAACAACAAAGTTATTAGAATATTCATGATATCATTTCCTGACTTACATTTCCTGTCTCTGCAGTTTCCTCTGTTATCAGTTTCTTCTTCTCCTTTACTTGTCGTTCCAAATTCTCTATGTCTTCCTTCATAGAGTTCCGTCTCTTGTGGCCAGAAGTGCTGCTCTGTCTTCTGCGTCCAGAAGTGCTGCCTTTACTTTTCCTTCGATTCTCACTCGGAACACTCATATCTGATTCATCACCAGATAATACTGAAATAGTCCGCCGGAGTTGATTTTTGAAATCAGTGTCTGAAGAGAAAGAGAACAAATGTTAAACATCTTAATTGGGCAATTTGAATAAAAATATGGACGACCAAAAAGCATTTAAGCACTAACTTATCAAAAATGACGTGCCTGACTAATTTCACGCAGAATACGACTTGTTGGTCTATTTTCAATTGTATTGAGTATTTTTTTCGAAAAGCTAAATAATTGAATTCAAATCCTCGGAAACACAGAAAGCAAATAGCATGAATGTTGACAACAGTAGGCCTACCACATAAACTGGTGGTCATGTAAATGATTCATATTCAATTTTCCCAACCGAGTCCGAATCTAAAGCCTGATTTTAATATTTCAGCTCAGTGTTTGCAAACATCTTCAAGTCGACAGTCGTCTCGAATCGAAGTATTCTGCCTGTCCTTAGACAGCCAGAGCAAGGCGAGAGCATGGGCCACAACGCTCAGAATTTTGGAGACAGAGAGAGAGAGAGAAGGAGAGGGAATTACGCTAACGTCAATCACCGTTGGAGTCCACTTCTCCTGGAGGCGACATATGCATCTGTTGGCCGTAAAAGGGTACCAGGAGTTCGTGCTAGAAGCTTGAGCGGTACGGAAGATAGAGAAGTCTTTTGAATTCTGCTATTCATCCAGCAATGACACAACAGGAGTGAAAGAAAAAGGACACTGAATTTTTTTAGTTTGTCATCAATCATCAATTTTTTTGGAGAAAGGTATCGCTTGGACTAATTTGTGCAATTCTTTGATGGCAACAAGGAATATGTTTCTCTGTTGGAAATTCTGACGCATGGAAGCTACCTCAGTCTGTCACAGCAGACTTCGAAATTGCTGATTCAGTCACCGGCAACATAGTGTTGCAAAGTATGATCTTCAACCATGATCTCTCTCTGACTGAATTATGATCATGCTTCTCATATCTACATTAGTTCCCCTGCATTAAAGGGACGAAATTATGCAACCAAGAAATAGTAAACAATCTCAACTCACTTTTATATTTTTCACAAAATATTATTGAATATGGTGTTACAGTTTCTTTATGGTTTAGTGAAATGAGAATATATTTTTCTCCCAAACGACTCCAGGTGATGGATCGGATGAACGATTCGTCATCAATGATCATGCCCTGGATCCTGATAAGGGTAGGAAAATTTGACTCCTTTTTTATAAAAGCTGACACTAAAAAGACTTGAGCACTGAATTCCTTCTTCAAGCAATCTAAATTCTACATTACAGGCGACTTGGCTTCCTGAAATCTGCCGACAATGCACTTTTGCGACAAGGTTAAACACAGAATGTAAATTAATTGCTTAGCAAATATCCAGCTCCATTGATAAGAGGATAAATGACACCAAACACTTCACAATGTCAATGGATATTTTGAAGCAATTACACGGAATTTTAGTTCAACAAAAATGTCTTCGCTAACCTTGCTGAAACAATTAGTTCTAATTCTTGCATAGTTTCATTAGAGCGAACGAATGGAAAAATAGATCAATTCAGAATACTTTGCAGAAAAAATAGTAGTAACAGTAATGAAGAACAAACGGATCGGCTCCCACCAGTCCTCGAATTAGTTCACGTTTTCATTACCTTCATTATTTTCATCTTCATCTTCACTATTTTCTTCATCTTCTTTTTCGAGATAAGTCTTCAAGAACTCAGCAAAAGGTCCATTCCTGGAGAGCAGTTCATTGTACGTCCCCATTTCGGATATTCGACCATCCTTCATCACGATAATACAATCGACCTTGGGTAAATAGGTGATAGCATGAGTGACAAGCAAGCGAGTCTTGTTGCACAAAACGCCATCATCGGAGATGACTTTCTCAAAGATGTGCTTTCCTACGTGTGAATCCACTGCTGATAAAGGATCGTCCAAAAGATAGATATCTGCATCCTGATACACCGCACGCGCCAAGCTCACTCTTTGCTTCTGTCCGCCAGATAAATTTATGCCCTGAATGAGAAATATGAGCCATGCAAATAAACAGAACTCATAAAATTAATTGTGCCATATTTATCTACGTGTATTTGATATTATCTATGTATCTGAACCACTTGTCACTAATTCAGTGATAGGTCACCTGTATGCACAATAGTTCATTGTCATTGTTGCAGAGTATTCGGATTAGAACCTCCCCTATTTTCTCAGTACAGTATCTTCCACAAAACACCCACAGCGGTCGTTAGCTCTACACAATATCCAAATGACGTTTACCCCTGCACAACTCCTAGATGGCGCTTATACTACGGTCGCTTCTCCTATGGATAACTCAGAAAAGGGTTATTTCTTTGTACATCACTCGGATTATGGTAGCTCCCTCTGCGTAACACACGGACTAGGTTAGCTCAAGAGGGTGCTAGGGTAGGTCAGGGTCCTTTCTCTTGCACAAACCTCGAAATATGGTGGTTCCTGTGCACAACACCCAGACTGAGGCAATTCCCAGGCTGGCCGTGGGATGAGATTTCTTGGTCCTATTCCAATCCCATTCTCACGGGATTCCCATGGGAAATCCCATTCCCACAGGATTTTTCAAAATGCACAATTATTTCCAATAATTATTTCCATAAGCCAAATATTTCTTTGATAAGCTAAGCTGACAGGAACCCCCTAGCTTAGGGTACATTCTATTCCACTGTAGGACTACCGTGTACATGAATGATAAGTCAACATCAAGTCTTATGTTCTCCAGCGGAACTTACTACCCCTATATAGTTATATTAGTGATTAGACTACTTCAGCGATCTGCAGATAGATCTACAATACATGATATCAGACTACCCAGCAAACTTGCATTTAGAGGTCATAAATTGCCATTTCATGGAGTACATTGTCTCAACTAGTTAAGTCCAAATAAGTTTTGCTTAAAATAGTAAAAAGACCCTAACAATATATGAAGCCCAATATCAACGCGATAGGCCTACAACAGATAAGTCCCTACATGAAATATTCCTACCAACCGATGCGAGTGTACAACCTAGTTACATATATAACTGTTCGTGTGATACCGGTACATAGTCAATCTGAATGGAAGCAGGTCCATGCAGTAGGCCTAAGTACATGCATTCGAGTTTGAAAATAGATTAGAGAGTCAACATGTGGAAGGATCAAAGACAGAAATTTCAACCTGGCATATTTTCATTATATCTCACATGTACATTAAAGCACGCGCCACACAGTCTCACTCTTAATCAGCTGAGAAATTCATTATTATTTATTTAACAATTAGTTATTTATTTTACATGAATTACTTGCAAGCGTTGACGATGTGTTTCGCTGCTATCTATTACTCAAATCAATTTAAAATTCAAAGCATCCGTTGCAGCAACGCACCAGGTAAAAATTAATGTGAATGTCCACTTCACAATCATGCCATGCCATAATTTTCTTTATAAATGATTACTACTATAAGTATAACATCTTGCATGATATTTCGACAAATTTTGTTTGACACCTATAATTTAAGCACATAGCGTGCATTCACTTCTACTGGAGTATGTCACAGTTTTGTGGGAATTCACATGGATGAAATTGCTATTCCCATGCCATGGGAATTGCCAAGATAAATACCGTTTCCACGGCAGGTCTGGAATTCCCATGTACAATGCTTCTGAGTTTTCTCCTACTTATGTGCGATATTTCTCTTTTCTGCTATATATGATGTGTTTTGTAAACAATTGTAAAAAGTGATTTTCATTATTGACTCAAAAAACGACTACTACTACAAGATCCAGATAACGGCTATTTCCATAGTGTAACCCCCAGACTAGGGTAGTTCCCTTGCACAGCTCCTTGGCTAGGGTAGTTCCCCTGCGCAAAACCCACACAACGTTTGTTTCCCCGGCACAACATGTGAACTAGGGAAGTTCACTAGGGTAATAGGGCAGATCAGGGTTCTTTTCTCTTGTGCAACACTCGGTTTCACCTTCATACGCTGACTATGGCAGATTCCCTGTATGACACTCGCACTAGGGTAGTTAATTAGGATACTTGAGGACTAGGTTCTTCTTAAAAAGCACTCGGAATAGAGCAGCACCGAGAAGAGGGTAGTTTCCCTGTGCGGCGCCCAGACAGCTGCCCAGACTGGATTGAAAGTTCTTGATTTCATTGCCGTTTATAAAAAATGCTGAATTTCAAATTGTGTGCTTCTCTTGATTCAACAATACAAACTTTCCAAGTCATAAAGAAATTTTAACAACCGGTTATAAAATAGTCATAAAAAATTTAAACTGCATACCGGTAATTACCTAAAATCTAAGTCTAAATAATTGTGAATTCCACGGAACAGCGAAAGTGAAATCATGTTACATGTTTCATGAAATTTTGATAATAAATTTTGCAATGCGTGCCTGCATTTTAGTTCAGAAACATTTGTCATGAATTGGTATTAAGATCCACATAACTTGAGGGATGAAGTTGGGCGTCTTTGGCTTCAGTGTTTACGAATTCTATTTCCTGAGATAATGGGAATGCCTCGAGCATTCCCTCTATTGTCACAGATATGGGATGTATCAACCCTGACAGATCTCGCACGAAGCAACTTCTAGGCATCAGGACGCGAGTGTTTTTCTTGTACGCAGGAGAAGAGTTATGATGACACAAGTTTAACAATGTCCAATCCTTGCAAGACTAAATTCATCTCTGAGTAGGTGAACACTGCCCCCAATTGATCAAGCTACATCATATATTAGCAACTCTGGTTCTCAATGAAAAATTGAAACAAAGGACTTGCAGGCATTTTGAGGCCAATTTATGCTTCGAACACCTACTATTCCACGTGTATATTTGAAAGGGAATGCAGAAATACATTAGGTGCTGAAAGTTAGCATGCTTCAAGTTTACTATGCAAGGGGAGAGGCTTATGAGAGATGCGGCTCCATTCTGGAAGTGGAGCTTTTGTTAAATGATTTTCATTGAATACAAATTGTATCCACACAGTGTTTTCCTTTTGCTTCATATGCATTAATATTGTGTTTTTAGTATGGTGATGTGTAGTGTTACCATGTCGAGGTCACGTTAAGCGCTACGTACTGGTGTAGTCAGCTTAACACGCAGTTCAAGACTATAGAAAGCTGTTAGGTCTTGGACGATAATCCAATGGAAATTTCTGCGTGATTCGATTTGCCTATATTTAGTTTCCGATATATCATATTCAAGGAAATTTTTAAAAAAATCTTAAAATGACGTCGCTTGATATATCCGTAGATGTCATTCATTAAGTCCATAACTTTGCGATAAAGAAAGCGCAAATTAGATCGATCCCTGCAATGTTACAGAGGATTCCTCACTTACTTTTTCTCCAATTTCTGTTTGATCGCCGGCGTCTAGGACTTCTAAGTCTGGTTTTAATGCACAAGCTTCAATGACATGCTCATATTTATTCTGACGCATTTTCTTCCCAAATAGAATGTTATCTTGTAGAGAGCAGTTTTGACACCAGGCTTGTTGTGGAACATACGCGATCTTGCCCTGCAAGAAACATTGGTTTTATTCATATCATGAACTTCAACGATTCAATGAAACAAATAATTCTAATTTTTCTCTTAAATAAAAACTGAATCAATGACCGCCGTTAGTAATTCTTGAGATTTGGTTACCATTATTCATCAAAGAAGATACTTATATTTCAATCAAGGCAAATGTGTTTCTGAGCAGATTGATGCATTATCTGATATCATTGACAAGCAGACTTAATTGATCCATAATTTTTAAAGTTGATCCATAAATATGTTGAATATAAGCTCTGAATGCATTGAAGCATCCATAAGAGCTCGCAAAGCCTATTGAACGAAAAAACTCAACAAAGGAATAGTTCTGAGGTAGGAAGCGAACTTATAATAGCAAATAACGCGAACCTAAATTCTAAAAAAATAAAATACAGTCGAAAGAAAAAGCAATTTACAATCTATTTTGATATGAAACATTTATTATTGTCATGTTTTCATTGGGAATCAATTGCAAGCATCAATAATTGCCCACTATGGTGAGATAGGCTCGGTTTGTAGGTCAATTTGAGGACAATTTTAGGTCAAGTTTCCTTCACCTTGATTGAGAAAAATACGAGGCACAATCAAATCAACGAATAAACATTAGGGTAAGAGCTAAACACTGTTAGTCACAACCGCAGAGTTTGCAATGGCGTCGATGTTTTACCTCTCCTAATTTTTATTTCTATTGAAATCACTCATTTCAACGAATACATGAGAATTCTGGCATCTGAGTGGATAGATGCATTATATGACAATGTAGATGAGTGAGAGAGGATATTTTCTCATTTCTTTAATACGAGCATTCACTGACAATGCCAATATGAGAATTCTACATGAAATCAGAACTGAAAACGAAACTAAGAGATTTGAGTTCATTCACGACTTAATTTGAGACAGATTGTGGTCTCTGCAACACAGTAGTTGCGTGCTTGACCTAACGATCTCTTGGTCCAGAGGTCGAGCCGTCCTGAAAATGTGATTAGAAGTCGACAGGATGAGAGCAGAAATATCTCATCGCTGCAGAATCATTTGAGTTGCTACGCAAGCATGTTCCAGTGTAGCCATTTGAGCTGAAACAAGTACGAAGCAGAAACAATCGCTCCAGTACACCATTGGGGACGTTTACCAGACGTTGTTAGTCATAAGTCAATTCAAACACCAAAATTATCTTAATGGTATCTGGCATTTATGCGATGGAATATTTGTTGTGTGAAAGAAACGAGTTTAAGATAAATGAATCTATTAAATGCTTTGTGCATATCAAGTGTGCCACAAAAAAAGTCAAGTATATATTTTCCATATCTAATAATACAATCGTAAAAAGGATAATTCAAACGCTGAAAGCAATGTAATTCGCTAGAATGCATAGTACAAAAAGAGTCGATGTTGTGATGAATATCAACACTCAATTTTCAACATAAAATTCGATTTTTTGATTAAGCAGACTTTTTTCTAAGTAGTGGAACCGGTTCTCTTTGATCCATAAAGATACTCAGTCAAAGCATTCTACAATGCGATGATTCTCTCAACGACAGGCAATATCTGAAGCCATCTCTTCTCCAAGAACCGAAGTGGCACAATTTCTTTAATTTCAGTTAGGCTTTGGAATACGGAATATTTGTAATGATGATAATTGTCACACACCAGCACTTCAATATAGTTTCCTAATTTTCGGCAGGAATGTTTTGACATGATGTAAATGTGATGTAATGTACAACCGCTAATATCAACAATGTTTTAGAAATGCTCTGTGAGTAGAACAATTACTACACATCGTGATCTTCGGATGGTATTGCGATTCCCTGTCATCACAGAGATGCATTTGTGACAATCGAATCGAGTCTTTGGTCACTGTCAAGCTGTCGTTGACAATGCTTTCAGCATTAGCTGAAAAAGATTTGACAAGTAATATAAATGAATGCAGGCTGTTTTGATTTGTAAACATCGTGGCAGACAGCGCCGCACGACGATTCCAAGAAAGGTGTCACATGTACATTTGCTGTTCGTTTCATCAACATGTAAAGGAAATCAATCAGAATAGACTTCTCGCATCAGAAACCAGCTTCTTGGGGAAATTGAAATAATGCCTCATCAGTCAGTTACTTTCCTGGCGAGAAGTTTCATTTTACACGGTTTTTGGGTAATGACCGATAGCTTTGAAATCATCCACCGGGTTTTCCGGAAAAATAAAACTGAGATTTTGAAGCACCATGTGAGTAGAGATAGATAAGGGTTTTTTATCGAATGTCAAAGAGCATTCGTAGGTACATCATTACATGAACTCGTTACATAAACATTCAGTCTAAGAAAAAATAAAATTCGAATCATTTCACGCGTGCTAAAAATTTCAGTTGCAGTCGCTAAACAAACGATCTAAGGCGTAAAGCCATTCGGCGTTTTGGAATTGTGAGAAAGTCACATTGTCTGGTGTTCCTTTGACTAATTAGTCCTTGAGTTACAGGGATGAGATGATGGAGTGGGTGACGCTGCTGCTGTATCTTCTTAAAATGTTTGAGCACAAGTTTTTGTAGATAAGCAATAATTGAAGGCATGTTGTTCTCTTTAAGTGCTTCACTGTAGGAAAGAGTCGGTGGATGGCTTTCAAAGCACATTTTTCGACGCTTTTTATGATTGATCGTGACTTTTTCCACATGTGAAGGAACCAAGCGGGAGATGCGTATTCAATGAGACACCTATTGGATCGATAAAGTCAAATGAGGCCTTCCCGGTTACGACCATATCGTCTGAGTGTTCTTAGCCAAAAATTCCGCTGAAATGCTTTGCGCTTGCACATTTCAGCATGTTACCGGTAAGTGAGGTGCTTGTCAGGTATGACTCCAAACAGTTCGTAGATTTCACCTCCTGAAATAGGATGTTTCCAATGAAAACAGGTAGTCCGGGAGCTAGCGTGAAGTTGTGCAGGGAACGAGGTAGTACATAAAACTTTCACATAGCGTAGGACACCTCTAACCTACTGCAAAACTTCGCGTCTGCCGGATCAGATCATTTGCTTTTCAGAAATAGAGATGATAACACAATCCTATGTATTTCCAATGGTAAAATTGTGACATCTGAGGTGGTGACTCCATTTTTTCGAGTTTTTGCTCATAAAAAACGTACAAATTGGTATTTTGTTCAATTGGTTATTATAGAAATCATCTACAGATCATGATCTTTCAAATGAGTTATCATTCAGTGACAGAGGATGAAGTAAAGTGTACAAGCAGACACTTTTCGTTAAAGTATATCAACAATTTTCCTGAAATTTCTATGTTAAAATTTGCAGTTACACCAACGAAAAGTGTCTGCTTGCACACTTTACTTCATCCTCTGTCATTGAATGATAGCTCATTTGAAAGATCATGATCTGTAGATGATTTCTATAATAACCAATTGAACAAAATACCAATTTGTACGTTTTTTATGAGCAAAAACTCGAAAAAATGGAGTCAACACCTTAGATGTCACAATTTTACCATTGGAAATACATAGGATTGTGTTATCATCTCTATTTCTGAAAAGCAAATGATCTGATCCGGCAGACGCGAAGTTTTGCAGTAGGTTAGAGGTGTCCTATGCTATGTGAAAGTTTTATGTACTACCTCGTTCCCTGCACAACTTCACGCTAGCTCCCGGACTAAGGGTCAGCGTCTGTGTTCCTTCCTTGCTCTGATCAAGGGCGTAGCGCCTATAGTATTCTAATAATCTGAGAATACACCGGAATTTACAAACGAAAATGAAATTACAAATATGTGATGATAGGATTTTGATTAACATGAAGGTCATATAATCTTGTTCGATGTTTCCGTTTTCCAATTCACAAAACTTCTTTAACACAGGCGGAGAGATACGAGTATTCTATCTCGCGACAGAATCACACCTGTACAGCAGTAGAGTTATCAATAGCGCGCCTCTGATTGGTCTGGATGCAGCAAACATTGTAATGAAACGTCTCCTCTCTGCGTCGCCCTCCTGCCATGTGTCTGCTGTCTGATATTCTAGAATCAATATCTGCTAGCAGAGTGTAACCACCCTCTCCGGTCTTCGCTATTACTCAATTACATCGCTACTTATAACGGAGAATACTCATGGCAACTGTCGAGGAATTGATAAATTTACAAAATTCTCTTTTATCCTGCGCAAAGAAAATAGAACTAAAAACTAAAGGAAGAGATAAGCCGATTTTCACCTTTGAAGGAAAGAGAAAGTGCAATCTTAGTGTGCAATATCAAAAATACGAATGGCTGACTGGTTGCCCCATTAGAAAGACACTTTTCTGCTTTCCGTGCCTTATCTTTAAACCAAAAACGACAGTGTTTTCATCGACGAGAGGATTACTCGACTTGGCGAATTTCTCTAATCATGTGAAGAGACATATAAAATCTCCTACGCATCTGGCCGCGATCACCTCTCTTAAACTTATTGGCAAAGTAAGGATCGATGAAATGTTAAATGAGGAGTTCAAAACTTTGAGAAATATGCACAACGAGGAAGTGAGGAAGAACAGAGAAATGATGCGACATCATATTAAAGCCGCTCTTTTCCTTGTTTGCCAAGGCCTTTCTTTTAGAGGTCATTCAGAGAGCACTGACAGTCCAAATCGTGGAAATTTCATTGAATTGATTAAGCTCCTCAGTGAATTTAGTTCTGATCCGCTGATTAAAAATTGTGTCTCTCCTGATCACAGTCTCCCATTTTCAGGATTATCACCTGATATTCAAAACGACTTGATTAAGTGTTTGTATGATCAGGTTCGCGGTGAAATCGAGAATCGAATCAAAGGTGCTCCTTTTATATCTATAATTGCTGACGATACAACGGACATTTCAAATACAAGTCAAATGGCTGTCAGTGTCCGACTTGTTCACAATGGATCGGTCTTCGAACATCTGATTGACCTTGTCAATGTGTCAGCAGACAGATCAGCTAACAATCTTGCCTGTGTAATATGTGAAAGTCTTGAGTCCGTTGGTGTAACCAAAAATACTTCAGTGATCGGCCAGTCATACGACGGTGCAAGTAACATGATGGGTAAGCACAATTCAGTGCAAACTAAGATCAAGGAGATTTGGCCCTCAGCAAACTTCGTTCATTGTTATGCACACAAATGGGCATTAGTAGTACAAAGTGTCAGTAAGAATATTCCGTTGGTATCAATATTTTTCGGATTTTTGCAAAATTTGACAACATTTTTTCGCGCTTCACCAAAACGTGCTTCTATGTTATCCAGTCCATTGCCTCTTGCGTCAACTACGCGTTGGTTGACGAGAGGAAAATCTGTCTGTGCTATTTCTTCTAAGTATTGTGAAATTTTCAATGTTTTAGAAAATATTTCTTCGGAGTCCTCTGCTTGCTCAATTGATTGCTACACCCGCGCTGAAGCGAAAGGATTGCGATATCAATTGGGAAATTGTGAGAATGTGTTTCTCTTATTCTTTTTTTGTAAAGTTTTCGCATTATCCGACATGATGACAAAGAAACTTCAAGGTGTGATGATTGATCCAGCTGAAATATCTTCGAAGGTAGCAGACTATCGTGCAAACTTGTGTGAACTACGCTCTGAAGTTTCATTTCAAACGTTCGTCGAGGAAGCGAAGCAATATGAGCCTTACTTTTTTAATCATGAAAAGAGAGTCCCACAAATCAACGAGCAACATCTCCTTGACAGCGGTTACACTCCAAGTAGGCCTAAGCCATCATCTTCGTCATCCCAATTTGAGAAGGATAAACTTAAGCGATTAATGTACGAAATCATCGATACACTAATTTTTCAGTTAGACCAACGATTTGAAAACATCGAAAGTCTTCAGTGGATAAAACTATTTCAGCCATCGAGATTTGATGTACTGAAAGCTGATGCATTTGAAGTTGTACGACTTGTGAATGAACTGAAGAAACATCACCCAGATTTAGTTCAAGAAGAAGAAGAGAAGTTGCGCAACGAATTACACATTCTATTCACTGATTCAGATTTGCGAGTGGCACTTGGAGAAGCAAATGATCCTTCTACCCTTCTTAAACAAATGCATTCCTTGGATTTGTGTGACGCTCTACCTCTTGTCTCTAAAGCATTAATGGCTTCACAAACAATTGCTCTAACATCGGTGACATGTGAAAGAACCTTCAGTGTGCTTCGGCGAATCAAGACCTACCTGCGTTCCACCATGACTCAAGAACGCATGAAACAACTGGTATTTTTAAGCATCGAAACTTCTCTTCTCAAACACTTATCAGGAGAGTGTTCGTTCGTTGACACAATTATCGACAAGTTTGCTTCAATGAAAGATCGTCAAGTAAAGTTGTTATATCGTAAGTAAATACATCAGGTTATAGTGTTATGATTTACCTGTATTGTTTTTGGTAATGACTATAAGTGGAAATGGAGTTGTTATGAAAATTGATTTTGCTCTTTAAATTATAATAATAAAAAATATATTTTGAGCAATGCGCCTAAAGGACTAAAAATTGACTTGGAATTTACATGTAGGCCTACGTTCTTTTCCCGGTTCTTTCATTGGACTCAGATTACCTCATCTGAGGTGGTCTGCTACGCCACTGGCTCTGATAAGTATCTCAACAGTTTTGTTAGCATTGAGCGACATGTTGTTGGTATGGCACCATTCTTGGACGGCGTCGAGAGCATTTGCGAAGGATTTGCCTGTTTTCTGAGCAGATTGAGACAGTCACGTCGTCGGCACAGATGGGAAAAAATAGTTGCAAGGCTCAAGGTCGGAAACATATGTAAGCCAGAGCCATGGCCTCAAGACTGATCATTAGGGGGGGGATGCGCCGGATACTTTTACTTGGGTAGATGAACCACCTTTGAAATAAACAGTCTCTGAACGATCTTCTAAAAAACTCCAGGTGAGAGATATTAGACCATGATCAATGTCATTGGCCAGTTGTTTAGTGAGAGGTACATAGGTCTGGACGCATCTTGTCAAAACTTTCGACATGTCCACCATTAATGCCCTCACATACGGCAAACCATCGTTGTTTTTGTCCATTTATCATAAATAGACATCAGTACATTCGCAGTACCACCATGTTGGTTGCTAAAAGAAAGCTGGAACTTGTACCTCGTGCAGATACTTTCTGAACGACTTTTGAAAGGATCTCAAGCAGTAATATTGGTCGATAATCGGCAGGAGTAGAAGGAGATGAGTTTTTTGGGAGTGGACGAGTCTTGGCAGACTTCCAGGAATTATGAAAACACCTATTGGCGAATATGTTGTTCATAATACTCATCAACGGAGAAATTATGGAATGTCTTCCGTGCTTCAACAACCAGGCAGGCATTTAAGATAGGCCTGAGGCCTTGTGTTCTTCTATGGGCGATGAGTATAAGGACTATAAGTACAATTTTAAAAGGGATATGTAAAAGAATAATGCTCTTCGCTCCGGGCGTGACTTTTTTATGTCAGTTGTTGCACTACGTCCGCAGTGTATTTATAAGTCTTTCTATAGTCTGCTCTGAGTGCTTAGTATGTACCCACTTAATGGTACCACTTAATGATGTAAGGCCTCCTACTGCGTATGTGCGAGAGCGTATCACTGGGGATTAAATTTGAATAATAATATATTCAAGAAGGTTTATATTTGAATATCTGCAGACGATTGAAATAGTAGATGACGCCATTAAAATGTATAATTGATCTACAATAGGTGTACAATATACAGGGCCGAATGCAATAAACAGTTGATAGTCTAACCAATATGCTGATGACAAAGCAATCGCTCTTTATCAAAAACATTAGGTCGTCTCTGATTTGATAATCCTTTCATCAACAATGGTAGGATATTTTAATATACATTATTTGCCAGTGAACACACAAACCACACAGTCGATGAGGAGAGTGATTGACAATGAAAGGTGGAATAGCCTTAAAACTCATTTTAAATGATTTATTACAAACCAAAATCTTTTCTCTGGTCGGCAGTCCGTACAATTAAAATCTGAGGGCCCTGAAAATCGTCGAAGGGCTTTTTGAAAGACAAATTGAAGAAAATCCTCTTAAACCTGAAAATTTCATTAGGGATCTCATTTTAAAACACAACGTGCGTATTTAAAACACGCACAAAGCAAATATAACTGCAAGCTAAAATTTCGCGACGGGTTTCACTAATCGCGCACTCGCACCATTTTCGCGCATGGCACAAATTCTCGCCACTCTAATAACACTGGTGGGAACTACAGGAGAAAGCCGATCATCTATTCAAATTTTGCACACATTTTCAAAATAGAAGTCTTGTTGGTGAAGCATCGTACTCATTTATGATTATTGTTTTCAATAAATATCATTTGAGAAGGACATATACAGATAATTCATGAGATGCAGTAATCAGTGATCAAATCTATATTTTTGCAGTAAATGTTTTCCAAATACCTTGACGATGACACGACCGGATGTCCTCACTATTTCCCCAATAATAGAGCTCACAAGAGAGGACTTTCCGGAACCGACATTGCCGACAACAGCATAGAGTTTGCGATCCGGAACTGATAAGTTGATGCTGCAGTTCAATAAAAATGTTATTTCGATCATTGTAATACAAAACATTCAAACATCCCCTAACGCAATCACGGGAAACATTCGCATGGAGCATGAATAAGGTAGGCTATATATCAAATGGCACATTATAAGCAGCATTATCGATACTTTTTATTACAAGGCATTATATTTTGTATTGTTTTAGTCCTCAAATTTTAATTTTTTGAAATGGGTAATCTGATGATTCTCACTATTTTAAGTACATGTACTTCTCATTTCAGCACTTGGAAAATGTGCGTAGACTTCCTCATCCTCTCTTCGGTAAAGCAGTGAATTCCAAATATTAAAATTGACTGGTGAAGCTCCATTGCAAATTCAACCATATAATAATTGACTCACTCTTTTAAGACATTGTCTCCATCATTCGTCCATGAGAACGAACCTTTATCGATTTTGATTGCATCTTGCGCCATCGGATTTTCCTCAATCATGTATGGATCAAGTTCATCGTCGCAGAGGTAACGGTTAATTCGTCCTAATGACACTGAAAACTAAAAATCACAATTGGGTCAGGATGACATCAAATTGAAAGGAAATCAATATAAAGTTACCTGAACTGCAAATGCTATCACTGCAGGTAATGCCGTTATTGAAGCATTCATGAGATTGAAGAGTGATAACGAGACAAATGCCCTTTGAGACGTCAAAACATTCCCCGTCAATACGTAGATGGCAAATGTCACCAAGGCCGTCTGAAATATGCAAATTGTGCTTAGATACACTGCAGGTAAAAAATTAAAGCCAGAAGAATAACAAGATCATCTTACAATGAATGGGGCACAGAACCATGTTACAGCAGTGAAGGCATTCAAGTAGGCTGATTTCCGTAAAATAGTAACTTCTTGCCGCCGAATTTCAGATATCTTTTTCATGAAGCTGGACTCCCATGCGTACAACTTTAGCACTTTGATACCGTTCAATATTTCCGTCATCATCTTTATTCTCTGATCTTTGAACTTCAATTGTCCAAACTGTGGAATAGATGGAAGATGCATTATTCTTTGTGTCTAGGTATTGAATGTGTGAATTAACAATTAACACGTTCAAATATTTAGAGCAACATTAGAGCAGTTAAAGGTGAGCACGACTTAGATTGAAAGAGGAAAAACGAAACACGATTCATCGACACATTTCGACAAATTCGATAAATACCTTCCATAACTCCGGCAAGCTCAAATTTGGGCCATGTGTTGCTGTGGTTACTAGTAGCAAGTGCTTACTTTACTCTTGCATAACCTTACATTATTTCATTTGATAAAATGCTATCAACACCTTGATAAGCTTATTTCACACTTTCCATTTCCTTTTTCTCTTTTTACTGCCGAGGAACAAGCATTGTTAACTAAACTAATGAAAACAATGTTTTCATGATGGATTATGACTGCGATTTTGAACGATATCGTGATTCATGAGACATTTCTGCAACTGCTTTCTATTAATTTGTCTTGTCAAAAAACTTTGATTTAGTATCATATTAAGCTCGCAATTCACAAGTTGCTTTAACTATCTGCTATACATGCTGTTCAACTCCCTCAACAAAACATGATTTTTTGAGACAATGGCCTTAGGCTGAAATTTTAGTCGCTTTTAAGTTAATTATCTACCTCAATGGACATTTAGCACCATGAACGAAAATAAGAAACAATATCGAAATGCCATAAAAGATTTTGATTACAGGGCTTGAATCCACGCTCATACTGGCTATCACCAGCAGCTGATCTGCCAACTAAGGAGCTCTCCAAGCTATAGCATTTTACAAATTTGGAATTATACGTCAGTATATAATATTATCACAAGCTTTGCTGATGTCTTTCGCCGCTAATAGGTATGTTCATGCATTGTATTCATGGTATTGTATGTATCATATTCACAGACGCATAGAAAGATGGCCTCAGACTTGAACAATTCAAACAAAAAAATTCCTTGGCAGCCGAAGAGCCCTGAAATGGCTTGCTAGTACGGCTCGGAATGGACCAAACTAATTTCCAATATCTAGAATGGTTGAATAAGCCGAATAACTGGCACTCTGCAATCTGCATGATTATCAGCCGCTTGTCGAAGCCAAGATAAATAAACGCAAATCGCCTGTTGTGCAGTCCTTCAGCTTGTTCAACTACTGTAGATATTGTTAAATAGTTGGGTCATTCCGAGTCGTACTGACGAGAACTTGTAAGGCGAACGTAGCGCCTATTTCTGTCAAGAAATTTTCATGTAATGATTAAATTGCTCAAGTCTGAGGACATCTTTCTATTCAATACACAGACGAACTGGCACTCTGCGATCTTTATGACTTTACGATCATCAATATCATTCTGAATCTGTACACTTACATGTAAAACACAAAGATATCTGTTTTGAAACATTTCTTAATTATCATGCTGCACTTCATTTTTCGCTTGTAATTCAAGCTGTGTCAGGGAAAGGAACAGATGGGAGGTATACCTATCAAAGTAGCTCGTCGGATACTTCAAATATCACTATGCATAGAAAGATGAGCAGCAGATATTGCTCATTCAAATCTGCTTCCTGAATGTACATGTACGAGTAAAATTTACTGATGTTAAGATAAATCAATGTTTGCAATGCATAACTAAGCTTGAAAGAGGAACAGATATTAGCCGAATATCATTAATTTATTCACGTGATGTCAAAAGTCGTCTCTCCTTCAACATTTTATTGGACTTAAGGTAAAAAAGACAAGTGGAAAATACATGCATGAAATCCCTATGGGTTTCGAGATTCAATCTTCCTCAGACTGAAATCAGATGAAACTAACTGAAAGATGAGGAATCACTTCATGTTGGCGGCCATCTTGCACTTTTCACTAAATATAATAAGAAACATTCTTAGTGATGCAATGCTGCGGGAGAATTGCAGAAAATGATTGGCATTGACAAAATGATTTTATCAGTGCAATGGTAGCACATCTGTACCATGTTTGACTTAAAAATCGCACCATTAACTTCAAGATTATTGAAAATAATCGATTCATCACTAGCATGCATGCAACTATACACACACTGTTTTGTGCCTGTACACCACATTCATACAATTACCTGAAACTTCTTCACTTTTGTGGCAACAAAACCGTTGATTGGGATGAGAAGAATCATTACCACCAATCCAGCAATGGCACTTGCTCCAAGCTCTTGCCACAAATAAACGAGAGCGATAATGATAGAGATAGGAGCCGTCCAGATCATGTGAAGATATGCGGGGGCCTCCTGTAGCACTTGAGAGTCAACTGACATCAAATTTACTATTTCTCCAACCGTCCTCTCCTTGCGAGACGTTCCAGATAAACGCAAGGCCTAAATGTAGGAGAAAATATGTAGAAATGTGTGCTTTGTTCCTTTTAACAATCATTCCTCACCTTCCTGTAGATCTGCCCGATTGCCATGGTTCTGACGTTCATGCCGGCGACGTAACTCCCATCCATGTAATGCTGTGTAAACATTGTCCGCAACAAACTGGTCACAAATAATCCAACACCAATCATATAGCCGTGCCATTCGTATGCCTTTGGATCTCCGATGAACGCGATGAAAGCACTGTGGATAAATTACGTCATACAAATGGCACAGAAGAGCCATGTGAGTTACCACAGAGATGTATTAGTTGCGTCTATGTGTAGTGGGCCAACAAATTCTAGTGGAGAAACAATTCCACAAAAAAATTTTCAATTGTGAAAAAATGCTTACTAGTAATTTCAAGTGAATGGAGCCATACACTTAGCATGTAGCAGCAGCTATTTTAAATGCATACATGTACATAAAACGATTTTATTCCACTTTATATGCAAAGTAATCGTTATAATTATCTGACCACTGCGAGGGCACCGCCGTGAATTCGCCGTACGTACTTGCAAGCCTTCAAGGTACTTGCAAATCCCTATTCAGGTGCTGCTAAGAAATCATTAGACTAGATTCAATCATGCATTGCATACCGTAAATAAGGGGGAACTCAGACACCACGGGGTAACTTGGGCACACAATGATAATAATTTGGGACACTTGGTACTAGTGCGGGAATAGGACGTGATTTGTACCTAAGGAACCTCCAATGGGAACTTATTATTGCACCAAGCGCCGTCTCATTTTCATTTGACATCTGTGATGAATTCGAACTCAATATTCCCCTGCATGTAGAGTGAGTCACCATGTATCTATATTCATAATTGGCACTTGACTTTATCTACGCTACTTTGTTCTAGTGGCATGAAGAAAAATTGTCATAATAAATTTGTAGGGAGTTCTGCAAACTGTCGGTCAGGGTTGGAACCGGCCGGGACTGGACCAGTTGCCACCGTCATCAAAACCGGCCTACTCAACAGTACACAACTCAAGTTTTATCATTGTTCTCTCACGATATCTGCTTGAATGCACGCTGCAGACTACGCAATCGCACACAAAACTTCAACAGATTCAGAAAGATTCAGTCAATCCACCCAGCAACTCTGTTTGTGATGTGGCTTCTCCTATTCGCACGAATTGTGATACGTAAGAGCTACATGTACGCATCGCACTACATGCTCGTTCAGAAACCCGTCGACTCTTTGTTATCGAGTGCGGTGGATAACCCATCTTTCTCTAGCATCGAAACTCGTCGGAGACATGTGTTATACGACTACAAACTTTAATTATATATGTATGTAAGTGTCCATATAACTGATGTGACATTTGTCTTCATCCCATTGCAGTTTGTAGTGGGACTAAAAACAGTTGGCATATAACAATTGGCTTGGTTTCACTCAATCGCATGTAACAACATGAAGTTCTCAAAGATTCTTACCGCACTGCTATATTACGTTAATGTTAAAGAATGAGATTCAACTTTGGCTATCTTTCACTTGGGGCATAAACGACAGACACTGAACAGAAATCAAAATTATTTATGCACTAAGGAGTGCACTCGCAAGAAATCCATGCAACTTTTCTTTAATGATGAACAGGACCGAAGTAACGGTCGAAACGTGTAGTCTGTGACCAAATAGCCAACATCGTTGAAACATGGCTTTTCCCTCCGTCAACTTAGACAATGCAATATTCTCTCTCATTTGACCGGAGAGTTTTGCATGTAATGGAAATGTTTCACGACTTTTCTCCAGTCTATCAAGAACACTGTATAAAGATCTTCTTTCCTCCATTCTTTGGTCATCTATTTCTTAAAGAGTGTTGTTCTAAAAAAATATCTTTAATCTAACTTAATATTTGACTTTTGAAGAAAATGCTTCCAGTTGGCTTTCTTAATATATATCTTTGCAAAACTATTTGGACAAACAATGAATAATTTGATTCTCCATAACTTGTAAAATTACAACTAACTTGATATTATACTTGACTACTATCCATCATACATTTTCTGATTAACTGAAATTTGTGTTAGTTAAAAAACACAGATCACGTGAAAAATACAGGCCATTCATTCACAGACTTTGCAGACTAGTCTGTAAACACGAACCAAGTGGCAACACTGCCTATGGTTAACAGAGAAACTCTAACAATATAAAAGAACTAAGATAATAATCCTTCAAAAAACATCACAATCATTTCCATCAAATCATAGGGCCTCATCTATTCGTATGAAGATTCCGAGAATACGTGCATCGATCAGCAAACGTCTATTGATCATGTCAACAATAACCGCTTAATATTATAACCTAAATTTACATTTAAGATTCCTACGCAAATACTTTTATCGTAGCATTCCTTGTGACTAAGAAGCACGATGCGGCATTACAGCGGATGCGGACTCCTACTCAGGACTAACATGCATCTACAAAATTTCCAAAATTTTCCATCTCAGACTTGGATAGTTCATGTTCATTCAGAAATAGTGCAGTTCAGTACGTCACGTTAAGCAGAATCTCTGCGGACTCATTCGGCATGTACAGCTTCGAAAATAATCAGCTACTGCTCAACGATTATCCAATTGAGTAGAAATTGTTAATCAATTGTCACATGACCACTATCATGAGTTGAAATTAAAATCAGTTTCGGTATTCATATTGTTTCAATGCAATGCGTAAATTTAACCTACTTTGGTAATTGAAAGTTCACGAATATTCAGCAGTAGCTTAAAAATAATGTTAAATTACGCAATTATTTTCAATATTAGTGAAAATTTATTTTGGATATTTTTAGTCACATTGAATGATATATATGGAGTTTGAATGCAAAACGCGATGAGCTCCAAATTTGAAAAATCTTCGATAATCCTCAGGTATAATCATTAAAGGTGGATAGATGTTCTGGTTAAATAGTTGAGTCGGAAGCATCACAGACTCTACACAGACTTGACTTAAATATTCAGTTTGGATGCAAAACGCGATAAGCGTTAATAGGCTCATATACAGTAGGTGCTCCGAGGGCAATCTAATTTCCTTTATATATCACAGTGCAACAATCTCTATGATTATTGCTTCCATAATAAAGTTTATTTTTCACCGTGCGTATAATGTAGGTATCATGTCACTTTATTTTACCTGTAAAGCAGATAACTGCACGGGAGTGCAGTAATATTTTCATTATTGCACTGGTTGAATTATAGATTTCTATACAGATATATGCGATTGAATTATATACTCTACCAACTCTACTGACGTCATGTCATTGTTCTTTGAAGAGTTTCCAAACCATATAATCTACTACACCTTCACATGATTTCTATGATGTGTGATTTTGGAGTAGATTATATGGATAGGAAATTTACATAGGGGTCATATAATCTCCTGAAAAATAGAATATAGAAGATCTCTATTCCGCCAAATTTGTAACAGATTACGTAGTGGTTTGGATGGATCAAGGAAGTCTAGAAAACTATGCAGGTCCAGAAATCCTCAGATGGATGCGAGCATAGATTTCTAAGTTATATCGTTGGCTATGTATATGATAAGCTACTGATTTGAGGATATTCAATGGTCAGAATCCACGAGTCCGAAGGACGAGTCAGTAGAGTTGGCTATATAACGTTAAGCTACTGATTTTCGGATTTCAATGGTATCAGAATTCACTCGTCCTTCGGACTCGTGGATTCTGACCATTGAATATCCTCAAATCAGTAGCTTATCATATACATAAAACCCGCTTATTATTGTAACTCATCAAACACCATAGAATTAGATTAGTCATAATGGTCATGATATCGGTGAAAAATAATATTACCTACACAACTCGTGCAAAGATATCCATCTTTTGCTTTCTCCTCGATCAACATTCTATGCCCTCGTCCTTCGGGCTCGTGCATAGATATGTTGACCTCGAAGAAAGCAATAAAGATTGATATTTTGCACTAGTTGCGTAAATAACTGTTATGCTTTCCAAAGAGTGCATACCAAGGAGGTCTAGATATCTATAATTGTACAATTATAGATATCTAGACCTCCTTGGTGCATACATTATTTTCAAGGAGTGCAATATAACAGACTTTATTATGCTCCTTCATTGAAATACATTGGCACATAGAAAGTTTTTCATCTTCTAAAATGGTAAATTCCACATGGAAATCTCAACAAATACCCCTGTTATCTACAATTCCAAAACAAATAAAGGTGGATTTTTGACAGCTATAAAATTCTGATGGTCATAGATTCTGACGATCCTATGAAATATAAATCTACTTAGGCAACTCGTGCAAAGATATTCATCTTAATTGCATTATTCTGTATCAACAAACTATGCCCTCGCCCTTCGGGCTTGTGCATGGACATGCTGATCTCGAAAAATGCAATAAAGACGGATTATTTCCACTTGTTGCCTAAATAACTACTACTTTGTAATTCTCATCGTTGTGATTTCATATATTGTTGCAGGTTCACCGCTCATTTTGATCTGAATAAAGTACTTTCTATTTCCATAACACATAATTTTTATCTAAATAAAATCAAAAATTCTGAAGTTGAATTTTCACGCTAAGGTATTACAAAACCGATACTGCAAAACTCGACTTCTGACAAAGTACTCGTACTATGCTTAGTTATTCTGGACAGATGCCTTTGAAACTGCAGATGATTTTGATCGCACTTTATATGAAAGTATACTTGAATGAGTGAAAGAAAATCTGAAGATTGAATGAATATATGAAGAGCTTCAATGCAGAACGCGATAAGCGCCATATTGGTCGCTTTGAGAAGATCGCGATTTTTTTGCTGTATCGAAAATATCGAACTACTAAGCAATTTTTCGACTCGCTGTGATTGTCTAACTAACAATTGATACATTTACATTGTAATTTGAAATGGTCACGTCGTCGTTTCGCCTACACAGTCAAAAATCTACCAGTTTTTATGCAAAACGCGATTAACGCCACCCTTCCTTTTTGATTAACATTGCGGTGACTGTTGAGAATGATGCAGAACTTCAACACATTTGGTTTGTTTTAGTTACCGCATCAGGACCATCACCAAAGTGAGTGGAGGAACAAGTGCAAAGTATCCGTCTTTATTGCATTTTTCGAGATCAACATGACTATGCATTGCACGAGTTAGATATCTTAAATGCCCGAGTACGTAGGACGTGATCATAAAGAGTTACGAGCTAGAATGGCTTTCAAGTGCAAATACTCTTGAACGAGCTAGGCTCATAGTTGCACAATCTGCGTATAGCGGGTCATGGCTTCACGTGATTCCAGTGTCAAGCATTAGTACAATGTTAGACAACGACACTCTTCGAACAGCAGTTGCACAAGTTGCACAAGTTGCTGTTTGTGCTCAAGTGACGTCATAACGCGTCGCCGTTACATATTGAGCGCTCGTCTTTTTGATCACATAGTTAGTGACCGGAGCCATATCCTGCATTACCTCATCCCCGAGAAACTTCCTCGTACTTCTGAGTATTACGCTGACTTTTCAAGAACTTCGGTGCATTACAACTCCTTCGTGCCTTTTATGATACGTTACAAGAACGCTAACTGACTTTATATTTTTTGCACATGTTCTTCATCATGACGAAAATACTGTATCCATGAAATGTTTGATTTATATTCACAAAAATGAAATTAACACTACTACTACTACTACATCGTGTAGTGTAGGTGCAGCAGTTTGCCGAGATTATCCGTGCAGATGTGGAGAAGTAGTCGACAAATATGGACTGCATACCTCATCTTGTCGATATAGTGCAGGACGCATTGCCAGACAATCGGCACTGAATGAAACTGTTCGACGAGCAATGGCACAGTGCGAATTATCGCCAGTAATTGAACCAGCTGGTCTGGACCGTGGCGATAGGAAGCGGCCAGATGGTGTCACTGTTTTTCCATTCGCAAGAGGCAAGTGCTTAGTGTGGGACGCAACATGTAGAGATACCTTCTCCTCAACAACACTGGATGCATCTGCCGCCCAAGCCGGTTCCGCAGCCTCAGCGCAGGGACGTAAGACATACATAAGTATTCCTCTCTAGCTGATCGGTTCATTTTTCAACCAATCGCGGCGGAAAGCTCAGGCTCGATGGGTTCATCGACTCTGCATTTTCTCCAGATGATCAGTAGTCGCCTTACAGATGTAACCCACGATGCGAGAGAATCTGTATGGCTAATGCAGCGTGTAAGCCTTGATATTCAGAGAGGCAATGCGGCCTGTGTTCTTGGGGCTGAGCAAAGGGCCTGACTTTACTTGTTTTGTAAGACGCTTTTGACTCTTTTTTGTACCTTCGTTTTTTCTTGTTGCTCCACTGAGTTATACTAGTTAGAATCCTATGATGAAGCAATCTCATGCACGAGTTGCGTAGATAATTTCATTTGGCGACGTGCTATGATGATCAACGACGTACAGATTGTGACATTTCTATGATTATCAAGAATATTTGAATGGAAATTTAGCCTGACCAATATTGTAAATATCTATTCTCAAATCTAATACATACTGAGCCTGTCAAAACTCACCCATAATGTTCATAGATTATGCTCCTTCCCGTACATAAAGTAAATATTATTTCCCGCGCGGGCAATAATCTGCTTTACAGGTATAATACGGTGATAGGATATCTACATTATGCTGCCGGAGACAAATAAAGTCTGTTTATTGCACTCCTTGAAATTTATGTACTCCTTGGAAAGCGAAACTTTATTATGGAAGCAATGATTATAGAGATTATTGCACTGTGAAATATAAAAATCATAATATACAGTAGAAAAGAAATCATCTGCCAAAACGGATAAATGAGCGGATAAAACGGTGACTTGCGCTCGAGGTGCCGTCAAACTACATTGGTTTCTACCACGCCGAGATCTCTCAGGAAAAATAGGTCGAAGGAAATGATCCGGATTAGACTCTGTTGGAAAAGTTTTAAACAATATTCAAAACAACAGGTGATGTATCAAAATCAAATTCACTGAAGAATCTGGCATGACGCTCAACACGAAGTGAGAAATCAGATAGTCATTGAGATTACAAAAACACGGATATGCATAACTGATTAGAGGACGGATATATGCAACATAGCATTTATGAATAACATGCTGAGGACACTGAGCTCTACGCAAATTACGCAAGATAAAAATTCTACGACGAAATTTACTGATAGCGTTCTTGATATGAGAATTCCAACTAAAATTATTATAAAAAGTAGCACCAAGAAGTCTAATTTCAGATAAAGTAGAGATATGCATACCAGTAGCCGAAATGACATCATCAAAACTAAGCGATTTCTTAGTTACTAAGTTTACAACACAACTCTTGGAGAAGTTCAAATAAAGTCCAACCTGCCTGGACTAATCTTCCAGACGATCCCATTCTTGTTGTAACCGATCTTGCCCTTGCTGACGCACAAAATGTAGTGAAGTAATTTCATCGGCGTATTTTATAATCAAAGAATTATCACATATCGGCTTTAAGGAATCTACGACAGCAGTGAAGAGGATAAGCGCAATCATGCTCCCTTGTGTGACACCACTAAGAATATCCACCCACTCAAAAGTGTCATTCTCAAAACAGACTCTTTTTTACGACTTAATAAAACTATGTACCCATGAAATACACTGTTGAGGAAGTTGAAAGTTAAAGAGAGCTGACAATTGAAGAAAAAGAGAGTTCATTGAACGCCTTTTAGTAATCAACTGCCATCAAACGAACAGCCCCGATTTGCCATCAAGATCATGAAGGATGCGATGGTTGATGTATAACAAAGTTGTAGAAGTACCCTTGCCAGATCCGGGATATATGTGAACTGCAAAGGAGCAAACTGAGGCAACAAATATGCCAACATCCATTTTGAAAGTACGATCTTTTCTATAACTTCGGTAAGAACCGGCAGTATTGAAATAGGCCTGAAGTCGGATAGTGAAGTTGGCTTTGAATAATTTGCAACATGCATAATGTCAAAAAATTTGATTAATTGTGGTATGTAACCAGATGCAAAGCTACGATTTAGGATGTGAGAAACAGCACCAACCAAAAAGCAAGCATTCTCTTTGTAAATCCAGCAAGGGATGGGACTTGGTCCACCACTGACCCTTTTCAGATTGCCAAGATGAAAAAATACTTTATAATCCATCGCTTATAATGACTCATCTGAGGCAACAATGACGGTAAATTGCTAGCAACAATGTCCAAGGGATTTGGCACAAAGACATCCGAGAAACATTCATTAAGATATGAAGCTGAGAAGTTGTATGACTGGTTGTTTCAAAGAATTCCTCGAGACCAAATGAAGCCGACGCCAAGCAACTTTACTCTGAGTAACGATATTGCCGTTATTCAGATATCTCTGTTTCAAGTCACAATTAAGATTTATCACTTCAGAGCGCAAACGAAGATATTTTTGAGTATGTTGTTAACAAAAGCTCTATCACGTCGGTCCATTAAGATCTTGAGCTGTCCAATCATCCAAGGCGGATCCGTGTTCAGGAATCTGACCGTTATTAAAGGAAAGCAATTCTCAAAGACATTACATACATTATTTGTACTAACAGTACATTGTTTAATGCTATTGTAGCAACATCAATATTAACAAAGTTAGAAAATCGATAAGGCTAATAATTCTGTAGAAAGAATATAGAATCTGTTTCGACAAATTGCGAACTCTCTGGTTATGAAATGTAGACCGAGTGATAGGGACCGGGTTCCAGAATACACATGGTCTGATTTTCCAAAAGGAGATGATACACTAGGCGAAGGATTTGAATCAACGATCGCAAAAATTTTGATAAAGAATACGATTTTTCCTAGTACTTTCCTTGACAATCGCTTTGAGGGAAATGCATCCAGCAAATCATCAACATCATCAATTAAATGATTGAATTGTGTTATTGCATATTCAAAGATCTCGCAGTAAGGACACCATTATAGTCGGAAAATGCAATGTAATTTGATTAGGATTCATAAACACACGTTACTCTCTAAGTAGAGGAATATAAACAGCATGGAATTTAAAAAATGCAATGACTGAGCAGTGTGAAAACCCAATTGTTAGGGAGTAACGAAAATCCAATAATTGAATACATGCAATTGATGACAACGCAACAAGTTATCGGAGATAATTACACATGTACACACACACACACAGACATGCTAATTGAATGAATATGAAGTAAGAGTCCATTATTGTGCCTACGTGAAAATAACGAGGAGGCAAGCAATTAACAATATAGATTGGAAGAGAATATTTAAAAAATATTGAAAATGGCAGTGCAGGCAATAAAGCGTCTAGTTTTATTTCAACGAAAGAGGAAAAGTGAACACGTCAAAGTCAAGGATAAATTGAAAAAGTCATCAAGTCACGGTCCTTATGATCTCACTTCGATCAACGGAGTCTTCGGTTCTTTTCAAATTGCCTTGGCATTGCATCTAACCAGCGCAACACACAGCCTTCAGACAAATGAAAGCTACGGCATCGTGGACAGTCATCCCGGTCTGTATTGCGAGTCCGGTCCCTAGTCGCGTCACAAATCGCATGGCTTCGTCACCCATAGCTCCATATGCGGTCAAGCATAAGTGCAGGCAATTTCACTTTAACTCCCGGCATTTCTGAATACCGTCACCTTGTGACATGTTAGACAGACGTACTCGCTCCGGCTAAAGTTGATAGATTGAGTGGATATGAGACTCAATCGCGGCAGATTCACCCAACAAACAATCAGGCAGCAAAATGTCGGCTGGGCGAGATTTTGGTTGATCACTCAAGCCATTGTCTCATTCTAACTGGGAGGATGAAAGTAAAAGCGATCTCAGATATCAAAATCAAGCACGTAGCAGGCAGGATCACGTACAAACTTGTGAAAACAAAAAGGTAAAAAGAAACTTAGATGGCACTTAATTAGGCAAAAATGCCGGTAGCAAATTTACTGATCACAAGGTCGCTGCAAGGAATAACGAAGACTGAATGAAAACGAAGACTCTGTGATTGTCACAAAAATTCGCTGCTTGTGTTGACAGCGGTTATTTTTTTTGTGAGGCAATGAAGATTAAATGAGTATCCACCCTTTTAGCTCTCAATTTTGGTAGAAGATAATCTGGTCACCTTGAGTTAGATGCTCAATCGAATATCCAATCGACGCACTCAGTAGACCCTTATGACATCAATAACACGGTTATACCATATAAGTCGTAGAGGCACGTAGCCTGGTGATTCTTAAGGGATATCAAACTCACCCCTCCGTTGCGACGTCATCATTTTTTGTGAAGAGTCGTGAGCTAGTATGTAGCCTCAGAACCTTTGATTACTCAGAAGAAGGTGACACATCAATGACGGGGATAACGGCAAAACCGACACTGTCTCTTATCGTAGTGGGTCAAATTGAAAAATATTTGAAAATGGCTGCGTGAGCTTGCAGACAACCGGAGCAAGACTCGAGGGAGCAGAATTTGATAAATAATTCTATCATTAGACCAATGGATTTGTTGACCTTTTTAATCGTGAACCTATGCAATGTATTGTGGATTCTAAAGCAAAAACATCAAAAATAAATACCTGAGTAATGGCGGTTGAAGATAAGCGATAAGATCAGAGATTAGCTTTAGAACACCAACGTAGATATAGTAAGGACCGAAAACTTTAAGGATTCCGCGAAATAGAGACGGCATCTTCTTATTCTTCTCATCCGGAACGTTATCTGCTCTGATTTCTTCGAGTAGAAGATACGCATCCGACTTGACTTTAGACCAGCTGAAGGTGAAACAGATTATAAAGTTAGTTTAAAAAGACAAACTGGTATTTGATATGCAAAAATGTAAATGCGCAGTACCTTGAACATTTATCAAGTTAACATTAATTTTAGATACCACATATAATTCATTTAAGGTTGGACTTAAGGTGTCACCGTGGGGGGAGGCAAGCAAGACTCCGAGAGCTTGGATCAAAAACACAAAATTTATCATACATATAAAGTAAAAAGAAATATTTGCATGTTTTCGCAAAATCAAATCAATTTCTCTTTAGTATTCAAGAAGAGGAACGCGAAAGACGTAGTTTTCATCAGCTTTCAGTGCTTCTGCAGCATTGACAATCACATCGTCATCAATAATTACCTGATGCCAACCACATGGTTAGAGTGTGCGCCCCCAAACTTCACATATTTCGCAGTTACGATTAAAGTTAGTTACGACCTTTCTAAAGAAAAGGCTTCTGTACCTTAGCTTGTAACCCAGCGAGGGATCAGGAGAAATCATTATTCACTCTCAAACCTCACATAACCTTTGCATTGCAACGAATTATTATTTGACACTTAACAAAGACTGCACTTTCGCGACCAAAGTGAAATTCATTACATTGTCGGAAGTCACCATGACGTGCTCTGCACGTACAATTTCAACATACTCCAATGGATTCTTCCCAATCGTGGTGACATTGAGCAATTCATGTATGACGTGCTCTGCACGCATTGGTCGCGAAAGGGGTAATAAACGAACTTGGACATTTCATAGAAGTTTAAGAAAGATATTTGAAAGCTCGTAAAATGTACGGTTATTAAAGCAACCACCCTACAGTCCTGACTGTAATTTATGCGATTGCTACGCTTTCCCAAGACCGGAATCCGTAAGAAAAAGTGATTTCGTTGTTGTGCATGAAATCCATGACTTTTTGAATGAAGAACTTCCAAAATTTACAGCACTTCGAATGGAAAAGGCATTGAAAGAACTGGAAGAGCACTTGGAAAGAATTATTGCAGCCAGAGGTGACTATGTTTAGGGAATTCGTGAATTTTGAAATGACTTTGTAATTGATAATAAAGATTTAAGGAAAAAACGCGGTTTTTTACGACTCAGCTTATATATTTACCATCTTGACAGACGGTGGTGTGCAATGATAGAATTTCTTTAGCTTTCTATGCGATATATGCTTTGATATCTTATTATATTATGCCTTCTTTCGATCATCATCACATAATATCTTTAAATTTGTTGACTTTATTGAGAAAACTTGCTAATTGCTACTTGCTGTTTTAAATCAACACAAGTGTCCACATATGCGGATATTTGCTTAATAGCAAGCCGTGGGTCTTTTCGAACTCCAGCATGACTTGACGTTCTTACCAAACACAATCATACTGATCTGCTGCTGGTGTCAAATTACTACCCCCACCCTGCTGTGACCAGGGACGTGAAAATTGTGGTTTGTGTTGACATCTTGCTTTGTTTCTTTAAAAGCTGTTTTGCATGTAGTGTTAGGTGTTCAGCAATGGAGAGGACGTGTGTTTTGTTGTGCATGTGTTGTAAATCTGTGTCGCGCATGCATCCTGTTGCGATCCAGAGCCCTTTGTTCCGCATGGCTTGCAGTTTGTCGTTGTTTGTTTGTGAACTGACTGGTTACCACTATGTATGTGCAATCTACTGATCTCCTCAGTATAATTGGATATACATTTTCCCAATTTATTACTTCATTCACAAGAATATCAAGAGAAACAATTAAATGTAAGTAATTAAATAATTGATTTCTGATAAATAAAAATAATTGATTTCAATAAAAGTCAGTGTGTGAATATATAGCGTAAATTAGCCTGATATATATCACAATCGTCTAAGGCACGCAGCTCCCTACTGTTGATACTGGGGCTGTTCATTAACTGAAATTCTGCCGACAGAAAATTAAACCGATTTAATATTCTGCCGGCAGAATATTCAGCCGACTTAATGAACGACGGTATAATACCGAAACCGACTGAACATTCTGCCAGTTTCGGTGTTATACCGTCGTTCATTAAGTCGGCTGAATATTCTGCCGGCAGAATATTAAATCGGTTTAATTTTCTGTCGGCAGAATTTTAGTTAATGAACAGCCCCACTGTCAAACATCAAGCAATCGAAGGTAAATAGAATTAACCCACAATTCTGAGCGGTACGGAATTTAGGAAAAACAACGTTACATCAACCAAGTTGAATTTAATCACCTTTCCCTTGAAACCGAACTATTGTATTTAGTTTTTCTTACTATATTTATTATGCACCTTAATTGAATCTAAATGATCAAGAAGATTGCATTTAAAATGCATATGGGTGGTTTCGAACTCGCTATCCGTTCTGGCTGCTCAAGACGCTAACCATTAAACTATCCAGGCAATTGACATAATGATGGTGACTTCATAGTGTATGTTACTCAATGTGTTGATGACCGACTATGCCATTACATTGCAATCATGACTGAAGGGCGCGGAAAATCGTTAAGTATCCGATATGCTTTCCATTTTCGAGTTGCACCAAAACAAGCTTCACCATGCTGCACATAATTTATTTCAGCAGTTGTAGCGCCTAACGCTTGCATTTCTATAAAGTAGAGCAACGAACAATTCTTACTTTTTCTTATGTCGGGCGCGGTTTCTGGTTGCAATATTTTTCATTTGCGATTTCCAACTAGAGTCAAATTTTTTGAATATACTCTTAGATGAATGCTTCCGAAGAATCTCCCATACATCCTTGATCGTTAAAGCTCGACGATAAGCTAAAATCAATAACCTGAAAATATCAAATGATCTGCATTTGAAAGTTGAATTGGTTCGTGTATGAAGAGGATTGATACAGCGTAACAGAATACAATAGACTGTTAAAACCGTCATCAGGTTATCAAGTTTGGTTTTAATTGGGTGAGACATTGATTTTGAATAATAGTTAATCTCGACACGTTTCATTTTTTTTTGGAAAAGTAAATGGAATCGCTTCTCAAATAATGCAATGTCTTCACTTGACTTCAGCAGAATAATATGTGACTTCGCAGAACTTTCCATAATTTCATACATTAAATTCACCAAAATCTAAGTTATCATTCTATTGTAAACTAGCATCATTCAAAATTATGCTCAACCATCGAATAATTAGGATACTTCAGTTAATTACACTAATACTATATGAGTGTACTTTAATAATAAACGCACACTTTAGTTGAATTACAACGACGACGAAACCTACGCAGTGATCCATGTGAATGTCAGGCGCGAGGGATAGGAGGCTTTAAGTTCCGGAGACGGCGGCTACAACACATAAAGAAAGTTATGGGGATTGTAATTTGTAATAATTTGAACTTCAAAGAAACTTACGTATATGCTTTCAGAATCTACCAAGTCATTATTGTCATCTGACGAAGACAAAAGTGGTGCTCGCTCACCATTCAATTTTGAGTATTTGTTATTGTGATCAAGTGCAGACAAGTCCGAAAATGAATTTAGAATGAATTGAACGAAGACAAGAAGAAAAGTGAGAATTCCTGTGACAGCTCGATATACGCTATGGCTCTGCAATAAAGCGTTATATTCAAAATGATCGATCATTGACAAACAATGAATAATGTTACCGGCTTTCTAATAAATATACAGTAGCTTTCTAAATCAATAGTGAAAGCAAAGGCCGACATGGCATTGATTTAGAGAGGGAGCAGAGTGAGCAGACTTGTAAATAAGCCTTTGATTTTCTGTTCCAGCCCTTGTCCGTTTTATTGGAAATGTTGAAACACATGCCCAACCTGATATGCTCACTTCAGTCCGTACGGCACGTAATTTGTCCTTTTCCCGTATGAAAGATGCAACAACATTTATACATTTATGGTGGAATGTTTTCTTAATATCTAAAATTCGAATATATAGCAAAATTTAATACTTGGTTATAGACCTACTGTGTAACCAAACAATAGAGACATTCAATTTAAGGGGAAATCGATACTACATATTTCAAAAATTGAAGTGTATAGTCGTATTCTAAAATTTAGCCTCATGCTCAATGTGAGGAAGATTCAGCATGATCATTATATTACTCATCATGTGAACAAGGAAAGCCGCCGTTCATGCTAGCACAGAACTGAGGTCAGCTCTCCATCCTGCGGAGTCGACGAGTAGTCAAACGTCAAACGGCGTTCCGAATGCTCACTATGTAGGTACATGTCAGATATGGTGTACATATCCAGCTGCTCTGCTGATAAAGGACAGAAAGCGTCTTTTCTCAGTAACGGCATGTTGTGCAATTTGAGCATTAAGTTTGGAGACTTGATATTTAATGTGGATTTTTAAAGCCAAAGAAACATTTTCTTTTCCAAGTTTCTTCGGTTGAATCAAGCAAGCAATTCAACGCTTGAATGATGACAAATACGTTTTGCATAGCTGGAGAACTATTTTAGCTATCGGTCCACAACTGTTCACAATCCCTGTAATAATAAGAAGCGCTCCCATGGAATATAGTTCTTCTTATAATTGGAATACATGTAACTTATTTCGAGAAGTTTTGGAGGCTGAATTTGATAGAAGAGAAAATCTACCAAGTTTCAAACGGCACCCAAAGTATAATTTTTCATGATTTTATTGATTTTTTCAGTCCATTTCCCCTTCCCGGTAAGTCATATATTTGTTTCATATCGCCAAGCGATTTTCGTGAATTCATCATTGAAGTAAATTGCATCGAAGTGACCAGTGAATTGATAGGAAAAATGTCTTCCTACAAACCTTCTCCTTTTTCGCCCTCCTCCAGAAAAATCAATAATTAATTCCGCGCCCAATCAAACTGGGTTGAACAGTAACACAGCAACATTTCCACGACCTTCAGTCGAAACTAGGGACCAAGTCCAAGGTAGAAGCACCTCCCTACGTTTTAGAGGCCAAAGTTTCTGCATATAAAAGAAAATATGAAAGTTGACTATTGCTCGTGTGTATGCGCATTTATCATTCTGGAAGCTAACATGATTCTATCATTTCAAATAAAGGTCAGTGGATACCGACGCTCAGCGCAAAGAGTAGGCCAAGTACATAATTTTCGTATTTTACTTTTCACTACTAGGCCCATTTCCGGAGTCGGAGTCGCATCCCTAATTTGATATTATACATTTCGTCTCTTACAAGCAAACGTTCACATCTGTATTTATGAAATAATCCAAAATTTCTTTGACTTACTCCGATTGAAATGTAAATGGATTGAGATATCATGATGAATAGTTGACATATCACATTGAAAAACCAAAACCACCAGATCAGTGCAGATGTGTGAAAACCTTTGATATAAAGGTAGATGGTCATGCAGCAAATGACAATCTGAAACGTTAAATCATCGAACAACTTGTTTATACACATGGTAAATGACAGATCATAAAGAAAATGTTGCAAGTTCATGCATGAACATTTTTCAAAGAAGTAGGCCTATTCCAACAGTCAAGCTTTCTATGTTTTTACCCCAATGGTCGAAACTGGCTAGATACATTTTCAATAAGAACCAGGGCTTATCGATTGACGTCAAATTGAGTGACTTGTCAAACATGCACACGTTTACTGAGTACTAGATATAACACTATTAAAAAGTCGCAAAATCTCTCCCAAAGTGTCATGATTTTTTTTATTAACAGACAATAAAGAGAGCTGTCATTTAAAAAATAAATCGACGTTTCGTTCGACGCGGACTTAATCGCGAATCTTTTTACTTTAAATGAAAACTTATCCAACAGCATCAAAGACTTTGAATGCACAGCTACTGATACTGTCGGCATGGCTGTGGAGCCGATGCGTTATCTCATCGGCTCCGGCTCGGCTCCGGCTCCGGTTCCGGCTCGGCTCCGGCTTCAAATTCAGGTTCTATCTATGCTGGTTATCCTGGATCCGTTGAACGGGTTTTTTGGATAACGGTGTGGCCTTTAGAGGCTTGCTACAATCATCAAATTAGTTTTCATTAACAAGCAACGACTTAAGTTAATAATAAAAATGATAATAGCCTAATATAATGACAAATAACATGCTTGTCATATATTTTTGCATGAATTGACTGACATTGTATCAATAAAGATATCAATTGCTTTATTGAATATTTGTTATTTGCTATTGCCTTTATTCAATAGTCTGTTGGTCCATGAATAATATGATCGGTGGGTAGCCCACGACTCGTCATCTGTAGAAATTGTAATTTAGATAGCCTCATTGCAGTGTAGGCCAGAAATGTACAATTGAAAATTATACTTAAAAAAATTAAAAATATCTAATATAGGACAAGTTTTGTAATTCTATGCAGCATACTTAATAAGTTAAGGCCTAACTCACATTATATTAACTTCGTATTTTTCATTATGGCGTAAAGTTGCACTAAATAATTCATCAATGATTCATGTATATTATTATATTCAATTTATGTATAACACATTACCACTATTCCTCTGATGATGGTTAGGCTGATGAAGCTGAACTCGGAGTATCACACAGTATGTTGCAGGGTGCTATGCATAATAAAAATTTGACTGCGAGCACCGAGCAGAAATCCCATCTACTTTGCTAGCTTTCGAATGCGCGTGCGGTTTAATGTCACAGACAATAGAAAAGGGAGGTCAAAAGGCGACTTTATTGAGAGCGTCTCAGTCTTTTTTTATTGTTTACATATAAGTCAGCATGATATCAGCATAAAGTGTTGACAGACGGAAAAAATAATAATGAAAATTCTTGAAATCCACAGGTCTATGACATTTGGGGAAATATTATTACACGATACGGCTCTTGTGCAGTCCTACCCCCCATTTTTTCTCTGGTCAAAAGATGCAGCAGCACCATTGGATGTCCGTTTCAGCATCACCGGTTTGAATGAAGCATTCCGCGCTGTTGTAAAAATCTACGTGGGTAATTGCGATGTCATGGTCGCAAACTTCGTCAGCAAGTCAACATTGTAATTTGCCTTCGGGTTTTTCGCATTGAAATATACCCTTTGAATTTTGAAGTCAAAGGAAATTCATTGTGAATGAGATATAGGCAATAGTCCAACCTCTAGCCTAAGGCACGACTTTTAACACAAAGCCTATGTACTTTTTGCCTTCAGAGAAATAGAAGGAAAACACAGGTGTTGTAATTTCCAGTGTTTCGATTGTAAAATTGTGACAAAGTTACAAACCATTTTATTTTGTTTTTGCTCATATAAAGTTAAACAAATGGTATTTTTGTTGAATTTTGTTGTGTTAAGTTCTGTGAAACAGATACTGAACTTTCAAAAATACAGACATCATTCGAGTACAGAGTATGAAAACAAGTTATACAAACAGACACTGTTAAACTTAAGTATATCAAACACGACAATTGAATTTCTAATAAAAAATTTGCCCAATACAGTTACACAAAGTGAAAATTTTATTTTTAACATCTTCATCTGTCACTACATGATAATATATTTAAAGATCATTTGAATACATTTTTTGAGATATGATTGAGCATAATAACCAAAACAACAAAATACTTTTATGAGCAACAATTACGAAAAAATGGACAAAAAAAACAAAAAAAAAAAATTTTAATTTACCATTGGAATAATATTGGGATGTGTTATTCCTTCTTATTTTCAAAAAGCAAATGATCTGAAACCGCAGAGTTGAAGTTTTTTTGCAGTAGGTTAAGAGGTGTACTATGCTATGTGCTTTTTTGTATTTACTCGTCGTTACCTCCTGCACACTTCGCGCTAGCTCCCGGACTAATACCTTTAAAATAATAGGGCGCTACTAGAAGTGGTTGGGTCGCTTATTGCTATAGCCATGTGAGGACTTGTAGTCAGGTCATTCGTGTGAGTGTGAAGAGTTATCCCTCCAATCAAAATTGATCAAATTGAATAATCGATTGTTTTGAAAAATGTAGGTGGGGGGACTGCACAAGAGCCTACAATACAATCTAAGGAAATTGGCATTGTCACAGATGCCAGTAGCTTCTGCCAGTAGCCATACCGATAGATGATAGCCTACATAGTAACGTACCGTATTAGATTTAAGACATTGCGCAAGAAATGTAGCTATATTATCTTTGCTGACTGAACTGGAAATGTGTACATAAATGACTGGCGACTTGTCTCTAGGAATCTACAATCATCTAGTTAGCATGCATATAACAAGTCTTCAAATTAATGGATTTTGGAGAATACGTTGTCAATATGGAAATTAGTCTTACGAAACAAACGCAATAAAAAAATATTACACATGTGTGTAAATATATAATAAATATAATACAAAAGAAGGCGGCAACTGCAAAGAAAGATATCGTGGAGGACAGATCATTGGTATACTTAAAAGACATATCTTTAGATTTCAAATGATTTAACTTTTTTATGATGCCAATTAATAACTTTCAAAATTCTAGATTTATATCAAAGCTCAAACTATCGGAGCCGGAGCCGGAGCCTTTGTGATAAATCGGCTCCGGCTCCGGCTCCGACCAAAACCATCGGCTCCTTAAGGCTCCGGCTCCGGCTCGGCTCCGGCTCCGGCTCCACAGCCCTGACTGTCGGTCAAGACAGAACACGTAGGTCAAGCTCTCTGTTTTAAAATAAAGAAGTATGTCAAACCTAGGGAATGATTTGATTTTCTTCTCTCACAAATATGACTAACACCCGAGCGAAGGAACTGTGAAAGTAAATAAAATCGCAACTTAACCGAGGATCTTCAATGTGTCTCCGACTAAATCAATTATTTTCGCGAAGATGAACATGTCAGCGTAACTGTGAAACGGATGTGGAAGTCTACTCCAATAATCGGGAGTGATTGCTGCCATCTGTTCGCACTTCACATGATGGGTCCGATTAAATTTCACACAAAGAATGTCGATGTACTGTTCCGAGACACCCATTCCTTTTTAAGAGGAACCACAGCATGTCTCTGACTGCGGAGTCGTAAAGTGCTTTACGTTCGAAGCATGTGGCAAATAGTGACATACAATATTCTCTACGCTGTTGAGCAACTCAATTACAATCTGCAGTTGAGCGCTTCAGTGCAAAACCTTATTATTGAGGATGACGCATTGACAAGTAGAGGTGAGGTTAAATTGGACGAAGCACAAACGTTGTGGCTGCGTTAGACGGCACTAACTATAAAGTTGTGCCTATCTATGCTTTGAGTAGTTCCCTAAGCCTATGTAAAGTCATCGACTCCAGATGCTCGACCAATGGGGCACTCAACAATTTAGGCACTAGCAACAGGATGGAGTTGCTAGTGATGCTTTAATTAGCGTACTGGATTAGGAGTTCAGTCGGAGCCATCTATTTATGACACTGCATGCACAACTGCCATTATTCTGGTACTCCGGTAAAATGCATGTATTACTTCTGTATATGACATTATGCTTTAAAACAACAAAGAATGAAATTAAGCTTTCTATTGTGAAAATGGAACAATGCCTTGGAATTAGATTCCAGACCTTTTTAATTTCATTCCGATTGATACATGGATTGATGTACGTAAGTGTCATAAATGCTTTTGTAATATAGCCTATGTGAAAAGATAAGTAAATATTCCATATACATGCATGCACTTGAAATAAGTTGCATTGCTTTATGTTGGAAGAACATTTGCAATTATAATTGTAAATTTGTTTATACTTGTTTACATTGCTTTGTGTAGGCCTATGCGCGCTAGTGCGACTATTCAACTTTTCTAATTAAGTGTGTTGAAATGTATGTATACTTATTAATTTAATCGTTCTTTTTATTGAACAAGATAATACATGAGCCGGTAACCTCAAAAGTTGTTTTGTTGAAAGAAATAGAGCACCTGCAACGTCAAGAACATGTTCGTGAATGTCCTAAATCGCATGTCTATGTCATACTACTTATGTGATGTATAAGTAGTTTCATGTAAGCATATGAAGCAAGGAGATCTAGATTGCTACAGGAGGCGAAACTCATTTTCAGTGTTTACATAAGTAGGCAAATGAGTCTATTTTACGCATTTTTGGATGTTGTTCAAAAAGTATTAAAGCTAGGACGCTAATTTTTTGAGACATGTAATTTCAACGTATCTTTGATATTCACTTCAAATTTCATCATATTTGGTTTACGGGAACATCAAAAATATGACCTTTAGTTAAAAGTACTTGTTTCTAGAAATTATAGTTTTGTCAATTTTGAAAGAAATTAAACACCTTTATCAGTTCAAACTGCTTTTAGACTAAGTGCATTAAGTGCTAATTAAGTCATGAGGAGCATGCTCATTCATACACTAGTGCAACAATAATGATACAGGGTGTTTATGAAATCCGTGGATATTTCATAAAGTCATTTTACCACGGCTGTATTTAGTGGATCGCTAAATGTTTTAGCAAGATAATGAAGACCCAGTCCTGAAGTTTGACTTGACATGCTGATTAGAAAATTTTTCCTTGCTCGATTGCTACAGAAGGCGAACCTTACTTTCAGCGTTTACAAAGATATGTAGGTGGATCACTTTCATGGGGAAGATGGTGCTTACACATCTATCAATAGATTACTTGCGTTCATAATTTTCCAAATTGGATATTCGTTCCCTCAAACGTTCCGTCGACATGTTTGATTCAACATTCATGCCAGAGGATAACTTACGTAGTCGACACACAGGCAATATGAATATTTTTTAGAACTTTTATACAAAGAATGTCATCTGCCATAAAAAGCTGTGACAATTAGCTCATTTGAGTAGCGCCAAGCGTTATGCGGGACCAATAGTAATTTTAATGTTTGTTCGATGATAAACTGCAATACTTCAGTGTGATAGTCCTTCTGAATTAAAGCCGGAAGGATATCAAATAGTTTATGTTAAAGTATATTAAATTTTTATGTTTTTATGAAAGCGAGAGCCTATTCATTGCAGCTGAGGACATAATTTATTTTATCCAAGTCAACCCATCCATTCAAATTGATTTTCAAATGTAGCTCGCTACTGTACAAACCACTAGATAAGATTTGTTAGAAATTGTCGTTAGGACAGACAAGCGCTAATAGTAGGGGATAGTGGGGTGAATTGGCACCCACCCCCTACAGCCTAGGCTCTGTATCAAAAATCCGAAATATGCATTTGAAAGCACTATTATAGTGCACACTTGGCATATAATAATTGTGTTCATGGCGGACTTCGTTTTTCCTTCACACATAAAAATTACGTTTACCTTAGGTCAAAAAAATTTTTGCATTTCTGCAATTTTTGGGATATTTTTTCCTAGCAACTGATATTTACCGGCAATACACGTTTTCTGCTAGCTAGGTCAATGGACTAAAAGGTCACATGAATGAAATTTCCAAAATTTTGGTATTCTCGGTACGCCAGCTGTTTTCGATAAAAAAGTGAAATGGGGTGATTTGGCACTCGGACACTGGTGTGATCTGGCACTATATGTTGACAGCTAGTTTTGTTGACCCAATCCAGCTTAATCCTGCTATTAAAACTGAACTAGTAGGACATCCATCAGGCCTAAATCTTAACGCATCATCACTGCAAATTACTGCTAACTATAACCGATTAGTCTTATCTAAAAGGGCAAATAACTCAGAGCCTATAGCGATATGCGTTTTCCAAGTTGATTTCGATTGCCTGCTGCGTCAGTTGGAGGAGCCGGAACCATATATTTCGGCTACCTGCCGAAATATCAGTGTTCAATTTGCCGAGCCCGTAGACGTATTGGAAAAATAGCATGCTTACAGTGTTTCTATTGATAGCATACTCTTGTTTTATATTGTTCAACTGTGTAATTTTTCATCGATTTGATATATATAAAGATTTATTTTTACTATGCATACTGTTTTACATGCGTCAAATCAATAAGATTCAAGGATTGGGGATGATATGATATAATAAAACCACATTTCAGAATTATCTACATAGACATACAACAAATGAAAATTATAACATAGGCGTAACAAAGTCGAATGTGTGTAGTTAGTGCCGGTATATAATCCTAATTAGTAAGTCAATTAATTAGTTTTTACGGGTATGCGTACGTGCTTATTTTATTAAAAACGCAACCTAGACTAACGGCACATACCCTAGTTCACAAAATAGTAACAGCGGTACATCGTGGGGCAAGTTATGCGGGAAAAACTAGAGGAGTGCCAAATCACCCCATCGAAGTGCCAATTCACCCCACACATTTCATGAATTGGCATTTTTGTAACCTCTTTTGAAACGAATATTTGAAGAGGAAGGAGTCCAAATCGAAACAAATTTTTATACAAAAAAGTTAGGAAATTCCTTGAATATTAAGGTCATTATGTTTGAATAGTAAAAAAATTCGTTGTTTGGTCATGAGAGCTAATTTAGTGTTAGGATGCCAGATCAGCCCACTCTCCCCTAACTCTTTCGAGATTTTAAAAATTGCTCAGGTATCGTTGAATTTTTCCTAGGATCATTAAGATAACTCACCTCATCCTCGAGCCCATAATTTGCTCTAGATCATTCAGATGCTGCGCTTTGTTGGCATATCGGGCGCTGAATGTCTATCTCAACGATCGCTCCTGATGCTGAATCAATGACTGAATGAAGGCTAAATTTTTAGGTTGTCCGGGAAACAGTACCCCTTTAAAAAGAAGTGTTTGGCCTGGTAGCCCCGATCTTCCTCGAGTTACTTTACCAAATTTTCGCCGTAGGCTCTATCAATGTAAATGATAATTGGCCATCTCAAATAGATTTGAGCAGTTATTGAAAATTTTAAAATTTACATGCAATGCAGACTGCATATATCATGGACCCCTAGATAATTAATAATTTTCTTTTCAAATTGAATCGATGCTGACTCCTACGTGCATGTTGCCACACAACTAACAATTGTCAATTTGAATGGAAAGTTATTCGACTAATTCATTAATATCATTATTATATTCGTACCCAAGAAAAGCTACTGAAACTATGCCTTACTTATTACAGACGCCTACAAATGATGAGAGATGCCTGATTCTATGTCTTAGATGTCGGAAATACAGAACACACTAACGCACTGGCACAAAACGAAGAGGCTGAAGGATTGCCGGACGACGCCTTGACTGTTGTCCCGTAGATAAAGGCAGGCAGTCGCGTGCAAAAACACAGCCAGCGACTTGTACGACTTGCCTTGACAACGTCCCCATCGGGTCACCAAAGCATGCAGTGGCAGTGTCGATTCATACATTCGATCGGTCGATAACTGCAATCATAGCACACGCATGCAGGGACTAGTAAAAAAACCTCTTACAACCCTAGCATCTCTGTTGCAATCGTCCGCCTACTTATGTAAAAAGAATGAGTGCGCCGAGTGTCAGTTTCGCCTCCTGTGGCAATCTGGATCTCCTTGATACGAAGCGGAGTATTAAAATATGTAGAGTGGATTACGTTGGTATCGTAGCAAGTCATCGCCTCCTTAGCAAGTAAGGTTTCCAATCCCGGGATCTCGGGATCGATGAGGATTTACGGGATTCTGAATCCCGGGATTCGCCACCATCTCATAATCAGTAGGATGCCTATAAGAATTTTAAGCTTTGCTCAGCTGTATCACTCTCATCTTGAGCCAAGACGATTGATGTTGTTCTTTAGCTAGGCATGCTTGTCGTCTCCCAAGGGTGACGCTGGAGTGACTCACGCGAGAGAGCGTGTGTGTCCTTCCTGGAGTTCATCATATCAGTGTGTAGGCGTCCAATCACAAATATTATAACGCACTCGCATAAAGTTCTAAGCTGATTAAACAGTTCAAACATTTCAGAACTCCTCTGAGAGCCCTCCATGACTCAGCCTGCACAAGCTTATAGGTACACCCGGTATATGACCCTGTGCTTTACAACAAATCCATTGAGCTTGTCAATCCCGGGATCGCAAAAGAAATCGGGATCAGGAAAAGTCGGGATTTTGAAAACCCTATTTAGCAAGTCATGGATAACCAGTAGGATCATTCCTCTTTGAGATTATTGGCTAACTTGTTTTACTTAAACATTGCTGTGAATATAAAGTCAAGTCTTCCATCAATAAGTCTACATCAGTGGTGGGCAACGCGTGGCCCACCGGGACATATTGGGTGGCCCGCACACATTATTTGAATCGATTATGTGAAAATGATTCACTCCGACTTCGACCTTTGAGAGGTGTATCTAAGGGTGAGGGATCCTCTTTAGAATTTGCAAAACCATTAATTAACAACTAACTGAGCAATATGATAGCACAAAAAACAAAAATTGACATTCGAATATCTTCTCGCACCTACGCGAGTTTGTGCTAAGTCACATAGTATTCAATGCCCTGTTGAGCATGTTTCTCTACGCAATAAACCACGCCTCAATGAACCTTGAAAGAGGCTATACTAATTAGATCTTGACTACGAATGAAAGAATCCAACCGCATGCTTTTGACAGGCCAATATTTTTTCAAATATTCTTGCTGAATTCCATTTGCGTACTACTACACCAATATATATTTCGTATACTCGATTAGCATTAGCGTGTGCATTAGCCCATGCACGGTTTTTGAACACTTAAAAGTACGGAATAAGACAATATAAAGCCTATAATACTGCCTTTTAAAATTGGTGCCCCGCGAGCCTTTTCGCGGGCCACTCCTTGTGGCCCGCTATCAGTGGCGTCTTCTCCGTACCTGCGAGGCCTTCGGCGCATCCTAAATAATAATTTACCAACATTTATAAAAATGAAAGGTGTCATCATTCATTATATTTCATTTAAATTCGATAGCTTCTCGTGGCTTCTCGCTCAACCTTAGAGTGAACAGTTTTGCTGCGCGTGCACGAATTACAGCTGTTTTCTTCTGACGATTAGACACACATGCTAGTCGTGTGTTCAGACGAGCGAAAGAGAGTTGTGTGCGTGTGAGGCAGCAAACGCACGCGCCCACGCCAATATTGGCTTTCCCGATAGACATAATGCTTTGCCTTCTCCAATTTTACAATCTAATTCTCCGTTATTCTTGATCGAGGCTCGGTACCTAAATATAGAGAGGGAAGTGCAACCCAATTGTTCCTGTCCTTCGTTTCTCGTCGGAGAGGCCATTACGTCAACAATAGCAGCTGACTGACGTTCAGATAAGACTGTGATCAGATGATGAACGTTCGCCAATGAATGCAGAGTAATGCATCTGACTCGAACAGCCAGATTCCGTAGAATTCCATGATTTGTTTTTGCGTGATTGCTGAGACGCTATGTTTAGTACTGTTGATGAGCTCATAATCACACCTTTCGTCCGAAGGGAATATACTGAAAAGATGATAGTCGTCAGGCAAGGTAGGCCAACACCTGATTTAAAAATTGAAAGTACTCACAGAGAAAGAAATAAGAAATACACAAGGCGTTTTAATGTATCAAAGATCAAACACATGAGTGGCTGACCAGCCGTGAGAAACGCAAGAAACTGGTTCCCTTCCTCCTTTTTTCTCGAGAAAATGTGGTCTGGACAGAGAGGGATATAGTAATCTCAGCTCCTTGAGTAAGGCGGTTAGGCGACATGAGCAATCAACTTCTCATGCGCACATTCACTTGGCCTTAAAAACTGTTCGAGAAATTGTTATTAAAAATTCATCTATATGAAAATTAATGTTATAACATAAAAAAGTCTAGTATAGAAATAGTATTCCAATGCCGAGCGAAGGCCTGTGGTCTGGGAGCACGCGACGCCACTGCCCGCTATCCCAACTTGGTTGCCCACCACTGGTCTACATCATGCCTATCGAAAGCTGGTATATAAGGACTTAAAAACATGGCGTAGGCTTATTACAGTAGCATGTTCAAGATCACTGCTTCAGCATGATTAAAACCACGATTTTGAAGCATGATTAAAAACACCGATGTAAAAACTATGTTGAAAAGCACGATCTGTAAGCCATGTCAGAAGCATGGTTTTACACGAAGTCTGTAAAACAGTACAAATGCTCATCTTAAAATGCATGTTTAAGCCATCTTTGAAAACAAGGTTTTATGGTTCATTGTACAAAACTTAATTATAAAATCATGCCCAAAAAACAGATTTGAAAACCACGTTTAGAACATAGTTTTAAAACTTCCTTTTTGTACCTTTGGCAACACAGGTGTTCAATTGACATTATAGCCTTACTCTTATTTAGAAAAATTGAACATGTGGTAATTTTCCTTCGTGTTAATATGTAATTTATTGCATGAGTTAAAGAACACTATTTCATAAATTTAAAAATAGTGACTATCAAATCCATTAAACACGTTGAAGAAGGCTTTTGCTACGTTATATAAGTTAGCTTTCATCCGTTTGCATAAGTGAATCTAATATTGCATGTCATTGTTTGAAATATTAAAAATAGTAACCCATGACCAAGATTAGACTGAACCTTCACTTGGCACATGGACATGAAGAGGTTTATGGAGCCACTAAAAGTATAAATCATCATCTCGTGCTAGCGATTCAATGCCGAAGTTAGCTCTCTGATGTAAGTCGTTTCAGTCAGCAGCATTTCTGAGGTCGATGTTATCAACATGAAAATCTGCAGTACCAAAGAAGTGCCAGATCGACTTGGGGCAATATAATAGGAGACACTCATTGCAAGCGGCGCTATGTCACTTATAATCTTCTTACTTGTATTCGCAAATTTTGCGTCGGATATAGCGAATCGATGTCTGCTATCGGAAACATAGCAGGAGCATCTGTATTAGACAATGAGAGTACTTGTCTTATAGTAATCTAAGTTTTCAATCACCATTTAAGAAAATTGTGCCGATGTCTTTGACAGCCTAAGAAATCCTGTTCATACAGGGCTGACTGATGCGATTTTCCTCAGGTTCCTCCCGCCGACATTGGATTAGATGCATTAAGATGAGGAATGGTCCATTAACTTCTCTCTGTACATGTTCAACGCTTCCATGACTAAGTCCGCGATACGAAAGTTTGGTTTGTAGATGACTTTGTTTTAATTGTCTGTAAAGATGAATTAAAGACCAATCTGCCAAAAGCATGTATTATAAGCTAAATCAGCGTAAATTTAGCAAACAATACATGATTTTGGCAGATTAGTCTTTCATACATCTTTCCTGACATGCATCTGCCTCAACATACCATATCTGCTTTACAATAAATTGTCTGTCATTAAATCTCGTCATGACATTTGGGAGAATTGTTGGCATTTTTGCACTATATTTTTCAAGAAACACGATGGTCAAGAATTCCCTCCCGTGCAAGGCAATGCAATTGATAATGGTCTTACATAATTATTACATGTACTTGTTTTGATCACTATTTGGATTTCACAAGATTCCTGCCAGATTTCTTGTAAAATTTGCGTTGTGCTTCATTCTCAAAACTTTTTCGCTTAATTTAAAGTTGAGACTCCTTCATTCATTAAAAAAGATTGCCATGAATCATGTCTGATAAGAGCGCGGCAATGCTAGAAAAACTAAACCACCTGTGATAAAGTTGTCTATACATGTACTATCATGACAGAAATGCCGTTTATTTGAGTGCTTTCCAATGCTATCAATTCTCTCCAAAAAAATTTATTAAATTATTCGGTACTTGTGGATTATCTCCCCCCCACGTTTTAAAATTTGTCTAAAATCCGTGGAAATAAATCAATTGCCATAAAACTTTAAGCACAAGCAAGTGAGGTTATTCTCTACCTGCATGCAAAAATTTAGGTAAATCGGACAAGTACTTTTTGAATTAGGAGCGATAACTTGAAGTGCAGCGATGACGGCAGCTTGATCTGACTTCTTGTGACCCCACCGTCGGAGCAGAAAGCACTTGAGGTCAACAAAGTCATTACCCGACAACTCGTGAAGCGATGATGACAAGGCTACACCCCTTATATTAATATGCTTGGCTTAATAAAGGTGTGGCAAAGTAGTGGTCGTGGGATGATTTCAAATAGCAGTGGATGAGACGAAGAGGGAGAGAGAACAATGCACACACGAGTAACATGATGCGTCGAACAGACGAAGTCAGATCAAGTTGCAGACTTCGCTACACTTCACGTGATCGTCTCTCGTGCAAAAAACACTTGTCTGATCTGCACAAAATTTTGTGTGTGAGTAGAAAAGATGCTTAAGTACGTTTACCTGAAGTTTGGTGACGATTGATATATTTTTGCAGATTTTAGACAAATTTGAAAACGTGGGGGGATAACCCATAAGTACCAATTATTCTTCAATACCGGTACCTTTTAAAGTTTTACACCACAGTGTCAACAGGAGTGAGTGGTTGAAAGAAAAAGGTAAATTTGTTTGAAAAAGGCAAATAAACTGTAATGTTAAAGGGCAAACATGCATTGAAAGGAAACATAGTCCATTCGCAATGCTAAAGCCTGCTAAATATAAGCATTCAAATCTGCGCATAATCATTTAAGTGATTCATCCATGTCAATTAAATTGCACAGTTCAGGTGTACTCTTATCATTATCCATGTAGGCGATCATGAACGTGCTCACATGAGTATCTAACGCAATACAATGGCTGAAGCTGCTGTGCCAGCGTGAATATGATCGAATGTGCATAAAACGATAAATTTAGTCTCAGAGGTTAGTTTAGGGTTTACAATCTCGAGGCGTTTTCTCAATCCCGGGATTTTCGAGACTGGCTAATCGCAATCCCGGGATCCCGGGATCTCGATCGAGATTTATATATACTGTATAAATCTTAGATTTATATATACTGATGTTTTTAATCATTAAGTTTCAAGAAATATTTCAAAAGACGATACGTGCTTGTAAAATGTATATCTTTCAACGTGAACTAAACAAACATCTACTGTAGGTAAAACTAGTCAATTCGTAAAAAATATTGGCGAAGTAAGGTAAGACACTGAATTGTGTTATCACTCATTCTCGACCGTAATTTCGTGAAGGACTGAAGAACAAACCGGCCGCCGAGAATGGCCTTTCGGATTCTACCGATGTTGGAGGCATCGATTCCAGGACTTGTTTCACCCGCTTGAGGATCATTCCTGTGTCTCGAGACCGCAAACCGCAAACCTAGCTCTGTCTGAACGAGCCTTTACTCGTCATTTTAAATCGTTGTGATTTGTCTTTCAGCTATCAATTTACGAAGTATTTTCAGTTTACAGAAGCAATTCTAGTAGCAGTGTCACAACACTGTTTATTACGCGTCTGAACGATTTGTGTCACGGCATTGATTTAGCCCAGATTTCGCGCTGCTCCTCGGCACTAATGTCACGATACTAGTGTCATCGTGTGAACGAGGCTTAACCAGCTGGCTCGGCAAATACAGCACATTGGCAATTAATCAAACTTGGAACATAAAAAATTTAGATGCATTTTCAAAAAAGCCAATGACTCTCTTAACTATGTCACTTAGAGGGAACTCAGGGCCAATCTTTTAAATATCTCGAAATACCTCGAGATCTCGAAGACGTAATCCCGAGAATTTTAATCTCGGAAATAGGGTCGAGATCCCGGGATCCCGGGATTCGAGATCACGGGATTGTAAACCCTAGGTTAGTTTATTTATTACATAAATCCGACTTACCATTGTAAATACATCAATGACTGGTTGAATGAAAAGAATGGGTACAACATGTCTTCCATTTGCCTCCTCAAAAATTGCAGCTATGAGATCGAGAACCGCTAGGAAACCAATTAAGGCACTTAAAACCTGAAAAAAGTAGAAGACAATCGCTTTCACAATTGCATCATCAACTAATACTATACCAGACACATAGTTCCACAGTTTGATGATTTTCATGTTCAATCTTTACGTACACATTATGTTATGTGCTTGTCAATATAAGCCACTGTCGTATTACAGTAATTTGTTTGCGCAAGGCGTACTCATGGATTTGAGTGCTGCATTTTTCTGAATTCAATTAAGTTGATTGTCAAATCAATGGCAGGTGTACAGAATCATGCTTCAACGTGCAAGGATACCGAATGACTGACTAAATTTAAGATGAATTTTGGACAAAACAACCGTTTTATCTTTAAATGCATTCCGCGATGATAAAACATGTACAAAATGAAATAGAAGAGGGTGAGTTAAAGTCAAAATCAATAGTCAGAAGTCAGAACCACGGTACGGCGACCGTCATCACTGCTTGCCTTTGTAAACACAATTTGGGTCTTGTGACGTTGATGATCATCGCCTCCACAAATGGCAGAGACGCTGTATGAAGAGCTTTGGTGACCGTCTTGAAATACGATATCTTTGTGCGTTTAACGTCCATCTGCGGACAATTGCAGGCGTGTCTTGCTACAGCACTGGTGAGAGCACAGAGGTAAATTGCTTTGTCTGCATGTTTGAGTCTAGAGATGACTTCCTCAATATTGGCCCTTTTCTTTACGTCAAATCGCACTTAACTTGGGAAAAATCCTATTTTTGACATGAAAACAATAGCACCTACTATGTACTCTAGACTCTAGGACACTACAAATTTTCAAGGTTTACGCACTATTTAAGTCGACTAGTCGCTAGTCGGCTAGTGTCTGATGACCTGATTGAAATGTGATGACACTAAAAATTTCACTAATGTTTTGCTCCAGTCCAATAAAATAATAATGAACTAGAGTTTGCAAAGTCTGTTGTCCTGCCATCTACTGAAAGTAGTTTCTTTCAGTGTCAAAAATCGTTTTCTTTTAGCAACTGGAAGGGATTTGACGCAAAGAAAAGGGTCACTGATGCTTACGGCAGAACTAGTCTCGAGGGGCAAGAAGATCAATTTTCCATTGAACGCAATGCAAATTCAAGCCTGAATTCTGACAAGTGGCGTCGTCTCCGTGCCTTCGAGGCCTTCGCCGCATACCCAAAAATAATTATTTACGTTCATAAAACAAAGATTCAAATAGTTTTATTTTTTTGTTTTTGAGAGCATCTTTACGTTTGCAACACACACTTTACAGTTTCAAGTCACTACTCTCAAATACGTTCCGAGCGCCAGCGCTCAGCTGTTAACTGCAGGGATCTTCAAGTAATCACACAATGCGCTGGGGATGTGTTCACAGCAAATTACAGAGATTTGTATGTTTGTGTGATATGTGGAGCGTGTGCGCTTAGCTCGATCATCTTCTCCCGATAGAAACGAAGAAGCAAATACTTTGTATACTGCAGCAATGCAAGAAAAGATCTATTTATAAATTCTTAGATTCAGATAGAGAGATGCGCAAATTTTCCCTATTCGTGGCTTCGCCAAATTTTAGAGAAGATGATGACGCGTTGAATCGTCGTGTCTGCGTTCACCAATGGCTGAATGTTGGATCGGAAGGTTAGAAGCCGCAGAAAGGAGATAGCGATGAAGGTTCCATAATTTGATGTGGGATTCAGTCAGAGATGATGATTCAAGGCATATTTGTGATATTATGTTTATGGCGGCGATTTCAGCAGTGGTTATTTTCTACACCGGCCAGTCGTCCCAGGGATTATGCAGAAAACTCTAGCCACCGTACACGAAGTTTATGGCATTGAAATAAAAACTAAGCCACTCTCAAGGGATAGAATATCAGGAGGAGCACAAAAAATATTTTAGCAACCCTAAATTTGAAACAAGTAAGTTATTGACAAGCTATAATAATCACAACAGAGTCTTGCGTTGGTGAGAGCTTCCTCGAGAGTGAATGTTCTCTATAGTAATCTCACCAAGGTGATCAAGCGTCATGTGAGAAATCAACATCACATTTTCATTCTCATTTGACGTTTAAAATCTTGGGAAGACAAGAGTCGCGTTGACGAACAGTCAGCTTAGGATTGCATGCTTATGAGGCTGTTCAGAAAAAGAGGCAGTCACAGTGAATCACAATTCACATGCAGAATAGTCAACATTGGGTAGTCTAAGGACTTCAGTGTACCTTTCATTTAAATATCAGTATCTATTTCTCACATCATTTCATTCTGTGGTCATGGATGCCAGCATGATTTGAATGTTCATGTACTTGTACAAGTGTTTGAAAATTCACTGAAATTAAGATAATGTCAAATTAATTATTTTATGCAGTTCATGCTGTCTGCGGCAGAAATATAGGAATCCACTTTGGAGCGAAGGCCTATGGTCTGGGAGCACGCGACGCCACTGATTCTGACGATCTGGAACATTGACAACACATTATACGTCCACAGTCAGTTTAGATCGTAATGTGTCGTGCATTAACTAATGCTTGACGAATTTATCACGGAGAAAAATTGAGTCAAAAATTAGTACTTTCCACTTGACAGTCCGGGAGCTACTGACACTTTCTTCCTAAATTCGTGCACAAGGGGCTAAATAGCATGGATTTGTTGATCTTGAAACGCTGAATACAAAAATCAAATTCTTAAGTGTCACAGCCAGTCGCTATCGGTCATAGGTAAGGTTAAAGGATTCCCATGGGAATCCAATGGTAAAATTCAAGAAATATCTATGGATTGTGAAACACACTTGTCAATTTTCGTACATTTTCTTTTTGCAGAAAAGAAACCATCTATCTAAATGCCATGAAATTTGAAACATGATTGAGTTCAGAACATTAACTTCGATTAAAAGTTGAAGTGAGTCACATGATTCAGTATTTGACGTTTGAGAGCATCTGCAAAATGAGTACAATCGACAAAATTAAGTCGAAACATGAAATTAACTCATTTTGTAGATGCTCTCAAACATCAAATACTGAATCATGTGACTCACTTCAACTTTTAGTCGAAGTTAATGTTCTGAACTCAATCAGGTTTCAAATTTCATGGCATTTAGATAGACGGTTTCTTTTTTTAATATAAAATAAAAATAACCAATAAACCATTTCTTAATGGTTTCTTTTCTGCAAGAAGAAAATGTACGAAAATTGCCAAGTGTTTCACAATCCATAGATATTTCTTGAATTTTACCATTGGATTCCCATGGGAATCCTTTAACCTTACCTATGACCGATAGCGACTGGCTGTGACACTTAAGAATTTGATTTTTGTATTCAGCGTTTCAAGATCAACAAATCCCTACTATCAAGCCCCTTGTGCACGAATTTAGGAAGAAAGTGTCAGTAGCTCCCGTCCTAACAGGCCTGTCTGCAATCTGATCGATGTGGTTCGTGTATTCACTTATGCGTGCTACAGTACTTCTGCAATGCACGCAGCGTGCTTGGCCAATCACGCAAGTGGAAGATAAACGAATATCTATGTCAATTTCTATCGCTTAGAAGAAAACTTCTGAAAGGGGAAGATAATTTTCTCTTTGCCTTTGCACAGCTACGTTCCCCTTTCTTTAGCCTCCCAGACAGCCCTTCGGGCCTTCTTATTTGCCGCTAAGCAACCAGATGATCGGAATCTTCTCTTCGTTCTTTCCATGTTGAAGATTGATCTCATCGATCGCTTGTTCGACTTCGTCATACCACCATGTAATTTCGTGCCTCGGAGGACCTTTCGTGGTACCGCAAGCAATTTTTGCAGTCTCAATCCAGGCGCTGCGAATTGAAGTCAATTTTTCTTCAGCACGATGAAGAAGATTCAGTTTCGAATCATTCTGTAGAATTGTCTCGCGTCGGGTCAAAATTCTGATCGCTCATTTACCGGTCGAGCATTTGGAATTGTCGCTCTCTTAGTTCAACCTTCGTGAAATGAGGAAAACGATTTTGTTCATTGAAGTATAGGGAAACATCATGAAATTTGGAAGCTGAACTAATCAACTAGATGTACCCAGTGCCATTTCTTTATCCGCCGACATGCTAACCGGTTATTAAGACAACGGATGCTGAATCTGCCCCGTTATTTATAAACATGAACCATCCAACGGTCTTTTGAGTAGCAGCTAATTCATGCGATGTACAATATGCCATTTTATAAATATTTCTGTCGTCTGGATGTGCAAAGATTTTCTGTTTCAACGCAACGTTCATGAGAAGATTGTATTCGCAATGACATTGTCTTTTTCTGCTGATTCAGCATCCAATTCTTTAATCGATTACATATTGATGCCGTCAAAGGAAGTTGATGACTGCAGCAAACCTATAACTAATTCGTTGTCAGCGGATTTTACTTTTATATTATTTATGTTCTGCTTGCTGTCCTGCAAAATGTCAGTCCATATGGAGGAAACGTTTGAATGTTCTGAAGGAACTAACTTGATGTATTGTGCAGCTACATTTTTGGCATCGTTAAGCTTTGAGAAACATTGATTTTCGCTGTTGCATCAGCTTAGTAAGTATGTTGAAAGAAGGTGTAACAGATATTGCCAGATTTAAAAGCGCTTAGAGGCAAAGAGAATTCTCCCATTCAATATTTACTAAGTATTTTGGGACTATATCAAATCACAAAAAGATTAATCCTTCTAAATTAAAGAAGAATCGTCTTACTTATAGCTCATAAAGTCCATTTTTATAAAGTTATAAACCATTCGCCCGTCCTGCCAAGGCTATAAGAGGTTCCAACCCTGGTTTATGTATCGATCGATTGTAGCTTCCACGTTATCGTGTGTCCTACTTTTATTTCTTGACATTTCCAAAGAATGATATTCATCGACTCAATTGAAATGAAAAAGAATGATGTGACGCATCAAATGTAGTCGAAATTCTACTGTCCAGCAAAATGAAGAAAAGCAAAAAAAATAGTGGCCTAGGGCCACATGCAAGCTTAAGTAGAGCTTCAAAAATATAGGACCTAAGTTTTTATGTTTAAATCGATGTAGTATCTCACTGTTTTCACGTTTAGCACCGGTTTCTAAAAAATATATGAGTGCTGTAGTACTGTCAGTTCAGATATCATACTTACATTTTTGATGATATTGAATCTGCTCAATTTGGAACTGAAGTACGTACTTTTCCTCCTGAGACTAGGGAGAGAAACCAGAGTTCCGATGAAAAGAAATGCACTTGGGATCCACTGTAGTATTGTCAGTTGGAAACATTCCGTAATGTTCGGAATTGCAGTATTCCACGTCAAATCAGAGGACTGAAATTATGACAGACAGTACTAAAAACTTTAAATTGTACAGTACAGGTACAGTACCCAAGACTAGTTTCCACCTCGATACCATTTACAGCGAGATCGTGGTGGACGTTGATCCTTGATTTATTTTAGCGAGATTGAGGTATTATTGATGTCGATGCTTATATCAATATAAAGCTATGTAGATATTTAAATACTCCCATTGTTCAAAAGTGGTAAGTACTCAATGTATACCTTCAAATGAAATAGCACAGCAACGATATCTATGAAACATACTCTGAAATCTGCAAAGCATACAATACGTAAATACGACGGTGCATCCGCAAAAATTTATCAAACTCAGCCCTTCCTTACCAAGCTATATACTAGCACAATGCCAAGTTGTACAAGTTCAAAACTGTGAATGAATTGCAAAATGCATAAACGTTAGTAAAATAATATAACCATGATATTTAAATACCAAATAAAATTTGCCACGTTTGACCTTTGCTTTTTCTGGTACGAGAACCATTTATATCAAAGCACATTAGAAGATAGGAATCAATGAAGAAATCAACACAAATGTTCTAAGCTTGCTATAAACATACATCGAAAGTCAAAAGTGTCCTGTCCGGGTTATCTAGCGAATCAGAGATCAAGCACAGAAAATACTAAAAATCGACAGTTCCATCGTACATGAATCTTACCTGCAACTGTCTGAATTTTAAGAACAATTTTTCATAATTTTATGGCTTCGACCTAGATTATATTTAAGTCGAAGACAGGTGAAATCATCTAGGTCGTCGAGGTCTAGATAGAGGTCGAAACTTCACGTGAGAGAACTCGACGATTCCAGTATGACAGTATGAATAAATGTATCAATATGCATCATTACTAGTAAGCACGCATTAGTCAAATACATCCAAACTTGAATATGTCTTCTGATCAAGTACCGGTTAATTTATTTCTATTTTGTTTGAAGTATTGTTATTTAAAGAATACTAAATTTTAGTATAACAGAAATAATATGGATTTCAATTTTCTGCAGTCAGTTTCGATACATTGGTGTTGAATGCTGATTAGCCAGTTGATTGCATTTCAATGGCATCGCATTAAAAGTTCCCCATTGCTTGCTTGTTAAATTTTGCTCATATACGACTATTGAATGAATTGACCAAATATCATACATGTTTTTGCTTTGAATTGCTTCACGATAGAATGGTCTGCTGTGAATTCGTATATTCATTCATTATTCGACACATTGCTGATATTCACCAAGGAAATTCTGTGGCGATTCTTTTTGTTAGAGATAGTAAACCACAAAACCTCACATTTCGCGTCGTAGAAAACAGATGTGCAGAGTTACAATGTACATAGGTTCATATAATACTATCATCCACTTTCATATCAAAATCGCCTTGTGTATTTTCATACCAGCTTGTGCTTTAAAACTTCTTTAAGACTCTTCTAAGGCCTATTGATTTATCTATATCATATACAGTACCTACATCCTTAGTCCACAGTTTCCTTTATTTTACACTTAAGACATTGTGTATGTCGTGTTACTCGCATGCACGCAAACTTTTTGAATTTTGTTTAATTGCTTCATTCTATTTATGCTGTACCTTCTATCATTTACCCTGACAAGGCCAACGGCGAAAATTCGGTGAAGCAGGATATTGTTTTTTGACATACGAAGGATGAGCTATATGTCAAAAGCTCCTTCTTTAACATTTGATGCACTGTCAAGACTTGCCGTTCTCAGCGAATTCTACAACTTTGGTGCATATTTAAACCCCTATCTGTTCTGATAGACAGAGAAAAAAGTACATCAATAATTCATCATGAACCTATGATTTATTTTGCAACACCATTACGAAGCACATCATGACAGTGAAGATTACACAGCAATCGGTTCGCTTGATCATGATGCATGCCACACTAAGAACATCGTATAGGCCTATAAATATTGCGTTGGTGAATTGCACTGTACAAAGCGACAACGATCCGCAGAATGCATGAAAATAAGTTCAGTGCCGTCAACAAGCATTTCGCTTTTTCACATTATCTCAATGACAGAAGATAATGCAGAAACGAACATTTCAAATTCATTTTTCAAGTCATTCTTCATTTTCAATTGGGTGCAAAGTTTCAGAGAAACAATTCACTTTCCAACTTAACGATGTCAGCACCTTGGGGTGGCCGTCTTGCCCCCCCCCCGCTGTCGCATTTTTGTCGTCCTCCTCCTTAATCTAAGCCGACCAACCTACTCAAGACTCAGAGCTTTAGCGGACTTTCAAACTTTTCATAAAACATTTGGCCCATAGGAAGGTCAAATTTATGACCTATTTTGAATAGCACTTTTGAAGGTCTGAGCTTTTGCAAACATCTTGTTTGATAACATTCGACGAAACGCCTTGTCTTTCAATATTGGTGCGTTATTATATAAATACAAGCCAATAAGTCACACTATGATCATCTATTATACCCACAGAATTAGGGAACGAGCAGTCTAATTGTGTGATTACTGATAATACCGTAAATATTGAATAGAGTATTAGAACTTCAAATGTAGTGTAAATACTACTAATTGAAATTCTAGGTAATCTTAGTACGTGTAAGTAGCCTGGTCAGCTCAGTGCAACATTTGAATTTAATTTTTTGGGTGCTTGAAGTCGTCCTGCAATTTTTTAATTATGCTTGAAGCTATTTAGAGCTGTAGAATATCATTTCATAGATATATTTTTGTATTATTTCAGTTGCATTACTTGCATAAATCAATCTCTTTTTGTGCACATAGCTTCTGAGTGCATTCAACCAGTGCATCGTAAATAGGAATCAGGTGATCTATAGCCAAAATTTTATAATATGTTTATAAAATTTCAAAATTTCAGAAATCGGTTGAAATTGGTGGTTTTTGCTTTTGTATTGTAATTAATAGAGGAAAGATGGGCGACTTAGATCATTGACACCATTAGAAAGCTCACACACAAAATATGCTGCGCTGAGAAGTCCTAGCGCCTCTCATTGGATAATTTTGACTCCGTCTTCACCAAGAGAAACATGAAAGTTTAATTTCACATGGAAGAAAATATGTCACCTGCTTTCACGATAGGCCATCCACCTTGTTTTGGTTATCTATGTCGACCCGTAAGTCAAAATACTTAAACTGAAAGCTGCAACTTGTCAGCACCGCCCGAAAGGTCAAAACTAAATCATAGCATAGCATCTAAGCAAACTTTCTTCAGTGATAAAGAGTTGAAACTCTGTATTGTTAATAAGGAATACTAAAATTACATAGCTAAATCATGAAATAAATGAAAGGTCCATTAGAAAACAAAACTTGCACACTCACCCATAGAGCCCATTGTACTGATTGGTTGCCACAAAGCTGAGGCACATAGATCAACATTTGCACCTGGAATGTAAATACTAAATATAACTGACCGCTCATTGATGTGATTTATTCACGATCAAGGAAAATTTCGTCGAAATGGCTCTAATTTCGTCGACTAATGAAAAATATGAGGTGGTTCGAAGTTAAATGTGACAAGCATTGATACATTCTTGGCAGATAACGATGAATATAACACTAAAATTCAGCCAGCAATCGAATTTTGTTTTTGAATTAAGTAGGCCAACAGCAAATAACGACAATAAGACAAAAGGAAGTCGGCAACATTCATCGATCAGTTATCGCAGGAAGACCTCCTAATAGTGATAGAGAAGCCGAATCCTTGAGTCGCTAGGGTAATCGACTGGGGTTCGACAACTCACTAAGTCCACTTGGTGCTCCCGGGAAGATCCTGTGCACTTGCCCATCATCCTAGAAGACCCTCCTTCTTTTCTGTGTAATTCATCAAGTCATGCTGAGAATAACCTCTAGATTTCATGATATTTCGTGTTGTGTTAGTTTTGTGTAAAGCGTCTTGTGACTTCGAGCAAATTCTACAATATTTGAATACTTGTGAGGCGAAAACATGAAAGTCCATCTGTAATGTAATCATGCTCTCTGGAAAAGTCAGTTGCACCACAAAGAAGTCGTCCACCTTGTGATATGGTGAAGTTATCAAGCTGTTCTGTGAGATTTGCATCTTCACATAAAGGTAAACTACCTCTTTATTGCGATCACCATTTTTCTCCGCCAACAAGTCAGGTGGAAAAATTCTTAAAAGCAACGAATCAAAGTGCTTATAATTGACAACACATACATGTATATCGTCAATCCATCTTGATGTAGGTGATAACAAGCGTGCTAAATGATGTTTCAACACCAATTTCAACGCGCCGATAAAAATCACTTGCAAAGATGAATTCATTATTTTCGAATGTTTACATTAACATCCATAGAACTCCATTACAGCAAGAAATTTTAAGAACTCTGCGCACATCGCGTTTGCTTGAGAGAAGAGATAAAAAAATTTCAGTAATTTTTATATGTGGTCGTGGATTTTCTAAGAATGTGCATGTGCGTTTTCTGTCGATTATGTTATGAAATGCTCGGTCAGTTGTTCGGAAATTACTGTAATAATAGTTATTATTTCAGTAAAAAGGCCTTAATCGTTACAGAAAGTTGGTTGCACTCAGGGATACCAGATGAAGGTTTGCATCCATGATAGTCTGTTCATGTTTAAGTCTTGGATTGATGAAGACTGTATGCGTGTCAATTATGTGATTGGAAGGCAATTGAATTGAAAAGCAATTAATTGAAAATTCAATTATATAATTGTAAAGCAGATTCTATTAACTTGTTCGTTTGATGCGCCATTACCATCGCATCCAGATATTCAGTTGGTTTATCCCTTAAAGTTAGGCTACTTATAGTTGTATGGAGTGAGAATTTAACTTGGGATGCCCACTTTTCCTATAAAAACGACAAGAAATTGTTTGACAATCGACCCTGTAAGTCTCAGCTCTACAACTGAATCAGGCAGAAGGTCTATGATACTTCTTTTTCAGATTCATTGTTTCTACCAACAACAGGTGAACACCCGGGTAACAACCACAGACCCCGTGCTTGGGCTATGTCTACACTTCGACATTCAGCAAGATAGGGATAATTACAATCTGCAATTATCTCAACCATCGCATCCAGATATTCAGTTGGTTTATCCCTTAAAGTTAGGCTACTTGTAGTTATATGGAGTGAGAATTTATCTTGGGATGCCCACTTTTCCTATTTGCTACTGCCGCAAAAAGATTGCACATCATTCGTTGTCTAAGAAATTGGCTGTTAACAAATAACATGTTAATATAGTTGTAAATGTGGTATTATGCCTAACCTCGATAATATGCTATTAAACATGACATTTTGAACATATATCATCCTTCGTGTTATTTTGTTCCTGAGCGCTTGCCTCAAACTAAACACTACAGACTTTCAGAGTCGCGTATACTTACCATAGAGAGAATTCAGTTTTCTTTTATGCAACTCGTAATTTTAATTCATGCAGTTGATCATTTGATATGGAAAATTTGAGATGGGAAAATATTCCCTATGTTGAAATAACCTCAGTATTAATTTAGACCTGAGCAAAGCTCACATGGTTGGTGAGGGGTTGGAAACAAAAAACGACAAGAAATTGTTTGACAATCGACCCTGTAAGTCTCAGCTCTACAACTGAATCAGGCAGAAGGTCTATGATACTTCTTTTTCAGATTCATTATTTCTACTCACAACAGGTGAACACCTGGGTAACAACCACAGACCCCGTGCTAGGGCTCTGTCTACACTTCGACATTCAGCAAGATGGGGCTCACGTTAAATGCTCCTCTAAGTAACAGCTGTGAAATAGTTTTCAAAAATACAACTAAAACATCAAGAACAATTATCGTGAGCAGTTATCATAAGCATCATTGTATACCTTACATGCATCTTACCAAGTGAAGCAGTTATATTGCAAATCTGCTTTCGGATACGTGTAATGCACGGATAAGGCAGAAAGTTGATCATATGACTAACTTGAATTTATTTTTGCACTGTATTTGATTATGTATTTAGTGTTGGTACAGACAAACAAATCTTGTGATTTTTCTTAAGTAGACAGCTCATTTAGTCCATGAGCCAGATAGCAAATTATTCAATTTTGGTAATACCAAGAGTGGCAAAGCGTGGCAGAAGTTTTTCAACATATGTGCTCATTCTGTACGATTTGGCGCATGATAACCTCCAGTGTGTGGTAGCTTGCGGAAGCACTCGTGTCCGTTTTAAGTGAGATTTTCATGCTCACGAAATGAATTGTTTAAATATTTTCTCAATGTTTTCTATTCATGTCTCTGATATCATTATGGTTACACTCATAGCGGAATTTTAAATTTCCCAGCTGCTAGAAAACAAAGCTGATACCAATGCTGCTTTCCAGCTTAAACATGGATATACATACATTAGTCGTTATCAGATCAACATCGCGTGATGTAATCTGTATTTGCATTCAATAAAATTAAATTTTTGTTAGTTTGATGTGTTTTTACTTATAAGGGTTCTCCGGAATTTTTGTCATAAACATTAGAAGTAATTATGTCATCAACTAATTAATTCAATTCCAAGATCGTATGATCATGTCATGGTGAAATGAATTTGTGGATGACGAACAATCCGCAATCTTGGAAATAAGACTGATTTTTTTAAATTACTGTTGTTATTGACTTATTAGCTATGCAGTGACACCGGCTGAGTCAGTACACTTTCGGTCACGCGGCTATTACACCGGCTGAGGAGGAACATTGTTCTTTCACACATTCTGCCGTTTCTGAGATTTGGGATACTCCGAATCACTCAATACAACATGAAGTATATATCTTCAATGAGTCTTCGATTGTTGTTTTTTCTCTGGCAATTTTTTGATAGATTTAGTGAAATTTTAAGCGAAGTGAACCTACATCCTAGCGACTCCAAAAGACTCATGCAGAATTCACTGCAAAGTGATATGTTTACATATTTCAAGGTAATATATTACTCGCCTAGATGCTACAGTAGCCGTAAGAGCAACATTGCACCGGTCGCTCCGGTTGATTAACTATATGGTAATATTTGCCAAAAAGTGAGATTTTCACACTATAAGAGAAGTTAGTTTTGAAGTTTTTGCGAAGTTGATTTCTACTTACTTCTGATTAGTAAGTGAGTGTTTTCAAAGGTACCTGCATCCTAGTGAAGACGTAGTGTCATGTGCTTGACCCACTTAGATACATCTAATACACGATTTGTCGAAAAGAAATGTGCAGAGTAACGTTCTGCTTCACCAAAGGCTATTATCATCAACTGCGTAATTTCCTATGCAATAGAAAGTGAGAATCAGTAAGACATTAACTCTTCATGAAGGTTTGTTTTTTAAGAGGCAGAACATCGTATTAATCCTTTACATTTATTCATCGTCATCATAGTCAAAGTCATAAATAGAAACTTGTTCTTGGATTTCATTTCTGGTACTGAAATAGGAGCAAGGCAATGCCAATACTGCTAATGGTGCAGGAGGGCCCTCCATTCAATCAACTACCAAGCAACCTGCAAAAGAACAAATGAACAATTTATGTATTCGATCCTGACACCAACCGAAATGTATTAGGTAATACTTTATTTGCACTTCGATACTGACGCAAAATTAGATCATTATCAGTAAGTTCGTAATTTTCACCAATAGTAATCTACATGGGAAAACCTTGTAAAATGTATTCGTTTATAAGCTAAACACACATACAGCAACTAAAAATTGGATTCAAAATATAGAAATGGTAAATTTGAGAGGATGGAAGAGAGTTGTTGGCCGAAAATGTTGTTGCACGAGATGATTCACGGAACTCGTTTTCGAATCACGTGGTGGCTGCAGCTACGATCAGTCAACAATCTACTCCCAACGCAGCAGATGCTGCACCTGGTCAAAGATCGACATGCAAATCCTGCCGGATGGTCATGCGGGACAAAATCTGATATAGGCCTACACTCAGACCGTCAAATCAAGTCAAGAATTTGAAAAGCTTATAGATTAATCAGTTGCACATAATTGAATATATGAGATTACTTTCTCCACTTGATGAGTCTTATTCGTTCTTGCTTCCTATCAATGACAAAGCAGGACTGTTCACAGATTTGGTTAAACACTATGATGCTGAGTTTTTATATTCCCTGAAAAGAAATACTGATAAAAGACAAACGTTTGAAAATACGAAATTTCCCAGTTAGAACAACAAATTACTAGGCTCAAAAATCTAATTTTTGTATTACTAGGTAATTTAGTAATGAACTGATAAGAGTTAATGGAAGCAATATGAAATTGAACTGAGTCGACTAGTGGTAAGCGAGGCTATTATTTTTCATCTTTCATTATCATACACTGAGAATTCGGACATTTAGAGGGCATATACAAAATGACAAAACGATGAAAAGAAAGATGACAAATAAAAGTGATCGTATTTATTCGTAATAACCTACCGGCATCATCATACTTCCATCCATGAGTGCTTGGATCCGGCACATAAGGTCTGTTCTCCAGAGCACGTCTCCAGATGCCTGCCTGATAATTTGATCGTCGCAGATGTTTTAGCAAGCAGTCTCTGCATGGAGGTAACTGGGTTGACTCAATTTCTCCTTTCTTCGAGCAGAACATCACATACCGCATTAGATTTATGTCGTTCGTGGTGGAAGATCTCATGTAGAGCTTGCAAACAAAAGACTCAATGGACTTCTGCAGTTCATCTGTGACAGTCCAAGAGGAGCCCAATGTCTTGAATGTCTTCTGGAGTGGTTCTTCTTGCCTAATAAGTTTAAGGGCACTTTTTCCCCTTCCAGCAAATGCACTTGTTGTATCGCATCCTGTCAGTGAGTGAAGGCCTACAAGAGCTTCACATACTTCATCTCCAAGACTTCTTGCCAAAGGTGTGAGATCAACGTACTTCTTTCTATTCTGAGTGACACTTTTCTTGAACAAGTGACATCGAATATGGCTACAGTGTGCTAGGCCGAGAATTAATACATCCGTATCGTCGCTTACTATAAGGACACGGTTGAATCCATTCAAACCAGCATGGTTTGCATGTAAAAACATGCGAGTATCTGCCTCTTCATGATTCGATGCAAGCTCTTCAACGGCGTAACACTCATTTTTGGTTATGCAGTAGCATATTTCTTCATCAGTAACAAAAAGCTGCTTGTTTTCTAGAAGGCATCGATATTCAGAACCTCTCCATTGGTTTACAATAAATGCCAATAGCACTTTCTTACTTTCTGAATTTCGCAGCATTCGTCTCCACTGAAATACTTTGTGACCTGGTGCAATATTTTTCCATCTATTGCCGTCCGAACCACGCCTAAATCTTTCGACGGTCTTAATTGACACATTGCGATAAACGTCGAATACAACATCAATTCGAAGGCTGTCACCTGCCTCTCGTAACACCTGATGAAAAAGAATACGCGCAATGTCTTCGAATACCTTTCCATCACCCATCATTTTTTGAACTAGTGACATGCCATCAACAATGCAGGCATCGAATTTCACGTTCTCCGCAGCAGCTATCAGTTTTTCCAAATCGCGTGCCAGAGAGGACTTATCTGTTTTTCTTAGTAAACCATCGGCATTTAATAAAGACCAAGGCATGGGTCCTAGCGGATGCTTAAGCACTTCTCTAAGGTCAAGGTTTTTGTTTTGTGATGCGATGATTAGTTTTCCAAAGATATTTCTGTCGGCTTTTAAAATGATTTCTTTTCCCTTACTTTGAGTGATTTTGTTACACTGACTCATATTTGCAAATGTTTTCAAATTGTTTCGTTTTAATCTATCAAGAAACTTCGTTGTTGTTAGCTCTTCTAATCTCTCACACTTGAATTTTTGATATGATTCTTCACCAATTTTCCCAGCATTAAGAAGGTCGCTAGCTATTTCTTTTGGAACATCTAAGCCTGATGAGATACTGACAATATCAGATGGAACCAATCGCAAGGGATTAAGCCAACTGCTTTCCATAATCTCTACTAAAGCATTGACACTTGACCTATCCTTTGCGATTCTCGATGCTTGCAGATCTGGGTGAGTGAAACGATTACTGGAGTTTACTCCGACCATCTTTCGCAGTTGCCGTAAATACTGACTTCTCATCTCTGATGTTAAATAATATCTGGCTACCGCCCCAGGTTTTAAGCTGAAACCTTTTGTTCCACCCGACGTTTGTGTGTCTTTGTTCACAGTTTCTTCTATAGCCTGGTCAACAGGAATTCGTCCGAATGGATTGTGTTTTCCTAATTGAACAGAAAACCCACCTTGCATGAAGTCCGTGTAAATGTCTGGATGGTCGCTCTCTAAGTTAGTCATCTGAGCGAAATAGTAAGACAAGTATCTAGAGTAGTTGACTTTATCATACGCGAAACACCATTAGTCCGGGAGCCAGCGTTAAGTTGTGCAGGGAACGAGGTAGTACATAAAACTTTCACATAGCATAGTACACCTCTAACCTACTGCAAAACTTCGCGTCTGCCGGATCAGATCATTTGCTTTTCAGAAATAGAGAGGATAACAAAATCCTATGTATTTCCAATGGTAAAATTGTGACATTTAAGGTTTTTTTCGTGTTTTCATAAAAGTACACAAATTGGTATTTTGTTGAACAAAAAATCTACAGATCATGATCTTTCATTCATTGACAGAAGTGTACAAACAGACACTTTCGTTGGTGTAACTGCAAATTTTAACATAGAAATTTCAGAAAATATACTTTAACGAAAAGTACACTTTACTTTGACAACTCATTTGAAATCATGATCTGAAAATACCAATTTGTGTAACTTTTACTCGAAAAAATGGAATCAACACCTTAAATGTCACAATTTTACCATTGGAAATACATAGGATTTTGTTATCCTCTCTATTTCTGAAAAGCAAATGATCTGATCCGGCAGACGCGAAGTTTTGCAGTAGGTTAGAGGTGTACTATGCTATGTGAAAGTTTTATGTACTACCTCGTTCCCTGCACAACTTAACGCTGGCTCCCGGACTACATGGGAGAATTGATCTTATTGCACTAAGGTGAAGTAACCAGTTGCCTTCTCTAGATGCTCTGATGAGACTCAGTAGGTTTTCAACCATGTCTACGTACGTCATCCAAAATGCTGACAGTTCACCGTTCGATTCTCGAAGGAAAATAAGAAACTCAGAGAATCGCTTCAAACATTTTAAACATTCTTCTTGATTATCGATTTTGTTATAGAAATTTGTAAAATTGGATGACTCAATAGAGTCCTCACACACCTTTTCAACAAAGGAGTATGCTGTATATGAAGAAGTGCAACCTCATCTCTGTACTTGCTTTCCAGCCATGATGGAAACTCTTTCCAAGCCAATGTCAATAACGCCTCGTAAAGAACTTTGTGAAAACGCAATGCACGATTATACCTATGACCATCAAGAACTCCCCCGACTGATCCAGCTCCAATTACACCTGTCTCAATCGCAATGTCAGTTAAACCAGCGTCTCCAAATCGCTTTCCAATTATCGCCATAAACATGCATGATACAACCTCATCTCTGTACTTGCTTTCCAGCCTTGATGGAAACTCTTTCCAAGCCAATGTCAATAACGCCTCGTAAAGAACTTTGTGAAAACGCAATGCACGATTATACCTATGACCATCAAGAACTCCCCCGACTGATCCAGCTCCAATTACACCTGTCTCAATCGCAATGTCAGTTAAACCAGCGTCTCCAAATCGCTTTCCAATTATCGCCATAAACATGCATGATGTGTGAAATACACCTAGCCTCGGAATTATGTCTTTATACATGTCATGTTTCCATATGATTTCTACCGCTTTCGCGTAAATTGCCTGGTCGAACACAACGACAATTTTTTCACGTTGAACGGAGTTCATTATGTTGATGGATTGTCTCAATATCTCGTTCACGGTTGACATTTGAGTTGCTGGTGCATTTATAGTAGGCAAATAGCCTATAGAATCCGGTGAAACAGAAACATTCTTTCGTGTAAGAATATTGAACCCTGTCCAATTACAAATATTTTTATTCAGTTGACTAGCCATCGACCAGATATGATTTTTTCGAAAAAGAATCTTGAAAGACTAATGAAAGGTCTAGGTCATTGGTTTTTGTCTTTGGTGGATTCATTCGCCCACCGGCGTTATAAATTGGAACCGTCATACTCATCACATCAACACTCCTTGCTTTGGTTTTCGGAACAAGTGGCAGGGAATTTTCGTTTTCGAATTCTCCTGACATTGTTGCTTGAACAGCTATTCCATTTACCCGATGTGAGGTACCTTCTCCGCTTAATGTTTCCTCCAGTCTGTCAATGTTGTCCCAAGCTAAAGTTGTGAACACCCTCTTTTTAATCGACTTCGGTAGCGGAACTGAATCTCCTACCGCCAACTTTTGAAGACAAAGTGCTGTATCCATTTCCTCTAATGTGGAATAAGAAACACCATGGCCAAGTCTGTTCAACATGCTGATCAACTCAGGCCTAAGTCTAAGCAAAAATTTCCGGGTGGGCGAATTCCCAGTTATTTCACAGAAGAGAGTTCGGAAGTTCGGTTTTGAATTGGCACTAGAAAATCTTAAAATTAAGGATATGATAAACTTCACTGTATTTTTTATAACATCACCTCCCATGTGCTTCGAAAGTTTACAAACAACAAAACAAAACTAGTAACCGACCGAAATAATACCGGTATTTATATACCTTACAGAAAAATTGCTTCTCATCACACAATGACAAATTAGGTCAAACTCTGAAATACACAGTAAAACATATATTACAAAATGCGTGAGTGACGGAATTAGGAGAGGCATAATATACATTTTTGGCCCTATTTGATAAACGCAAACGAAAAATGCAAACAGCGGAAGTTTCACGAAATCAGTCATTTCAGAAAAAAAGTCATTCACAGTCAAACGTTGATGTTTGTCCCCTAAAAAACTTTTTCATAAAGGCGCGTTGTTCATACTTTTCGGGGTTCGGCTCCTTGTAGCGACGTTGCTTTGACTGCAAGAAAGCAGCAACCGATGGACGAGGGTCAAAATGACTGGTTCCTGGCCCGTTCAGTGAGATCATCAGTCTGTCGTTCACTCCTTGCAGTGACATACTCAGTCTTCGATCACTTCTGAAATTATTGTAGTGAGAGACAGTTCTTTCTACAGTCATTGAATGCGGCACAGCACTTATGACAAGATCAACCAGCAGACCTAATGGTGATGGACTCTTGGCGAAACAAGATATCATCTGAAACCTTTTCTTCAGAGATAATTGAGGATCAGCAAGATCTGAGTGCATTAGGAATAAATCGATGCACTGATCCATAAAACACTGAACTGAACCCATTTTCAGTTTTTCCAGAAATGTTCGTCCATTTGCAGCCATTTCTTCAGCATTTCAGGATTCAAACACGGCTTTCAATTCAGATATTACCTTATTTTGGTCTTCATCGATCCTCTTTTCGAGATGATGTTTTAATGTCAGCACCACTTCTTGACGCACCGCTAAGATCGATCTAGAAGAGGTCGTCACAAATCGATTGTGTACTTTTCTGGGTTGCTGTGCCAGCGGAATTTCGCAATCACTGTCTTCCACTGATCCGTCCGTCAGCAAGCAGCAATTTTCCTCTGCTCCTCCTGGATAAGGCTTTGCTTCCATGATAGCAATTCTATGTATATATCTGTCTTGAATTTCAGGGACGTCAAACAGTAACAAGTCGGCTCTCTGAAATTCCTTTTGGAGGCACGACAAATGATGCAGAAGATCTGTCATAAGACTTGTCAGACGATATTGAATTCCATCACGTTCCCACATTTTAAGATAACCATCAGCTTGTCGACGTGCAGGAACTTCATCAGCAGAGACGGATAGCTCGTCCCATGTTGCAATACAAGCCTGGTAGTTTACCAACATGCAAGAACACATGTCATGAATATGCTCTGCAAAACGTACATCTGGGGGATTCACGAAGGCTTTGAAGGTGATGTTAAGGGAGTTACAGTGCTTCCTTACACACTTTGTTCTCGTAGAAGACATGCGGAAATACTTGACCGATTCCTTCAACTGTGAATACCATCGCTTTATCTCAGCTACACTGGTCACCATATCATGGAATGCCAAGTCTGTCCGGTGGCATATACACCATATGCACAAGACAAACCGATTCAGCTCATCTTGGAGTTTCCTCCAAAGGCCACTTTTTGGTCCGGTATTGGCAGCTTCACCGTCAGTTGATAATGCCAGGAGTTTGGAAAAGATGTTGTTCTCAAAATTTATCGGTGCAGCATCACAGAGAAGATCGCCATCCTCATCAAAGTTGTCCGTAAATTGTAGTGAGAACGCTGCTAGGTCGCCAGGAGATTCAAGACTTCTTCCAACAGCTTCCAGAAGACATGCTGATCCCTTTCCAGCTGGCTCCATCGCAGCAAGAAAGACAGTGGATATCTTATGGTCTTTGATTATCCGCGCATTCACGAACTTCACCCCTAGTTGTTGTCGATCCGATGATCCATCTATCTGTACACCATATGCATCACACGAGTTGACTTTTTGCAAAGTTGCCTCTTTGACCTTGTCGGCAATGCAGCGAAGCATTTCAAAGTAGACATCCGGGTCTCGGTAATGCATCTCAAGAGCACTTGGTTCAAAGTTGGTGAATGGTGAATCCCAGTCTGCAGAAAATTGATCAATAAGTTTATCGGATAACTCGGATGTTAGACTTCTCGACGGCCAGGAGAAAGCAGAAAGAGTCTCACACATTGTATCATTATAAGCGTCCATCGCAAGTTTCACCAATTTCTTAACTTCCTGAACCCTGTATTTTTTGAATAACTTCAACCACGGATGCTTGTCAGTTTGGTTCTTAAAAGCTTCAGAAAGCTTTCTAGCATCTGCAGCTGCTTGATGTGGCTTACCTTTGAGATGTTCAATCAATCTCATTGCACCACTTTCACCCTCTGTTCGAGCTCCAGTTGAATATGGAACGATTTGATTGTTTCCCGTTGCAGCTCTTGCTTCATTTTCGTGTGCCGCACAAATCGCACATTTGACCATAATTCTTGTCCTTTTCCCTTCTTTTTCCTTTGACTTTATCAGAAAGGGATGTAAACTTAGCAATCGATCAACTGAAAGGGGCAAACCACGGAACATGGCGACCGAGGACGTACATTTAGTCATCATAGACGTGCTTGTTTGCGTAGATGATCTTGAAGTTTCAATTGTGCTTTGATCTTGAAGTTTCGGCGATGACGGGGAATCTTGAGGTCGGTCATGAGCTGGTTTCTCTTGGGGTTCCTTTGATACATCCTGGACAGGGGGTCGTTGACTTTGAAAAAATTGAGTTATTTTTGTAATCTTCCTACTCTTAGCAGGTGGTACATCAGACATCTGAAACGTAATGAGAAATTCTTAGTAAGATATAGTCGGGTAAATCCAATTTATTCCACAACATTTGACGAAAATGTGTCTTTGATTTGTAAAATCCATATTTCTGAACCGATTTCAATAGTTTTTTTTTAATCGAACCGTAAAGATCTCATCAATTATGGCATGGTTTTTAAAAAGTCACAAAGCCAAGACCTTCTTCACAAGTTGCCGTTTTTTGCCGAAAAAAGACCAAAAAGGCATGTCCAAAGTTACAGTACTCTCACTTCAACACGGATTTTCGATTAGATACTTTAAAATACACCCACTAATATTTATATCATCTGAAAGAAGAAGATCAGCTCTTTAAGACAGTCTAATTTTAAATGTTATAATCAATATTAATCATTGAATTTTCACTGGGTTTCCATTGTCCAATGAAAAAAATGTCGTCTGACCGAGACGTTTTCTGTCCTCTGACCGAGGTACCTTTTCTCGAAGAATATTGATTCTTCCATTAAACGTTTTGCACCAAACGAATCCTCTAGTGTGCTAGTTTATAAATCCGTAAAGAAAATTCAGTTTGATGCCGTTGCAAGTGAGCAATATTGATTTAAAAATATTTTTATCCGTTTTTTCGACCAGAGAATTTGAATATTCCCAAAAATTTCATATGGATGCTGAAACCAGAAATTTAGTCAGGAATCGATGAAATTTCACAATATAGGAGGGATCCATGCTCTTAACATCTATGCAAAAGAAATTTTTTATTTATATCAATTAACCCTCTCAAAATCTCCAAAAACCACGAAAATGTCCTCTGACCGAGACCCTAAAAAATCTCGGTCAGAGGACAACGTTGAAATTGAAGATCTCGGTCAGAGTACAAGGGTCTCGGTCTAAAGACATGATAATGTATGCAATTACATTTAGATCACTTCGTTTTACGCGTTCAAGTATTCGTCCTAAGTTCCCGCAGTCTCATGAACCCAAATGCTGAAACCGAAGAGTTTCCTGTTCGACATCAATTTGTCCTCTGACCGAGACCTTAAAAATCTCGGTTAGAGGACAAGGTAGGTCACGGTCAACGGACATTATATGTAATACGTTACATTTTGGTCACTTCGCTTTCCGCATACAAGCATTCATCCTAAGTTCCCAGTTTCATCAGCAACCCAAATGCAGAAGCCGAAGAGTTTCCTATTCGACATCTATCTGACCGACATCAATTTGTCCTCTGACCGAGATGTAGAAAAAATGACTTTTTAAAAGGTGCTAGATTTCTATGGAAAGTTTTTATTTGGTGTGGTCGCCGTTAAGATTTTCGTGTTCAGCGTAAAAAAATGAGTATATATGCAAATTTTCACGGAAATCTGAGACCCAAAGTTGAAAAGACAGAAATGTTGTGGAATAAATTGGATTTACCCAGTCATTCAAACTTTGAGCAAGGGTTCATTTAGGCTGCATTGCTTAAATGATTTTAAGATTGAAAATTTTCATATCAATGTAAGTTATCCATGCAACGCTAAAAAAATTCTAAGTGTGGCATTCAAAAAGAAATTTGAGCAGGGGTTCGTTTAGGGCTGAGCCCAGACATTCAATTAGCTGCAGATTTAGAATTTCTATATATGCAATCTAATTATTCGAAAGACATTAAAATTTATTCAGAGACGAGCAATTGAATGATAAAATACGTTAAATACGATAAATTTAATTATTAGAAAGACATTAAAAATCAACGAGACACAAATAGAAATCCTAGACTCAATTGAGTGATAAAATACGTTAAATACGATTAATTTAATGCAAGGACGGCTCTATTTGTTAGGCATTTGTTCAAGAAAATCAAGAGAAAATCACAGATCGACGAAGAGCACCTTACGCTATCAACAATTTCACGCACAAGTAAATCAAATATTTTGACGAGAAATTTTATCTAATCGATAACGTACGGTACGATAAACCATCACAGCCAAGCAGCCTTTTATATATAATTTATAATGACAGACAGAAATAAAGAAATGGGATTTACCTTAATGAAGTCGTGAATTAGACACGTAAATGACGAAAGTAAGCAGGATATTTGACGATGAACGTGAAGCGATCGATATAGGCTTAAAAGACAGATGACAATCGTATTGAACTCTTGACGATACGAGTCAGCACGGGCTAAACTAAGTTCAACGCAGTGGCAAAGTAACAGCTCAAGCCAGCACTGAACTAGCGATAGCAAGCGCATTCAAGTCAATTAATTGAATCACCCCAGAATTTCCTTCGCATTGGCGGGACGGAAAACCAGAAATATTGGATTGACAGCGTCGCTAAGCGACGGACGAATAGTTATGCTGCTTGCACGGTCGTCGGCTGCTCGGCAATCAATAGTTTGGTAGGTTAAGAATAGTGTGGCGTAGCACTATTGATAAAAGCTGCAGCTATCTCTCCGAGAGGGTAGGTTTTCCGTAGCCAAGAGAACCGACGCGCGCTATAGAAACGCGCGAATGGCGGCACCCTTGTGTACGGCAGCATCGTGCATTGCAGCCTCGCAGCAGCCAATCCCGTCGCTCCTATTGAGCCGGGTTGCTTTCGAGAGGAAGTCGCTTAGCAACGGATTGAATGCAAGCTCTAACTGATTGAATGACGTGTACAGACATACGCGCGCACGGACGTATCGATGGCTTGCCACGTGGGCATCACACGACTGGTCATCATCATTAATGTTTTGACTCGGGAAAGTTGTTAGATGGGACAATATTTATTATCGCTCTAAAATAAGCCCTGGCTAGTGGCTGAAACCCATAGGATATATACTAGCGTGCTTGGGCGATTACGAATTTTCGGGTGGGCGATTTGGCCAGGCGGGTGGGCATTCGCCCACCCAGTTTATATGTTAGACTTAGGCCTGGATCAACTCAATATTTCCTGTCAATGACTTCACAGCAAATGGTAAAATGATGTGTTTGGCTGGCTTGACTTTGCCGTGAGTTACATCGTACACTATATCTTGACCAGTGGTGTATTGGAGGGGGGGGGGCTCAGCCCCCCTTGTTAAATTTGTTTGATCAATTGAGGGGGCTGTCGGGGGCTCTGACAATTCAAAATTTCATGAAAACTTAACTTGACTCTATATTTTTTGGTGAATTATTATTTAAATGTGTTTGACTTTATATATTTCATGACAGAAAGGCCTTTTACAATAGAGACTGATGGCACCACGCAATTTAATGATAAAATTTCAGTTTAACAATAGACTTTTTCTATCGGTTTGTTTTACCGAAGATAAGTGGCTACTAACTAATTTATCAGTAGATCTAAATATTGAACTTTATGAGATGTTGTGAAGATCATCGAAACGAGAATTTATTATCATTGCACAGAAATTTAAGTAATAATAATCAAGTCATCAAGCATTAAGGAGTAAAATTTGATTGTATGTAGTACTTTGAAGTATTTATTCAATTGCGATAGCGTGCAACAATTTGAAAGTGGACGCAATAATTGAAATTATTAGTCCGCGCTCGACCACACGACAAATCTTGATTAGTGAATTTTACACCTCTTTTTCTTATTAGCTTTGAGGACATCATTAATTTTTTACATGTTATCCAGGCCAGTTACGTGAAGACAGTACACACTTATACCCTCGCCATGAATTGATCCATTTCGTGTTCAAATGGTTTGCAACAATGATGTAGTGTAGATCATATTGCATACTCAAATGGCTGCATTTGAAAATCGTTCTATCAGTTGAGACACCGAAACACTTGTCGAACACTCAAAAAGATTCCTCATTGACGCCAGATTGACTTTGATCAAGAATAAAAAAAAAACAGAGAAGTACCGTTGTTGTAAAAGGCATGCCATTCCATAAATAACAAAGTCCCTCATTTGCTGTAAGCGCACCTCATATCACCTCGCTCTGTTGTAAATTTCCGCAATAATCGTACGATGAGATAAGTGGCTGATCCACATCTATTAAAGGAGTCTTATTGTCTCGGTTTACTGCAATGAGAAGCCATTCGATGAATAAGACTGCCAAACCTGCGCATGAACGCACGCGCGCGTGTGTTGGAACTGATGCATACCGGTTCCCTTAATGCTTGCAACGAGTTACTAACATATTGTTACACTTATCAGTGTGTGTTACCGGCGCGCGTCTGTTACCAGATGCGTGATGTGTGCGTGCCAGCGGTGTCGAAATTCATGCAGAGAAATTGCCATGACTTGGGCGTCTGTATCTGACAAGCCATGAATTTCGCCAACCATTTTGAGCTGTGTGCACCCGTAACAAAATTAAATGCAGTTTAGCTACTTAGCAGCACTGTACACATGACCGTGCTTTTCCGCTTTAAATCGTCATTCGAACATCATTATTCCGCGTTTGCATCAAAAGTGGTTAGCGCAGTCGAGTATTGAAACATCGGAATAAAAAAAACCGACAGAAATTTTTCCAGTAAATAGAAAAGCAACAAAGAAAAGTAACAGCCCATACATTTAGTATGATAATATCAATTATCAAGCGAATTTGATGAATTCGCCGGTACTTATGGGTTATTCACCCCATGTTTTCAAATGTCTAAAATCCGTAAAAATGAATCAACTGTCTCAAAACTTCAGATACACGTATTTGAATATGTCCTACCCACATACAAAAAATATGCAGATTCGACAAGTACTTTTTGAATTAGAGACGATGACGTGAAGTGTAGCGATGTCAGCAGCTTGATCTGACTTTGTATGTTCGACGCATTACTGTTACTCGTGTGTGCATTGTTCTCTTTCCGTGTCCGTCTCATCCATTACTATTTGAAATCTTCCCACGACCACAACCCCACCACACATTTCTTAAATTAAGCACACCAATGGAAAGAATGTGGTCCGGATCATCATCACTTCTACTGCAACGTTGTCGCGACATGACTTTGTTGACCTAGTGCTATCTACTCAGATGATGAGGTCAAGCGAAGTTAGATCAAGCTGCTGACATCGCTACACTCCACGTACGTCATCGTCTCTAATTCAAAAAGTACTTTTCAGATTTGCATAAAATTCTGCATGTAGGTAGAAAATATACTCAAATACGTGTCTCTGAAGTTTTGTGATGATTGATTCATTTCTACGGATTGTAGACAAATTTGAAAACGTGGGGGGAGGTAACCCACAAGTACCAATTCGCCTTACAGATAAATATCGATATTCATCGGAAAACAATAAGGTCGCATTTTCCCTTAGACGCTAACATGAGCTCATACCAGGAGGTTCCGTTTTGTAATCAGTTTATGGTCCGAAGTAGATTCATCTGTTGTTATTGTAATTTTGATATCGGTAAAAAGACTCGAACGCATGAAGGAATATATATTCATTACAAAAGATTAGGTACTTATGGGTTACCCCCCACGTTTTCAAATTTGTGTAAAATCCGTAGAAATGAATCAATCGTTACAAAACTTTAAGTGTACGTGAGTGAGGATATTTTCTATCGACATACCAAAACTTGTCCAAATTGGACAAGTTCTGAATTGGGGGCGATAACTTGAAGTGAAGCGTTGCTGCAGCTTGATCTGATTTCTTCTGACCTCATCGTCTGAGCAGAAAGCACTTAAAGTTAACGAAGTCATTTCCCGACAACTCCTGAAGTGATGATGACCAAGCCATATCCCTTACACTAACATTTTCAACTTAATAAAGGTGTGGCAAGGTAGTGGTCGTGGGAAGATTTCAAATAACAGTGGATGAAACAAAGAGGTGGAGAGAACAATGCACGCACGAGTAGCAATAATGCATCGAACAGACGAAGTCAAATCAAGCAGCAGACATCGCTACACTTCACGTCATCGTCTCTAATGCAACAAGTACTTGTCTGATCTGCGTGAAATTTTATATGTAGGTAGAAAATATGTACGTGTACGTGTACCTGAAGTTTGGTGGCGATTAATATATTTTTGCAGATGCTAGACAAATTTGAAAACCTGGGGGGGGATAACCCATTAATACCAAAGATTATACACTTATGCGCGCATATGTCAAATTTAACTGTAGTAGTCAGAAAATTTATTCTCTCGATCACTGTCCGTCATGTCATCATCTACAACGAAAATAAAATGACAACTCATGTTATACTAAAGTTGAGCATGCGAGAAATCTAGGTGAAGCATGGGTGGCAGGGCGATACAACAAAATATCAAGTTCTTTGGAAGTCTTCAGCCTTTTGGCCACTTTGTGTGACACGGTTTCTTTATTCACTCATAACTCGAATGCTTCTGTGTGCCGAACTTCACTTTACTTTGAGTATTGTCCAACAATTCATTTGCTTGTCTAACTCCGATCAAATCGCCTTTTTTAATGGCTTCCTGTCATACTCAATTTTTATCCCTTTCATGCAATAAGATTCTTCACTCGTCTAATGCCTCATGTTTCCTCTTTACAGATTTGACAGCTTCAAATATTGACGCCTCTTTCATGATAATCTGTCTTTATCAGCAGCGGTTGCTGATAAATGCACGGGTATACCATCAGACTCCACGTAGTATCCCATCTCTCTCCCCCCCCCATTTGCTAGGATTAAGCTAAATGTACCTTTTATAACTGAAGAAGATAACGGGCATGAGATAATGCATACGATCAAGCATCTGCCGTTTACAATCCAGTCATAAACAGTAATCACGTATCTAGTTTAACAAGCCTACAAACTCACGAAAACTAAACAGCATTTCCTTTTTGGAAACGAAGACACTGCAAGACGCATTAGCTCAATAGAAAACTTTGGCATGTCAAAGGCCGTAGAAAGATGCGTTCAAATAAGGAAAGACTTTTAACAAACCAATGACAAACATTTTAACAAACCATTTTAAGGAATCTTTCCAATAAAACCAATGACAGTTCCCACCGAGTAAGCGGACATCAGACAGAACTCCGCCTTTTGTCCCTATACAAAAATCCTCGCGATCCAGCAACGGATAGAAGAACATCGCAGCAGACTAAACAAATGTGAAGGATTTCATCAGGATTAACAGTTTGACTTAACGGGTTTTTGTGTAAATCACACGGATAAGATTTCGACAAATTTTTACATAACTGCTGTACTCAGGATGATACTAAACCGGAATCAAACTGAATAATACTACAAATGACCACAAATTTCACTCACTTGAATTTTTTTCCTGCTATACATGCCGTACACTCCAATAATCAACTAACTCCCAGATCATACTGTTAATATTGTAATCAGCATGACACAGGAATCCACTGACCATCGGTACAAAACGACTGAAATAAATACATCAATTAACAAATATATTTGAAAGATATGCCGACCCAGCCTCAAACAACGTAATTTTAAATCCAGTGGCTAGTTGCGCAACAGGACTCAAAACTTACGAATTTGAGGCAATGAACAATCTGAAAATGAAAAAATTACCAGAACTCACGTTAGGTTTTCCATGTCTCATCTTCTTTCAGAGAACAAAGTCGCAGAACTCATGAGAACTGAAAGAAATAAGACATCCACTATATAGGCACTTGCATTGAGATTATCATGGATAAACATCAGATGGGACCAGGGATCGCAATTCACCCAGGAAAATCTGGAAAAACCGGGGCTTGAATGCATAAATTTGAAATATTCACGTTAGACTAATTTAGTAAAATAACGGAAAATTGCGATCCCTGGATGGGATGTTGGAAATAGAGGCGCATCGCATCATAACATTGCTACGCGTTAGCAAAATGAGTAATCAGAATTCAATATAGAATAGCTTCTATGTTGACATTGCTTTCAACCTCAAGAAGGCATATTCAAAATTCAGTAGATATTTCTAACTTCAAAACACAAAAATATCTCCACGAATTAATCAAACTCACATAATCTTTCTCCATTCCAACTTCAGAGATTCACCTTGCAATTTCCTAAGAAACACATAAAAACACCTGAAAGAAATGACACATCTATTGAAAATATTTGCGTTAGTCAACAAGAATGAAGTTTGAGCAGGTTACGAAACGCATTATCACCTCATTCTTCCACGTTATGACCTCAAACAATTTTGCTGATAAAAATGAGGCTATTGAAAGACAAATCAGGGAGTTATTTCAGGGATATTTTATTCTTTTATATTTCCTGATTCTAAGTGTCTTCTATTCCTAACCACAAATTGATTCAGTCTTTGGTAATGTAAAAGCTGATAAAATATATGATGACAAAACGATTACGGTATGTAAACGAACGTGTATTTTTAATTCATACATCGAAAGGTTAACAAAGAGTTTTTCTTCGATAACCCAACTAATATTGAAATACAATTTGTGCTAGATTTACTGCAAAAAATGTGATATTCAAAAAATGAGTGGTTATCAGTTCCGTAGTTACCGCATAATATTTTTTTCCAACTAATTGCTTAGACTTTCCACGTTCTCTTTCTTGACTAAGTATTTACGATTACAAGTATTAACTAATAGTCAACGGCAAATTTTCCGTTTGTTGGCACCTGCACGAGTTTCCAAATAAATGGCTTGGAATTTGTTTTTGCTATTAACATAAAGAAATTTGTTACTCACGTCTGAATCTCAAGTACCAAAATGAAGATGGATTATTATCCTCAACAGCGATACATACACCATTCATTCGTAGTTTCCATTCATGAAGAAAGTAAAAGCGGCTAACTGATGAAATCGGGAACTCAACTGCTAACCAGGAGGGCGTCTAACTACGAGGGCGTCGTTAGATTCGCATTCATGAATCAAGGGGCAATCTCCCTCTTACGTCAGCAATAAAGTTCAAATGATTAGAGGTCAAAATAAATTAGAATTAAGTCAAATTCTAAGAGAATATCATGAATGAATGATAACTATAACTCATTATATTTAATTGTTGAGGAAGAGCCAAGGTTTTAGTGATGTTTTACTTAAATTATGATGTAATTAATTTCGGTTGCTATTCGGCAACCATCATCAGATAGAAGGAATTTAACATAAACGCAAAAGTCATGAATTCAAATTTCACATTAACATAGGAAATAAGGGAGTAGACAAGAAATCTAGTAAAAAGTAAAAACTATGTTAACAAATTTCAGTAGGGAAAAGGAGGAATAGAAATATGCGACAGATAGTATTGGACTACATTTTACCAATAGCAATAGTAATTGCTCTGACTAGATAAATTACACCTTTTTGCATTCTATTTTTGAATAAGTGAATTCAATTTCTGCTGACTTTTTCCTATCCAAATGCCTATGCCTATGTTATGGCAAATTTCATAGATTTTAGTGCATTCATTTTCGTCATACTCATTTCCTACTTCTGATTAACATAAGATGACTATGTTTGCGCAAAGACATTTTATTCGAGAATGACAAAATTCATCCCTAAAATTGCGATGAAAATCTGAAAGTCAAGAAAAGTTTAATGGAAGATGATTTTCCGGATTTTACCTGTCTTTGCTATTTCATGGCCACTTAGCTGTCCTTGGATACTAGGACTTGCACGATCCCTCTCGACATAGCGTCGTAGTGTAAATCCGCTTCAGACTGCGATAATGCCTTGTCAATTACAGTCGTAAATTCTTCTTCAAAGTGAAATTCACTGATTTCAGATAAAAAGTCAAATTATTGGTCTTCATTCCGCCTCCAATCATGCTGAATGAACAATTCCATGTATTGGTGATGTTGCTAAAGAAACACTTAGGCTTCTACCGTGCTCTCCTTCTACTATGCTTACAGCTGAATGTCCACGTGTTCGCCCAGTCATCTTGGAAGGCTAATGTCTGCATGTCACTGCATACAAGCCATAGTATAAAAGCTTTGCCTCCCTGTTTGATGCCCGGCTCCCTTCATTGGATAGGTGCGGATTGCGATAGAAGAGGTTGGATAACTGCTTGTTGATAACAAGCTTCCTCTCCAAGTCTGGACTTATGGCTAGGACGCAGACAGATGGACTTGGTGAAAACTCCTTCTGCACTTTCTCTTTGATCTCCAACAAGATGATAAACTTCTCTTCCACTCATCTCACCAATGCGGCTACCATCGATTCACTCACCTTTGTATAAGTACGTGCTTATCAGATGGTCGCTTTCAGTATTTCAAAAATTGGCTTTCATGCTTCTTGCATTTTGCCTATGAATGCAACTGATCTGCATGCTGCAAGAAGTCTGACACGGATTGTCAAGCTGCCATCAGATGATCTCGAGAAGTTTGCGCTATGCTCATGCACTTTCCAAGTCTGGTGTCATAACATGTATCGCCACTCTGCTTGTTGATACAAGACATACGAGTGAGTATAATGCCAGACACACTCCCGGTTAGACGAAAGAGTGAGATGAAGGTGACAATATCCAGAAGCTCCACACGTAATCTTCCAGAATTTGAATCTCAGAATAACGATATTGAATGTACTATGAGTGCATCTTTGTTCTATGAATAACAGATTGAGAAGGAGTATCTAGAAATCGGACATGATAAATGAATGGATATCTTGCTCAGCAGAAATTGAATTCACTTATCTAGAAATAGAATGCAAAAGGTATAGAATTTGACATCATTCTAGGCAGATCAATTACTATTGCTATTGGTAAAATGTAGTCCAATACCATCTGTATCAAGACATCTTCAATCATCAACTATAACTCAGTGTGACTTGCGACGCATCAGAAAATGTAGCAACTAGCAAGATTACTCGATGCGCCCTTTAGGTCTTCGAAATTTATAACACGCGACAAGGGAACTCCATTCAGAATTCCTCAAGAACATTTAGAGCAATTTCACTGAAAATGCCATAATGCGCAAGTCGGCACAATAGAATGTCTTTGTGGTCGATATGGAGCATTCATTACCGATTGCGGTCGTTGCTTGAAAGCAACTTGAACCTCTATCAGGATTGTCCAAACTTTATACTGGCGCGGGCAGCATTTGGCAGGGAAATAAGGCCGCGGACTGCAGTTCACATTATTCAACTTTTTCACTATCTACGCCTATTAGATGCAAGTAAAACAAGTAAATTCCTAGTTACTAGTAGTAGTTACTGCACTTTGTAGGTCAGTTTCTTCGCGTCAACTGAGGCTAAGGCGCTCTAGATTTGATAGACTTTATTGTGGAAAATATTTGACTCACAAGGACAAATACTTCCAAACAGTGAGTGAAAGCGTAATCCAAAGCGGATCACTAATTGGGGTGGTGATCTTCAAAAAGAAGAGGCTAAAATCGAATGATTAGCAGAGTAGCCTTGCATAGGCAAAACTGATTAATTTATAAGCCACACAATTCATGTTGCAAAGCTTCATCTGCTTCTGATATAGCTATCGCTAGCGGAGCATTGAAGACATTGAAAATTTTCTCAATGTGCTGGAAGTCTTGGAATTGCTTGACGGAGTCTTAAATCAAGGTATAAAGGGCTTCACCAACTGCTGATACTATCGTCATGGAAAACAAAATCATCATTGTGACATTTAGGAGTTATGGCATCTATCCATTCCTTATCCGGATTTCATTTGCTCGAGGTTTTTTCTGTAATGCGCTGATCGACTCCAACTGCCACCTGAAGTTCAAAATCGAATCCGTGAGTTGATTCGATATACGACAGCGATTTTTCGACGAAACATTGGAGGGCAGTGAGAAGTATATAGTGAGAAGGCTTAACGGATAAATTGTACATACAGAAGTACCGGTACTTACAATATACAAACTCACCTGTCATAAGATTGTAATCAAGGTTCCGTTCACAAGCAGGCAACACCAACATCAAGCTTCGACAATTTTCATCCATACAATTAGATAACTTTGACGTATACAGACCACCCAGCCGATTCGAATCTAAAAAAGTGAAAAAAAGAATCCTAAACTTAGAAAAGCGAAAAAAAGCGAACCGAAATTTTTTACATCAAAACAATGTAGAAGTGTTATAAAGACATCATATGTCATCAACCCATGCACTACCACGAACACTACGAACCTGTGTAGATTGCAAATATTACTTGTACAAAAATGATAACTTGTCGGAGTACCACTTAGGAAGCATTTTACTTGCATCTTGCTAAACGATTCGCAAATACACCGGACCATATTTATACATAAAGCTAGCTTTTGTATTCTATTAATGATCAGATATATAAACAGCAATCAATTCAGATTGCTTTGATTTTAGACAAATAATGTAGATACCAAGATTGTTTCATAGGATTGTTGAAACATAGTGTTGAAAAAAAATCAAAAAAATACTGCTAGAAACTTCAGCAATGAAGACGATTTTATAATTTCTGTGGTTAAGAAAATTTCTTTAGCTGTCATGCTTCCAACTGCTAAATTAGCCTGAAACTTTGAACATCTCTTCCAAGGCATATTGATATTTTCAAGTATTTATTCGATAGGTGTCTGTTAGCTTAAGTCATGCGAAATGGATCATATGACGAATTAAGGATCCTTATTAAGGTTCTACATCAATATGGCAATTATTTTATACAGTGATAGAATGTACACTAAAGGTTTCATCTGAAAATTTTTGTAGTTTTTTCAGAACTCGCAAGTCTAATATCATGCTAATAATATTGCTCAATGGGATGCATTTTTGTAAAGGAAGATAATGCTCATAACTAAGCTATATTATTGGAGCAAAATTGATATTTTATAAGATGGGCAAACGTTAATTTAGATGTAAAAGTGTCAACTTGTATATTTACAATCAATGAATTTGATAATACTCAACTATGCAGCCCCATAGTGATTAGATTATAAATATTTCAAAAATGGAATTTTACCAACAATAGACGGCTGCCAAAGAGAGAAAATTATGCTGTCAGTGACTTACATTCAAGTGGGTTCTTTACAGACCCTTTCCGTCAAGCTTTTGACTGTAAGTGGGCCTATTCCAGAAATCAAAACTGCTTGTTATGAAACATATATTAGTACTTTTTCAATCAAAACTTTACAGTGTAAATATACATCAATATTATAAATCTAAATTGATGAAAGCCGACGATAAATTATTATGTTGGACAAATCTTTGAAAATATTCCATAAAAAACTCACTATGCAGCCTACTTCAACGGCCTTCAAGATCATGCTCCATGCACGTCTACTAAAATCTGCAACCAAGTCTAAGCTTGGAATTGAATTGGAGACAGCCAATATTGAAAAACATTGACTTTATTCTTGTCTTCATTATTTTGTAATAAAGAACGAAAACGGAAATAAAATCAATGTCTCTCAATATTGGCTCTTTCCAATTCGATTCAAAACATGACAAATAGTCCAGACAATTTGTCTAAAACCAAGCCCAAGCTCTGCGATGCAAGGTTCTCATTGTCTTGGATCGTTGACACCACTTTCTCTCGTTGAATTTTATGTGGGCATTCATATTTACTGGCGCATTTGCCAGAAGTCACGAGTTGTTGAAGCACACGAGATAAGTGGATACCTCATAGCTCATCACACAGCTCATACATTTATATAGCGGGTGAAGCATGACGTAATCAGTATGACTGCAGTAATGCAAACGGTTGTCAAATTAGTTACAAAATAGTGCATTAAGCCTACTGGTACATCTATTCTTCAATCTAAAACTCAAAGTTTCAGGTGGTTATACGACAATAGGCTACACATATCCGATCATATCAGCTTCATATTAATGTCTTTATCAGTAGATGCAAAATGATTATTATACACATCAACTTTTTGACTAGTTACACGTACTTCAAGAAAATTACAGTGAAAGTGGCAGTGCAATAAAAAATTCAACAGAAAATATTCCATTGTGTATATCATCTCAATTTCTTATGCCTATTTATCAACATTATGCAATGCACCTCACTCATTCGCACGAACTGAACCGCTTGTTTCACTAATCCAAAATCAGTCTTCTAAGAAAATTCGATAGTAGGCCTCGTGTGTCTATGGCTAGCCAGCATGGATTGATGTCTCGAATTCCTTGACTGATAAATTCAATGACATTCATTTGTATCATGTAAACCGCATGTACTTTCAGCATGCATCAATTCAGAATCGTGTAAAAGCTATAGCACCATGGCCTCAAAGTTACTGTAAAAATTGTGCAATTACCGGAACGCACTACGACAAGGCTTTGCCTTCCAGAATTGCTACATGACTTTTTTGGCTAATAAGGGCACATTTCCCAATGCCTATGTAATATAGTTATTACATAAGATTATGCGATCGTCAAGATATGCATTCAATTGTAAACAAATGGATGATAGCATGACTAAAGTAAAGGACAACATGACAAAAAGTCATGTTGCGTTGTCAACATGTAAAAAATGCCTGTACTACGAAACACTTTTTTCCTGCTCTACCAAAAAAGCGAAAAAAAACGAATGCCACTCGATAAAAGCGAAAATTCAGGCATATTTTCGAAAAAGCGAATGTCTGGGTGGTCTGCGCATAGTTCGTGCGTATGAAATGTAAACATGAAAATGATAATTGATGAATAGCCTACTAAAAGTGTGTAAGATCATAGCTTTCTAATGAAGAATTGTTATTTAGAAGAGTTCAGCATTTCAAATTCATAGAGGGGAAAACATTCATAGTCGGCAATTCATTTTGATCACAGTTAAGTATGAGGACATCATGAATGTGCATGCGTAAGACATCGTTGGTTTAATAGCAATTTGTAGTGGCAAGACTTTTACACGCGGTACCATTGGCAGACATCACAGCAACTAAGCATGCAAAAAATAAGGGGATAAACTAGGTCTTGTAAAATGGGCAGAAACAGGACAGCGAAGCTGTTCTTCGAATAATTTGTTTGTTTCTGACTTCTTTCTTGAAGTTTTGCTGTTTTCTCGTAATGAACTGAAGTTTAAAAGAAATACTAAGATTTCATTGAATTTTAATCAAGCGGCGTCGCCATGCGCTTCTATAAGATTTCTGTATTCGATTAATGGCAAATAAATTTCGAATTCTTCAACCGAAGAAACAGCACTCAACTAGTATTTAAGGCAGGGAGAAGACAATTCATTAGCAAATATGTTAATATATTGCTTTCTAAGTTGAAATAATTACTGATAAATATTTACTAAAATATGCCTGACAGTCTAATCAAAAATATGTTTGACGAAAATAGGAAAATATAAAAACAATCTTAAAAAACTTTGCTTCTCAAAACGTACTGAAAAATTCAACAACCACAGAAAAAACCCTACCCCCACCCTTCTGTTTCATGACGTTCTTGGACGAATCCCGTGACCTATTAACGTTCATGCCAAATTTCCGGAAGAATTTCACCCATGAATGTGGTACACAGGGTGGCGGCCAGATTTCAAGCTTTAAATTTCCGGGCGATTCACGGGTTCTTTTACCGAATTTACACATCTTGACCAGATTTGCACTGCAATTACATCGCTCAAGAATTATCCGGACATTTCTTTAAGCTATTTCTATCACAACATTTGAAACATTTCCTATTTGAATTTTGCCACTAAATTTTGACGCGCTAGATAATGAACGATATTTGACTTCACCGCACTCAGTTATCAAAATTTTTGAATTCTGTGACCGCTGGTCCGTAAGTTTATAAACATGCGCTTTTCCTCATTAGCCTACACTCAATGAAGTCCTTGGGATCTGAATAATTTCATGTCGACAGAAAAGGTAATTTCCTAAACTTTCCAAAGATAAAAAATTCTTCATTTTCATCATCTGATTCATAAAATTCTAGAAAATTTTATTTAGACGATTTATCAGACTGAAATGTTCAAACATGTTGAGTTGAAGTAACAAATGACAAGCAACAACCATGATAGAAAACCATGGTATCAAAATGTGCATGTTAATGCAATGGCACGATCCTATAAAGAAGTATCGACATGGGAAGCCAGGAAACTGCCACACTGGACGAAAACCGTAGACGCCACCTGTGCGGTTCTCGGGACGGAATTGAATAGGACCGACGTTTTCCCGCGTGTCGTAAAAGGCACTGTAAATGGCGAATCCAGGGCTGCCACTCTTATCAAAAATAAAAACCGGAAAGTCAAATTGGAATGGGCCCCCATAAAATGGGTAGCCGTGGGCCCCCTTAAAGTAAAAAAATTACGATCAATCGATATCTCACAATCCGATTAGTTTTGAAAGCGTTCAGGTAGAAGTTGGGCCTGCTGCAATAAAGATGCTAGTGAATCCTCAGTCAACAAGTAAATAAATGGCATAATATTGCTACTGATACTTTTTAAACATCAGTTTTTACCAGGTTCACTAACATGCATTACTGGAAAAACTGCTATTTTCGAAAGAACTGCTTTTGAAGTCTAAACAGAATGTATTACTGAGACTCATCCCTCTCCCGTAACTCAAAACCGGCATGAATAATCAGCTTAAATGTTTCAAAAATAAACTTCTTCATTTCGTTCAGAAATTTTACATTCAAAATTAGAAGGCATTATTCTCGTGCAGCTGTCATTTTCTATTAATCATGCCAAGACGTCACACGATACAAGATCCTGTCTTTCTTGAAACCACTGGGAATGGCTTGTCAACTGTTCGATGTTTGGAAGACTGACTCTGCAGAGCGGTCTCGTCTGGTCACAACAAATACCCGAACAGAAAATCCATGGATCAACGCAGTCTAAAAGCTTGGACTGTCATTTCCTTATGAAGCGCAGCTGAGCCATTTTTCTTTCGAGAAACTGAAAATGAATGGTAAAAACTTCCTTTTCATGCTGTGTAAAGTGATAACGAATGTCACAGGATAGGAGCATCTTCAAGCAGGATGGAGTGCCAGCGCACTACTACCGACCGATCGTAAATTATTTAAACAATCATTTTCCTAAATCATGGATTGACCGTAATGACAGCCTATGGAATGGGTTCCGATATTACAGTTAATGCCTTGTGACTTTTTATTCGCTTGAACATGTTAAGGAAATGGTGCACTGGAGTCATCCTATTCTTTTGGATGAACTGGAAAACAAAATTTGCACCTTTTTCACCAGATTGACGAGTGATTGTGTGGAGACATGCTCTTACGCGGCTGACTGAAGAATTAGATTATGTTCGGGCAAATGCTGAGCAAGAAGAAAATAAATTGTCATAGTGTTACTAGTGTTAACAACTGCTTTCTTTTGAATCATAAAGAACTTGCAGTAAGTCATCATTGAGTCGCTAATTGCCATTTCAAAAAGCTTTGAAATGATCAGTGAGAGAATAGAGAATTTATAAGTAGGTGACGATAGGGTTCATTGTGAGATATCCTCTTATATTAACAGGGAAAAAATTATATCATAAACAAATATCTAAATAAAGCATCATCAGCCACGTTACACAAAAAAAGTAATCCATGTCACACAGCATGAATTGACGACTAAAACCTATCGCACATTACAGACACCATGCTAGTTAATATGACACTTAATCTGAAATTATACCCAGACCATGAAAGGAAAGAAGGAAGAGATGACAGAGAGATATTTGATTGAAGCCATTACGAGAAGTAGTGGACTAACTTTTCTGGAATTTTAGCCGTGCAGTCAGCATGCTTGTAGATAGTCAGTAACTCACATGCAGATAAATCTTCATCCGAACTACAGACATCTACAATTGATGAAATGCATGTAGTTGAAATCTCATTGTCTAGAGCTCGCTCTCAAAAATTCATGTTTGTAAACAGGAATGCAAATAGCACAAAGGTGAGCTGCCCAATTTCCAAGCACATCCAGGTACTGATGGTTTGCGCGGTGAGTTACTGATTCCTTACAATAGGGTACATTGCAACGATGACGGCTAAGAAGCCAAAAACGTTTGCAGTTCCGACTGAAAAGTGCTTTAGGTCCGGCAATGATTTAAATCAAGCCTTCCTCTCATCTCTTGTATTTCAAACATAAGAAATGAAAAAACAATGACATATCTAAAAAAATAAACAAACTTGTGACAGCTACTTTATCAAACAAAGCTCAGAGGCCATGGCACAAGTAAACATAGCATCAATACGAAAGGAAATGTTGATCACTTAAGCAGTTGCTTGCAAGATTTCAATTTTCATTGGTGTCTTATCAGAAATTTAACCACTTTTGCAATAGGTAATCGCATATTCATTCGTCAACCCCTTGTATTCCCGAAACATTTGGTAGATCTCTCATACTTTTATTTTTCTAGCACGCCTCTTGAAAGGCGCATTTTGTAGGGAATCAAAGCAATCAAAACTCCATACGAACGTAGTACAAATTTTTCGTCAAGCATTCCCACCTAAAATTATTTCTTATTTCGGAATCTTGATTACTTGCGTTGAGTCCTGTTTCTTCATGATTGACGAAGGAATCAGTGACTTGCAATTGTAGAAGATCTTCTGATCAAGTGTCACGCGGATTTTTCGAAAGTACCTGCTTTGAAATTCATGATTGTTTAAAATTGAAGGGCCCCTTCACGAGCTGAATAGGCTCATTCACAATCTAAAAGGGTCCCCACACAATATCAAGAGGGGCCCATCACGTTGTCAAAAGGTCACCTTCACAATCTAAAAGAAACACTGACGATCTCAAGAGGGCCCCTCTCGCTCTCAAAAGGGACCTTCACAATCTGAAAGGGCCCCTTCACAATCTAAAAGGACTTCATAGCGATCTCAAGAAGGCCCCTACAATACTGCTCTAAGCAAATTTCTGTTCCTTGGTAGAACATTTTCCCACTACTTAGTTAAGTTTAAAAAGCCGGAATTCCGGTTAAAACCGGAAGAGTGGCAGCCCTGGGCGAATCAAAGGGACCTTCTACCGCTGCAGCTCTGGTGTTGGCAGTCTGATAACTTTTTTCTCATTGCCCTTCATCGGTGGCTATATAAGCTGATATTGCGGGGGATCCTGACAACCGAATCTCATGTTGGGATATGCATCAAAGCTTTCAGAGCTTCATCCCCTGTGGCATATTATGACTTCTCCCTTTCCAAAGTCCCCTCAGCGATGGCCGCCGCCCCTCTTCGACGGTGAGGGTTGGGGCGGACCATCGGGGATGCTAACTACCCCGGTCAATGCTGTTCACCCTTGGCATGGCAGCACTCCGGTGGTATCGGTTCAAATAGACAATAGGTAAAAATTGCATGGAAAAAATATAAAAGTAAAATTCATCAGTTGATGAAAATGAATTGCTTTTTGATCATTAGCGAGTACAAAAAATTAATCATTCTATCACTGTAATACAGATCTCATAAGTAGTTCATGGCTACAAGCCACTGAATAAGGACCTGATTAACTGTGCTTGTTTCAAAAAATAGCTAAGCAGCTAAATGCGCGATTAAATGTGTAGGCCTACTTCAGTTTAATCAAAGAACTTTTATGGCTCTGATTACTTTCAAAACAATAGGCATAGTACCGGTAATGTCATCAAATTTTTAATAGGCCTTCAGCTAATTCAGTATTCTTGAAAGATTTTATCTGACCGTCGATTAGAATTTCGGTGTACTTTGTTAAGAAACACATGTGTGCGTATATCGCCGTTAAACACATGTATCCAGGTATTTAATGGTTGGGCCTTTTTGGCGCATATGGTATGAGCTAGCAAAATGTGCTTGATTAGTTACTTAGAACGGTATCTATTGATATATTTCCCGCGTTTCTGGTATTGTCGGGACCGCATTAGAGAGCAAAATCTTTACCGCTGGAAGAAGCTCTGGATGGTTCCATAAACTAGCGACCCCGACATTTGGAAGCGGTGGTCTATACATAAGCCTCATTGATTAGTTGGCCTTCTTGTCATGATTAACTATATGGCTTCGAACTCATGAAATTCCAACGAAAACTCTGATGCACTTTAATTTTATAGAAATAGTGGGCTTAAAAACAGCCATATTAAAAACTGTTGAAATCCAAGAAATTCTGCTCATTGAACTTAGTGGTAAGTAGTCACAAAATGGAATTGCCGGGCTATTTAAGAGCCACCTAATTGACTAAAATTTTCACTAAAATTTTGGGGCGATTCCCGGGACGCAACAAAATTTCCGCACTCGGCCGCCACCCTCGGTACAGTTATCTTACTAGAGTAAGAGCTGCTACTTAGGCCTACTCATATGGCAGGCATCTGAGATGTCTTAATGCAGTGAAATAGCAATTGATAAGATAATCAGTTCTAAATAATCTGGGAGTACATCATGCAAATATATTACCAACTGGGCAATTTTAGTAGGCTATCTCATCCCGCTCAAACATGGACGAATGACAGGGTGGCTTCACTTATTTTCCGTCCAAGATTGCATCAAATTTGTAAAAATTTACCTTCTAATTGTTAATAAACAAGCAGCTTCATGCACTTATCACCACAACTACCGTAGAGGTGGTGTCTAGAATTACAGTTAAGTGATTTTCGACTGATTTTCATCGGTTATCGTAACTTTCGAGAATTTACCATCGAAAAATATATAGGTGAGTGAAATTTTTCCATGAATCCTAGAATTCGGCTAAACTAATGTAGTGTTGGCATGTGTGCGGGTACAAGAAGTTTTGGCATCGAGGCCTGAATGGCAGATCCAAAAACCTGAAATTGAATTTCTCGGTTGACTAGTGAAATGCATTCGAGAGGAGCGAAGGTGATACGTCGGAGGGTGTACACAGTCAACACGAAATTGTACAAGAAACGAACAGTAGGAGAGATGAGAAGAATACCGGAATCCTGACTTGTAGAAAATCGTGCTCAGTAGATCTATGTTCTCTACGTTTGACAAATTTCTGAAGAATTTGGAATGAAATTAAAATGATAAAAAAAGATCAATTGCAGTATTTTACGAGTGAGTAAATGCTCGATAGGATTTCAAGAACCAACTGTGTGCTTAGAAATAGCATAGAAACATGTGAACTGAGGATGCAAATCATGTCTGTTAGGCGGTTGACTGGGCTATATAGACGTCTAAATTCACTTTTCGGAAGACAAGTGGGCTACATCAAGAAGAACTATCACCATCTACAGGATCCGTAATATGCTCAACTTGTATGTAGCCTGTCGATACTGCCTCTCAAGTATTTACTTGAATGATTATTTGTTGAAATAGAACATAATCTGCTAAAACACTAAACACAAAAATTAAGGCCCACTTATAATTTGAATCACGTCAAGAAATGAAAGGCAGTGATGGCTGCTACAACGGCTGAGTCGGTCCAATTTCGTTCTCGTGAATATCACAGCGACTGAGGTGGTATTGATCGCATCACCAGTGAAAAGTAGAAAACATCTACACCAAATTGTCCACAAAAATATCAACCACAGAACAAGATTCTAGAAAAAATAAGAATTGATCACAAACAGGGTCTCTTTTAGTGTTTTGGAGTAGTTCAAAACTATAGGAAATATGCTTCCCACGAATGGGGTCGCAATATTTCTCTAAGGCTGAAGCGAGACAAGATAGAATCAGGACAAATGACTGTACATATTTCTTGCTACATTGAGTCACTTGGAGTCTTTAACAGCTGGGAAACACGAAGTGGGACAACAGACATGGTGTAGTGTTGTAAAAGCTCAGCCGGTGCAATAGCCAAAACCAAAGTATCGGCCCAGCCGGTGTAATAGCCGCTGCCTCAAACTTACTACATCATCTAATCACCAACCTTTAATTAAATTTTCAGCAATTACCCTATGACATTACCCATGGTAGCAAAGCACGTGGCTTTATTAAACAATTAAATCATAACTCCTAGAAAACCTGGTGTCAAAAATATCTCTCGCACGAAACCAACACAAGCAAAAACCGCCACAAACGTTCCAAATGATAACTAGGTTGATAATTCAGATGCCTGAACCAAAAAGAAATCGTGCCCTCGCAAAACAATGGAGATAACTGCAAAAATGCAATTAGACCCCTGTTTTAACTCAAAACTTGTTAACGATTTTTATAGTTCTGACTTGAACGGCAACTAATCATTTATGCACCACATTATTTCTCGCGTTATTTGTGAAAAGAAAAACTGCGAGATTGTGATTCGCGTGAAACCCATTCAGAGCAGTTTGCAAAAAAGCAGTATTGTTCCTATACTCGTAATGCTTTTTTGCCAGTCTAATTAGGCAACGAGAGAGGTGCCACGATAATTGAATTATGTCCAATCTAGCTCCATATAAACAAGTAGTGTTAAATATCTTTGATTTCAATATTCTATCATACTGTACAATTGAGTCTATATCTTGGTTTATACATGTTAAAGGACATTGTTGATAAATTTACAAGTAGTGCATCATATGTGATTTGTAATAATGTCATGAATTAAGTGTCAGCCAATGACTGCATTTCTACACAGATAAATTTTTTAAACCATCGCCATGATGAATAATGGAGCAAGCGAGCTGAACTGATCGTAAGTCAATAAATTTTTTTTATTTCTAAGTCTTTCTTTCTGGGAAGCGTAGAGATACATCAGAAAATTCACAATGAATAAGTCGAACAGCTCACGAAAACGCAAGATCGAACCTCCGAAAATGGAAGGAAAGAAAGGCCTAACGTTGACATCATGGCTCCGCCAGAAGTCTGATGATATTTCATCAGAATCAGCAATAACTTATATTCATTATTATATTAATAATTTTATAATTATAATAATATAATATTATTAATTATAATATTATATATAATTAATATATAATAATAATATTAATAATTGCTCCTTCGAATCCCTCAGTTGTGAATGCCGCTCCTTCGAATGTCTCAGTTGTGAATGCCGTTCATTCGAAACCCTCTAATGCTGATGCTGCTCCATGGAATCCCTCAGACACGGATGCCGCTCCTTCGAATCCCTCAGTTGTGAATGCCGCTCATTCGAAACCCTCCAATGTTGATGCTGCTCCATGGAATCCCTCAGACACGGATGCCGCTCATTCGAGTGCTCATTCATCAAAATTGTTGTGGCCGTCATGCTGGACGAGAGAACAATTTGACAATTTTTCCCGTAATTATTCTTGGCTAACTGTAGGATCTGAGGGTCGCTTAGGGTGTAGGGTTTGTTCCACTGTTACTCAGTTAGGCGTGTATCGTAGCAAGCATGTTCACTTGGCAAAAGAATGGATAAATTATACTGTTGGGGTGGGTGTTGAGGGTCACTTTGACAAAAGAAAATGCAGAAATCGATCCGAAAAAAGATTGCAAAACATGCTAATAGCAAAGCTCATTCTGAGTGCGAGCAGATTTGTAAGGCTAAGGAAGATCAGCAGATTGAGAATTCCACATTGACTTCTTTATCTAACCTAAAAGCCATCACAAAAAAGGAATTGAGAACAGCCTATTACCTTGCATTTAAAAATCGACCTTTCACATACCATACTGATTTGGTCCAACTTCAAAAAATCAATGGGATTGATATGGGTATCATTCTTCATTCTCGTGCTTCATCAGTAGCCATAATAGAGTTAATAGCGAATGATATGCGTTCAAAGATGAAAGAACTGATCTTAAAGGGTAGCAGCAAAATTTCTCTCATTTTAGACGAAAGTACGTCGTTGTCGAAGAAATCGTGTTTGATCGTTTATCTACGATGCAATTTTGGATCTTCTCAACAGAACGTTTTCATGGACTTGATTGAATTAGAAGATGAAGGGGCGCAGACTATTTTCAATGCTGTTATGAAATGTCTGAAAGAAATAGGATTTACCGAGGATTTTCTCTGAAGAAATCTAGTCTCCGTTGTTACAGACGGTGCATCGGTCATGCTCGGTAGTCGTACTGGCGTTTGTAAAAGATTTCAAGATGTTTTTCCTCAGATAATTGTGTGGCATTGCTTAAATCATAGGATAGAGCTCGGAATCAATGATACTTGCCGAGATATCAGCGCCATTTTTCATTTGAAATCTTTCGCTGATAAGCTTTACTCTCTATATTCTCAATCACCTAAGTTAGTGAGGAATCTTGAACAGATTGCTAATGATCTTGAAATACAACTGAGAAAAATATGTCGAATATTAGACACTAGATGGGTTGCTTCCTCATACCGCACTGTATCTGCCATACTGAATAATTATAAAGCTTTGCACGCTCATTTCAAAGCCATGAGTCAGTCAAGAACAGAAAAAAAAATAAAGCTCAGTACAGTGGGTTGGTGAGAAGAATGGAAAGTGTTACTTTCGTTCAGGACCTTACTCTATTCATTGACTGCGAGGGTCAAATTTCTATTCTTTCTCAACATCTTGAGGATGCCAAGTGTGATATAATTTCTGCCGATAGGAACCTTCAGTGGACTATTAACGCACTTTGCAGAATTAAGGAGAATGTTCAGAATGGTTTCTATAATTTTGACCACTTATTTCCCAGCGGAAAGACAGAATTCAAAGGTGTTCAGCTTGAGAGAGAAGGCATGCATGGGAAACACTATCAATCTCTTCCACATTTGCAGTTCATCCAGTCGTTGATTGACAATATTTCTTCTCGATGTTTTATGGAGAAATCATTATTGGAAGAACTGGAGGTAATCATTCCGGACCGCTGGCCAAGTACAGTATCCGCTCCATGGTTTGAAGGAGAGAGAAAACTTCTTGATATTTGCAAACGTTTTAGCGTCGATCAAAAAAATATTATCCCCGAATATCGCCGATTTGTAGACAATCCACTTCGAATTCCCGATATCATTCGAGATCGTGTTTTGAATAACATTTTGAAAATTATTCCTATAAGCTCATCTGAATGTGAACGAGGGTTTTCACAAATGAACAATATCTGTACAGAACAAAGATAGTGTATTACTGTATCACACATGTCGGCTTGTTTGTGTATATCCTTAAACGGTCCACCCCACATTTATGGAATTGTGATACTTCGGTTACTGCATGGCTTAAATACCATCGTTCTGCTACTGACAATCAAAGCAAAAAATGTAAAATTGAGACCGTTGACGATCTCAATGAAAAACAGAAAATATTTTGTTGATCATTATCGAAGTTAAGTAAAGTAATAGTTACCAAAGATAGTTTTATTTATTGAGCTAAACTTCAATACCCGGTACTGATATGAATAATTAAATATTAACGTCTGCAATACTGGTTCGTTGCAATATGTTCGAGTGTGTTTTTCTTTGTTTATTACAACGCATAAACAATATCAAAAATTCGATTTTAATTTGATTTTCATGTAATTTCTTAGAGCGAAAACGTTATCATTATAATTCACCATAATCTAATAGTTAAATTATCTGACAATACTGTCGTTGTATAGTTAAAACATTATTTATGTATTATCATTTAATCTTGATCATGTAGGCTATTCATTAATTTGTTAATCTTGTTTGATAGGCCTCTGCCTAAATATATATCTACCACTAAACATTTATTTTGTAAGTGAGCGACAAGTATCGTGATGACATACATGTATATACAAAATATGTTTATATTGTTGTTTACATGTAGAGAAATCCTAAATCTATTGAAATGTATTCACTACAGTGAGGTCTACATGTGCATCTTATCATAAGATGATCAATATTATGTAATATGATACTGTAGAAAACGCGAAGTTGCGATGTGTGCTTTATTAGATGCGTACATCGCTCTTAAAGTGCTATTGCGCACGACTGACCTTCGTCCAACTCCAACGTCATGTGCTTGTATTAGTCATTCTCAGAGTTACATGTGGACAGACGGCAGCGGCAAGCTGAGTTACAGAGCGTTAGGGAAGATACAAGCAGGCTGGAGGCGGTCGCACAGTAGGGAAGATAATGTAAGAGAACGATCGGGGGAATTGTCTTTGACGGAGTCAGCAAAGATTAGTGGACACAGGCTTCGTTACAATACATACTATATGTATGTCAACCAATGTGAAATAAACTTTTTATACATAGAGCCCCCCTTGTTAAACTTTTACGAATACACCACTGATCTTGACTAAAAGATGAAGTCAGTCGCTGAATTCTAGAACAATTGAAAGATTCTTCGCATTCGCTATCAGTGCAACCTGTGAGGAGTATTTTCAAAAACTTCAATAATGATTGGGGCCCATGTTCCATTGATTCTAGATCTGATACTTGTGGAGGCCATATTTGCTCAACATTGAAGTTACGAACATCATCTCTGATCTCTCGTGCACATTTGGAAATACTGGATTCTGTGTTCTGTGCTTTGTGTTTGTGCAATTCCTCAATAATCTCGAAGCATTGCTTCGCTAAGCTATCTCTGGATAAGCTATCAGGATATACCAAAAGTCGTCCATTTTCCTTAGCTACAATGCGCAATACTTCGCCAAACTCTGTTTCAATTCTGTTCCGCAGCTGTTTCTTAGTTGATTGCCTCATTTCCTCTTGACCTAAGTTCTTCATTTCTGATATCAATATATTCGTCAGATCTGTAAATGGTATGACAGTGGGATAAACAATAATAGTCTCACGAATGGACTTGAAAACTTTTTCAAAAGCGGCTTCCTCTGCTTCATAATATGTTGAATCTATTTCTGCCACCGTTGCATCATTTTGACTATGCCTTGTTTGCAAGCACTTTGTATAAATTCGGTAACACGATCTATGATAGTGTGCTTCGGCAGCAACAAGTTCACGGCTTACAATAGCTAACACTCTTGAATCTTCTCTCACTGTAGCTGCACGCCTTACTGAATCATCTGCTCTTAGCTCTCTACACTTGGTTAAACCCTCTCTACTTTTGGAACCCTTTGCATACTTGTCACGCTTTTCACAAAAAATGCATATGTCATCATAGGTCCTTACAGACTGTGGATCTCCTCTACAAGATCTTCTGATTTTTTCACTTAAAGATGTACTTGGAAGACTCGCTATGTTTTCAGAATCATCAGTGTAAGCTTCAATTGATTCTGACTCACCTTTAGCTAAAATGCCATCGAGAGTTTTCTTCATGGTGAATAAACTGCGACATTTCCTATGATACAAAATGGGAGGAAAGCTATCGTCTGGACATTCACTTGCTAGTTCAAGTATTGGCGTGTAGTTCCTTATTTCTGCAGCTCTTAGAATGGTTCTCCATGACTCAATGCTAACAGGTGCGACTAAGCTACCTCTATCATCTGAACAGTGTATAGCACAAGATAGTTTTGGACGTTTGAACCGGAAACCTGTATCAGATGAACTTGACATACTGAAAATAAATCACTTAGATAGAATTTCTAGATAGATTGTAATTGATATATCTCGATTAATCGAGGAAAAAGGAGCAAACCACGTGGTTTTTAGAAATCAGCTGTTCGGAAATCCGATAAAGTATTTAGTGTTTAAATTAAAAACGATACCACTTAAAGTTTCACCTTCTGGGGAATTTCAGAAGATTCTTGTATTCATATTATGTATTTTGTACATGCGAAATATACAGAAGATGCAAGCCTATTGGAACCATGACTATAATATTTTTCAGTTGATCACATACCTGGGCCAAGTTAAATCAAGGAGGTATTGATCAAAACTCAATACTGAATACATTAACACTAAATTAATTCAGTATTTATTGCTTTTTGACTTCAAACAACTATACATATTGTTGAAGATAACTATGCAGACATACGAAACAAAGAAAGTTTTTGGCATAGCTTCTGGGACTCAACCTGCAAAATCCAATCATAGCTTTCAACGCCTAAGGACACATCAATGATTTTTAAACGTCAGTCTCCTTTCGCAACCAGACATTGGTATTTGGCAAGACTAGATGCAAAGAAGAATGCCTGGCTCGGAACAATCATCGACCACGAATCTGAAATTTCCTAAATTATGTCTCCTCTCTTAAAAAAGTGATTTTATTAGTTGTGAACAAAATATAAAAGTTAATAAAAATAATTTTAACATTATTGAATATTTATCAAAAATCATATTATATCTATCAGCGTCACAAATATGTCAAATTCCAAGAAATCGTAGGCGAAAATGTCCGCGACAAATATTTGTAACTGCTGGTCTATAGCTACCATTTCAAAAGGGTTATCATGGGCGATGTTGAAGTACATTCAGCTTTTGAGTGCTCAGGATAAAAATATTTTTGCCACCATCTACATTACCAATTTTAGACTCGGCTCATGGACTAATTGATTTCGAATATATCGAAAAGATTTTCAATTTTCTAAAAAGGCACATAAGTCTTAGAGGCTTGATAAGTATTGCAATCTTATTGTTGAATGGGTGATCAATGTGATGGATCTGAAATAGGTAAGCTTTGGTTGTGAGGATGGTCACAACCAGATTTAGCTAATGAAACTGCTCAGTCATGCAAATGTAATTACGCGCTGAAATAGTGATGGAATTATGGTTCTATGATGTGCTTGAGTCGGAATGCAGAATTGCGAAGTCATTCAATCAATTGTTGTATTTATCTCTAAAATTTGTGACAAAACTTGACATGCTTTTTTACATTAATTTGAGTGCTACTCTCAAAGTTAACCACATAGATTGCACATAGATACTTATTCTATGGTTAATCAGAGTAATTTTTCTTGAATTTTTGAAGCAATTAACAGCTCTTCTATTTCTTTCGCGACATGTTCTTCAAGGAGTGCCGTGCTATTGAAAGTTATTCAATTTTTTTTCGCATACTGCATGTGCATGCACAATTGCATTAGTAGAACCGGAAGAATTTCTAGCATTTAAACCTCGTATTTGCAGATTGTTGCTTCCAATTTGTTTCACAAGAAAAGGTGCATGCATGTCTCTGAAATAGCAAAAAGATTCAGAATATTTTTGGAATTGTTTCCTCTACATCCAGGTCATCGATCGATCTAGAAAGTGAAAATGCGAATCGATGCCGCAAATTTCAAATCCTTTTACTTTGAAGTTCTCATTGCTCATGGAATCGCACATTGCAAGTTCGACATAATCTAATAATAGGCCGATATATCCAACTCAATTTCATTTAGACGAAATGACTTACCTAATCTTACTATGGAAATCTTACAAGTTCTGACCACAAAGTACCAGTCGTGCTAAGACTTATTAGCAAATCTTATCAGATCAGGGACGTACAGATAGGAGTAGTAATCCCATTGCAGACGCAAGTGCAGTGCGGTGCAGTGATGAGTCATCATGCTGACTCAGCCCCCCCCCTCTGGAAGGAAGTCGCCAAGGATGTGTTGGGAGGAATGGGTCCGTGAGGAGGAAACGGGTCCCCCCACTCTGGAAGGAAGGAAGGAAGGAGGAGTGATGAGGCAAGGGGTAGGAAGGGAGAATGGTAGGAATGTGCGAAGGATAGAGTGTGGAAAAGGCTGGTGTTGGGATGAGAAAGGCTGGAATTCGGCGTGAAGGAGGTCTCGGATGAGAAAATGGAGTGCAGATTCGGACTCTACGTGAAATTTTGGGTTAGGAAGGATGTTTCCAGCGACATTGGAGAGAAAAAGTTTTGAAGACCTCCCCCCCCCCTCCTGCCAAACTTCCAACTTTGGTGTTAGACATCGTAGAAAGTCGTGCAATAGCTCATTTGAAAGCTAGGATTGAGAAAAATGCCGTGAAAAGCTCAGTTTGGACTCATTTTCTTGGGTTTAGGGAGGAAAATGGCAGGAAACCGTCAGAGTTAGAAAAGTCAGGTGTTGGAGGTTTTGGGATGAGAAAGTCCATTTTTCGACAGGAAGGAGGCCTCGGATGGGAAAATGGAGTGCAAATTCGGACGTTTTGGCCAAAGTTGGGTCTAGAAACTTCTTCCCAACTCAATCGGAGAGAAAAGGTTCTGACCTCCCCCCCCCTCCTGCCAAACTTCCAACTTTGGTTGTAGACATCGTAGAAAGTCGTGCAATAGCTCATTTGAAAGCTAAGAGTGAGAAAAATGCCGTGGAAAGCTCAGTTTGGACTCATTTTCTTGGGTTTAGGGAGGAAAATGGCAGGAAACCGTCAGAGTTGGAAAAGGCAGGTGTTGGAGGTTTTGGGATGAGAAAAGTCGTTTTTCGGGCAGAAGGAGTGCTCGGATGGGAAATGGAGTGCAAATTCGGACGTTTTGGCTAAAGTTGGGTCTAGGAACTTCTTCCCAACTCAATCGGAGAGAAAAAGCTCTGACCTCCCCCCCCCTCCTGCCAAACTTCCAACTTTGGTGTTAGACATCGTAGAAAGTCTTGCAATAGCTCATTTGAAAGCTGAGAGTGAGAAAAATGCCGTGGAAAGCTCAGTTTGGACTCATTTTCTTGGGTTTAGGGAGGAAAATGGCAGGAAACCGTCAGAGTTGGAAAAGTCAGGTGTTCGAGGTTTTGGGATGAGAAAGTCCATTTTTCGACAGGAAGGAGGCCTCGGATGGGAAAATGGAGTGCAAATTCGGACGTTTTGGTCAAAGTTGGGTCTAGGTACTTCTTCCCAACTCAATCGGAGAGAAAAAGTTCTGACCTCCCCCCCTCGGCACCGATCTTCCAACTTTGCTTCTAGTGAATGGATTTTGTCGTGCCATAGCTAGTTTGAAAGCAACAAAAAAACCAACACAAAAACAAACAACAAAAACCACAACAACAAAAACAAAAACCACAAACACCAACCAAAACAAACAAACAACCCAACAAACAAACAACAAAAACCAAACAAAAAACCAAAAAAACAACACAAACCAACACACAAAAAACAACAAAAAACAAACCAAAAACAAAACAAACACAAACAAAAAAACACAAACCCAAACCAAACACCACAACAAAACAAAAACAAAAAACACCAACACAAACAAAACAAAACCAAACACAAACCAAAAACAAACAAACCAAAACAACCAAAACAAACAAACCAACAACAAACCAAAAAACACACAAACACACAACAAAAAACACAAAAAACAAAAACAACACACACAAAACAAAAACAACCAAACAAAACCAAACAACCACAAAAAAACACAACAAAACCAAACCACAAAACAACCAACAACAAAACACACAACCACACCACCACAACCAACAAAAACCCACACCCCCCCACAACCACCAAACACCAACCCCCAACCACACCACAAACCCCACACAACACACCACAACACACAAACCCACAACACCACAAACACACCAAACTCCCAACCCCAACAACACAACCACCAACACAACCACCACAAACCCAACACCACCCACCCACCCCCCCAACACCCCCCCCACAACCACACCACCCACCACCACACCCACAAACCACCACCCCAACACCACACACCACCCCCAACACAACCCCCCAACACACCAAACCCAAACACACCCACAACCCACACACACCCCACCCCACACCAAAAACCACCCCCCCCACCCACCACCCCCCACCCCCCCCACCACACCCCACCCCCCACCCCACCCCCCCCCCACACACCCCACCCCCCCACCCCCCCCCACAAACCCCCACCCAACCCCACCCCCCCAACCAACCCCAACCCCACCACCACCCAAAACCACACCCCCCAACACCCCAACCCCCCCCCCACCCACCCCCACCACACCACCCACCCACACCAACCCCCCCCCCACCACCCCACCCACACACACCAAACACCCCCACCACAACCCCCCACCCCACCAACACACCAAAAACACCCAACCCACCCCAAACACACCCCACCCCAACACCCCCCACCCCCCAAACACACCCCACCAACCACCACAAACCCCACCACCACCCACCCCCACCCCACACCCCCACACCCCCACCCACCCCCCCCCCAACCCCCACCCACACACCACCCCACCAACAAACCCACCCCCCAACACAACACCCAACCCCAACACACACAACCACCCCCACCCCACCCCCACACCCAAACCCCAAACAACCACCACCCAACCCCCACACCCCCACCCAACCCACAACCCCCACACCCACCCCAACCCACCCACCCACCCACCCAACACACCACCCCACACCCAACCACCACACCCCAACCACACAAACACACCCCCACAACACCCAACCCACCACCAACAACCCCCACCCACCACCCAACAACCAAACCCCCCACAACCCACCCCAAACACCACAACCCCCAAACCAAAACACACCAACACAACACCAAACACAACACCCCCACACCCCCCACACAACAACCCACAACACCACACCCACCACCCACCACAACACACCACCCACCCAACCCCAACCCCCAAACCCCACACACACACAACCAACCCCCCACACCCACCCACACAACCCACCCCCACCCAAAACAACACCCCCCACCCCACAACACCACCACAACCAACACACCCAACCCAAAACACACCCCCCCCACCAAACCCACCCCCCTCAACCACCCCAACCACCCCCACACCCACCCCCACC